>OY856413.1:950458996-950981496 GCA_963693085.1 Alisma plantago-aquatica | reverse complement strand
TCCTTGGGGCGAGGGAGTAGTCCAAGTGGTGCGGCTCGGCAATCCCCAATGAAGGGACCCAAGTTCGACTCTGGGAGAAAACCCTCGATGTGCAATAAAGGTTCCACGCTACTAAGCGTGCCGCGGTACCCCCAAGTACGCGGCTGGTTTACCGCGGCTGGTTCCAGGATTTACCCTTGGCTGAGTGGGGTCCAATAGTGGCCGATCCCGGAAGAGAGATTCCTCGTTATTATAAAAAAAAAGGTATTAACTTCCTTCAAAATATCCACCTTACAACATTAGTTTCTTGTATGATTGTAGCAGGCGTTGCAGCTGTGAACCTTGACAGGTAGGCTGATGTTGGTTCTATGTTTCTTTGATGATCCTTGCCTACAGCTCTTCGTCATTAATCCTTTGTATCAAACCAATAAGATATGTGAAAATGCTATGTTTCGCTCTGACCCAAAGCTCATGTATGAGATATATTGTCTTCGGCACAGAAGGTATCGGCTCTTGCTTAGAACACAAGTTATACTGATGCCTATAAATTAATCATTTGAAGATTAGGCGAATGGTGGTGCCATACTGATGCAGTAACGTGATGAACGAAGGAGAACGATATCTATTTTGTCACTCGTGTACTACTTTCCGCCTAGGAAGAGACCTTTGAGTTCTTCATCAATTTCTAGTCAGCCTTCGCTCCTTTTGCACTGATTTCATGGGATAACTTTAATGAACATTACTTTCTAGTTTCTGCACTTTGGTCTTAGACCTTTGGCTGGCCGGAGAGACGCGCTTTCTGGTTTCTTCTTTCTGCTTTCTGGTCTGCTTTCTGGTGTTTGTGGTGATAAAAGCTGGCAATAGTGGAATCTTATATATATGCGTCCGTGATTTTGGGATTTCTTTTGACTATCCACCAACAACAGCGGAAATGCCATGCAGAACCAGATGAAGTGCAGCACATGTTGCACGGATGGGAGTCCCTTTCCTTCTTTCCTCGTCAACCTTTCATACTTTCTTTGCTCTGTTTATTCTTCAATACATTTCTTTGCTCTTGTTTCATATGCGAACGTGAGTCCGCGATGGAAAGTAAATTTTATTGGACGCGGCCCGAGGTGGGATGCTTGGGAAGACACGTTTTTGCCCTGGTGTTTCTGTTGAAATTTTCCGGACCACCGCTGTAGTTGTTAGACGACAACATAGACACGTGCCCGACACTCCTTAACAGATTCAAATCTGCTGTTTCAACTTTGTGTTCCTCCAACTAATCTAAACCAGACATCTACCCTAAAAGCACACCCCTAAAAGACAAATTTGGTGTTTTTATGACAAAAAAAAAAAATGAAACAGGTTCAACGCAGCATCCATGAGTGGAAAAGAAACGAAGAAATTGATGCGAGAGACCCATGTAAGGTGAAGAGGGAATGTGTCCCATGCGCACAGTCCCACTAGTCAATGATTCCTAGATCATTATTCACTTTAATGCTTTAATTTTTTGGATCACATTTCCTTTAATTTTGGGATGACACTTTAGAACCTAGCTAAGAATATGATTAAGGTTTTGATGATACCTTGATAGGTCAAGCATGAGAAGGGCCAAAATATGAAGCATTTCGCATAAATTTGGGACATTCTAGTGTTAGTGGAACCCTAGGTTGACTTTATAATTTAAACAAATTATGATGCTACTTTATATCCAGTTAAACTTAGGGTTGATATATAAGTTGAGAAGAAGGTTCCACTCCGTTGGTTTTGGTGATTTTCAAATGTAAGAGGAAACATATATTGATAGGAGGATCTTCATACAATTTGACCAAGTTTGAAGTAAATAATCTTCAAATACAATTTTGAGAATATTATCATGTTTATTAAGATAAGATGAGATAATATTTGAAGTTTGGTGAAGATTGTAGTTCACATCACAATTCAAATTGATGATATATATAGTTGGATCACATAATCATGTTTACTTAAGTGTACTTTGATGACTTCACTAAAATGATGGAACAAAATTAAGTCTTGACAAATTTAATATAGGTAGTAATAAGAGTTGTAAATATGTACTCAAGCTATAACTCAAAGCATATAGTATGTAGCCTATACAATTATGAGAAGGGGTGTTTCACATGGATGAAAAAATGGTTCTTAATTTACTGAATCAACCAAACCACCTGAATAGATAATTCAATGGGAGGAAGGATATCCATTAAAGCGTGAATCATGGGTCATCATCTCCTACATGTAAAATGAGGAGGACATCATATCAGGAAGTGTGATTTAGACTGGGTTGGTCACAAAGTTTGACCTATCAAGGTTCTGTGGCAAACTAGGATAAGAAGGAGGATCCTAATAATTGGACGGATGCTTGGGAACTATTCCAATTCACAAGGGATTGGTACTGTCTGAATCATTGTCTAAGAAGAAGTTAGCATGAATCCCAACCAGGGTTGAATATGATGAGGAGAGGTCTGTAGGGTAGATAAAACTAGATAGAAGTGGAAAAATAGAGAAATGAAGAACATGAAAGCAATGAAATTGAATAAGAAGAAGGAGTCGAGTTTGAAGAAATTAGAAGGATAGACCTACAGGTTGAACTAGAGAGAGCTTTTCATGGGAAAAGCCCACTATCGGGTCTAAGAGGTAGCAAGAGGCAAGGGATTCCATTTTTGGTGCACCTTCTATACATCAGCAGCTTGATGCCACCAAAGACAACCCCTAGAAGTTGTGAAAAGTTCACTAAAGAGAGAGAGAGAGAGAGAGAGAGGCAACTCTCAATTTTCCCACATGAAAGTAAATAATGAAGAAAGGGGGAGGCACAATGGATCCAAGTCACCAAATAGATGGATCTTAGAAAGGATATGTATGAGTTGAGTCAAGTAAAGAAAGAAATGAAGGATTCATCAGGATTTGATCTATCAGATCAAGAAAACCAACAACTGTATTTGTTGCAAGATGGGTTTTCTTGTAAATTTGTATCTTGAGATATGGTTATCCAGGTAATACAAAAAGGTGTTGAAGATACATGTTAAAGAATATGTTTAAGTAAAAGTGTTAAATGGAGGTTATTTAGATGTTAATATGATGTAGGGTCTTGTACACAAAAATAGGTTTGATAACTATATTTTCCCAATAGGTTGATATAGAATATTGTATTATGATGAAAAAAGCTTTGCTATTTTAATTTTGACGTCTAAAATACCAATTTGAAGTTTGATCTCAGTGAATTAATGACATTTCATGGATAATAAGGGACTTCATATTATAGAAGCTAGTTTATGATGTTATTAAGGTGATTACTTAATTTAGCACGTTATTAATGATGTACGTTTGTGGAATATGGACTATAGTACTTTTAGATATACCGTACTTGTTTATGAACTCTAAATATCATTAATCATGTTGACTGTAAAGAATGTTTTATGTGTTCATAAATTCCATTTTAAACCCCAATTTATTAAGAAAAACCTAAGTTGATGTTTGTTCTGGAACATTCCAGACTGATTAATAATAGTACTCATGAACTTTTGATAACTTTGACATCACTATGATGAAAATAATAATATTCAGTTTAAAATGATCCTAAAGTGATATGAAATATTGATTTAATTCAAGTATATATTCTTAGGGTTTGTGTATAAACATATTAAAATTAGAAAATAATGAGTAGTGATAAACCATGATGTATAAATAACAACAATGACATAAATTTGAGATGATAAGATAAGTAATAATGGCGGTACTTAAATGACCTAAGTGACACTATTTAAGTGTGTCTTTTAAATTCAAGTGTATGTGTCAAACTAGTAAAGGGACTCAAAGAGGCCCAAATGTCAAACTCATAGAATAGGGACATTTAGAAGCTACTACTAACTAAAACATTTGATTGAGTGATTGAACTAAGGGCAAGTATTCAAATTAAAAAAAGCAAAGTTGTTGGAAGATCAAAAAGATGGTTTCTTTAGTATACTAGTTTTACCATGATGTCAAATAATGTGTGTATTCTATTCAATCAATATAATTTTCAACAATTATATAAGATATCATTTAAGAATTTATTCATAGATAGTTATGATATGCTCCCTATGGTCTTGCTTTCTTGGATTAAGTGTGTGTATCTCATACTACCTTCTTTTACAGTATATCATACTATTTATCCTATTTACTAATCTTCTTTCATAGCATCAATATAAAAGGATAAATCAAGATCTATCTCTTACTAATTCTTCAAAGTTGTTAGCCTTCTTTTGCATCACATTATTGATTGTGATGATAACAACTTTTCTTATTGGTAAACTTGTTTAGCAGTTAATAACCTAGAAGATATTCATGGTAATCAAGAAAAATTAAGGCAATAATCGTAACATAATCATGCATAAAGTCAATACTGGGCTACTTCTAGGTCCTCAAGAATGGAGTTTTAGCCCCTCCTGCTCAATATTGGATTGAAGAAGTGAGGAAGAAGAAAAAGGCATGGAAAACGCCGATAACATGATGCAAAGGAAGAATGATGTAGCCTGATGATGTTGCAACCACAAACTACTCCTTGGGATGTGCCTTGTTCCACATCTCTTTGTCTCCTTCTCCTTGGGGTTTGGTTCCTCCAAGGATGACCGATGGGATGGCATCCAAATGAGATCCAACCTGAATGAGGTGACCTTTTGTGGATCTCCCTTTTAGGTTTTATAGGAATAATTAGGGAACCGTTTGTACAAGAACTATTAAATATGCCTTATTTTAATCTTGGTTGACAGACAAATATTGTTGCCAACATTTTTTTTAATTTATTGTGGTTTAGGCAGCATGATCTCAGTGCCAACAACATGGGTTGCTGCTATCGAGAATGTTTTTAGCGATTATTCTTTGCCTCTTCTCGATTCTTATTTTCCTATTTTCTATTTCCCTCCTTCTCATGTCAGTGCCACCAACACAAGAATGTGGTATTGACTTTCTTATATTGGTTCTTAGTCAAATCTTCAATAAAGTAGCAATGTATTAGGCAAATAATAAAATAATTCAATTTCAGACCAATTACATGTAAAATGGATAAAATGATATGGAAGTTCTATTCTAGACATTTTAGAAAAATTGTACATAAAACACATGAATCTGAGAAAAAAATTTCTATGAAAACATGTCTAAACTATCCCCATTTTTTTATAAACAAATCATGTGAATCAAAATCCACTAAGCTTGAGTGATTGTCATCCCCTAGTAACACTACGTTGTATTTGGTTTAAATAGTCAAAAGAGAGACACATTTGTGAACTAGATCGTCCCAATCATCCTTAACTCAACAGTCGCAAACAGATCCTTTCCAACTACAGAATAAACAACTACTATTCAAGCAACCAATTATGAAAAACAAAACATTAAAATTAGACCGCTCTACCCATATGTTATAAGAAGCAAAGGCACATCACGAAGAGTCTAAGTTATACTGAGTGTGTCACAAGATCTTCCTAACTACACTTCTCTATCAAAAAATTATCTAATATGGATGTGGTTCCCTGAATATTGTTGAAGAAAGGAATATTTTTTTATTGGTGTCCTACCATATGGAGAAGTGGGTTTTTGAAATGGGTGATATGAAAATAGATATCACACATAAATCAAGTCATTTATGAAAATGAACAAAATGATACAAATATACGAATGATGGAATGAAATCGAATGTTATAATACTACTATTTTTGGCGGTATGAAATATGTTGCGGATGCCTCATCCAAATGATGAGTGGAAGTGGAATATGATTTTACATAGAATTCTACAATACTATTCCTTATACAAGAGAGACATGAATATTTTCTTCTTCTTCATCCTTTTTTGCCATCCTACTTTTTCTTTATGTTGTTCTCTTTTCATATTTGTTTCAAAGCATTATAAGCCATACAACATGGACATGAAAGGTAGATCTTTTTACAACTTGAAAAAGGAGTAAGGATATATACAATTTTTTTCTCTTTGTATTCATAAAAGGATGTGAAAATATATATTGCACCATTATGAATCATGAAGTGCAAAGTGCAATCGCATGGATTTTTTTATGCAAACTAACTTATATGCATGAGCTATATATATTCTACTATGTTTTATTTTTTTGATGCAAATCTAAAATGAATGCTTCCTATCATGATGATATGCAATCGAAGTGAATATTGGTTTAAATCAATGACTAATGGACACACTCTTCCTAACCATGATATATCTCTCTTGTATAAACTCAATTTGTTAGGGTGATCCAACACCTTGTTATTGGATTAAAATAAAAGCTCATGCTAATGCTTGTTAGATTGGACTCAAGTACCATCCTCACTAAAAAGTTCAAGGGTAGAATTATATTAGGTGTTAAGTTCCCCACATATGTCTCTAGATTGACGAATCCACTCGCTTCCTCATGTAGTGTACTCTTTAAACAATAAAAATTAGATTTAAAAGATAAGGATACACAATAAATCGATTCATGTGAACATTATTCTAAAATCCACTTTTACACTAGGTTGATGTGATTACATGCAAGAAAATGAAAATAGCAATAAAAGAAAACATGAACTAACTATCTAATATGCAAAAGAAAACTAAGATGCAAAAAAATATAAAGATAAAAGTAAGATAGATGGATGCATGATAACACAAGTGCAAGATAAATCTCATTTCATACCACCTAAGACTGAATTCCACAATGTCACCATTACTAGAAATAACTTAGACATGGAAAGGGTGTACTAGATGATCAAGCTCTAGGGGGATACAATGTTCCTGGTGGTATGGTCGGTTCAAGCGGTAGTTTGTGTCGGTAAATTGGGGTGGGCCAGATGACATGGGTGGTGGTTGTGGGTAGTCAAGGAAGTGCCCCTGACTCTAGTAGTGATTGTAGAGAGGTTTCTAATGTACTCCATGCATTGCAGATGTCGGTGGAAGTTCTCCAAATTACTTAGGAGTAAGACACTCATTGGAAAACATAGCTTGTTAATGTGTGAATAGATGATTGTGGTTTTGGAATATCCTCTCTTGATGGGAGGCAAGATGATTCATCATCTCCTATTGTTGATGCTAACATGTCTAAATGGTATTGAGCATGTGAAACATTCCCTCAAATGAATACGGGTCTACCTTTGATGGAGTTGAGGTGGAATATGAGGCATCGTAGGCATGCAACTTATGATGGGGCTTCCTATGAGTCCCTCCCTATATAGTTTATACCTCCTCAATATTGTTATGTTCATCCTCATTAGATTCCTCATATGTGTGATCCTCCTAGTCCATGTCTCTTACATCATCGTTTGTCCATAAAAGGTGATCACGATATGTGATGTTTAAGTTCGAGTATGGAAACTCTCTATAACCCATTTTGTAGAAGTCAAAATTTCTACTCCTGAAATTGTGAAAGAGTTTGGCATTGCAAAAATGAATGGAATTAAAATCCCCCTTTAACTTGACTACATGAAGATATGAGAGATCAAGGTTGAAGTGATTGGTGAGTTTCATGATGAGACTTCCAAAATAGATGAGTAACTTCCTCTTCTTTCTTTTAGCAATCAAGTGCATTGTCCAAGGAATAATGACCTGAATTGACCCTCTCCTTTCTTAATGAGAGGAATTCCTAGAGTGCAAACAAGTATGTGGATTGGACCTTCTCAGGCCCCAAAGTGGACCTGGAAAAAAGGGTTCTCATTGGGAGTCGGCGAGGAAGGCACACAAAGGGGTCATCAATTCCAATGATGTTCAAGTGATGCCATTTGATCTTCTCATGAGATGATGCTATTTTGAGTTTGCTCCATGCAAATGAATGACTATAATCATCAGGGAAGTAGATACCCCATGGTTTCCACCTAAAGCTAGTCTTGAACACCTCCATTGTAATATGGTGGGTGGCTTTGTAGATCCTCAACTCATCCAGTCGGTCTACCATTCGTTTCCCGAGGTGTGTTGTGTCATGAAACACACTGAACATTAGATGATAAAGATTCCAACATAATCTCATTGTATGTTGGCTATCCTCCTAAGAATGGGTCAATATAATCCATCTCCTATCCTGCACACATCCTACATAGGTTGTTGAATGATGAGTTGCTCAATGAAGGTCGTATCGTCTTAGTGGGTGGCCTCAAAGTTGTGTTTCACAAGCTTATCATATCTTTTTTCTCTACTTTCAATGATGGTCTAGGGATTAGATGGGAAGGTGCTACTAATGAAGATGCTTCCTGTCGAGGTTGCTTTCTCGTCAATGTGAAGGGAGGAGGGAGACGATGGGATCTTGATGAATCTATTATTTCATGAAGAGGTTTTTAGAGAAGTTCACAGAAGAGTTCTTGAGGTAGGGATGTGTAGTTTGTGAGAAATAAAAAAGAATCCTTCTCCATATATAGGAGAGAAGGTGTCCATCAATAAATAATTAGTGTCACCGAGGTGAAGTTGGTGGGACCAACTTGCACTCCTATATGTGTGCTTTTGGCATGGACTAATTATTCTAACGTCCATGATCAATACAAGAACCAACACATGGATTCACAAAGTCAGTGATACTGACTCACAAGAATCTATAGATCAATTGCTTGGTTAGTGTTGGACTTATGCTCATGTGTTTGTCAAATTTAAAGCCACACATCACACTCCTCCCACATCTTGGTGGTACTGACTGGTATTGGTTCCATCGACTTTTTCTTGTCAATAAAATTGTATGCATTGCTTAGGTTGATTTAGTGCAACTTAGTTTTTCATCAGTTTTGTTGACATTTTACTATCAAAATGTAGGTACTTATTAATGGTGCATCGACACCACCAACATGGTGTCAGTGGTACCAACATTTCCCAATTTCTATGCATTGCACACACACACACATCATGCATCATCATATTGCATCAAAATAACTAAGAATGTAATTAAACATAACTAAATGTACCAAATGAAAAGCATCCTCGTTTGATGTCTTAGGCTCGACATTATTCTTACCTCTATCCTAGTTTGTCAATAATGGGTGGTGAAGCATTTTTTGGCAATCTATATTCTAAGATGCCATTCTTGACCCCAAGAGTTAGATATCTGCCACCCATAGTGATATTGCATATGATGTAGCTTGAAATGGTTGCTCTAGGAGTAATTTCGACCCTTTCTTCTCCAATATATTTATCACCAAAAAGTTGACTGGATATATGAATTTAAATGAGTTTGAAACTATTCCCTTCTTCTCTAATAAAAGGAAGCTATTTGTAAGGTAAACTAAGAATTTAAATGCAAAACTAGACTACTAAAATAGGATGAATATATATACATCACCAATCATGCAAGTATGAAAGAAATCAGTTAGATTCTATTAATCTCGAACTATCTACAAAGGAGGTCAGGTATTATAAGGGCAAAACTTTGGTCCATCTCTATAAGGGAAAAGGAAGAGAGGAAAATTGATCTCATGCCCATGTGGAGAGGGAATATGGTTCAAAACCTAACCTCCAAAGATATATATGAAATATGAGATATATGAGAAGTATGAATATATGATGTAACATAATTCTAAACTAGAATACTCCTAAGTAGATGATGTTGGATCCTATTTATGGCCATGTTGATTGAGGTAACCATATTTTTCCTACATGGACCTAATCCTATAGATGAGAAAAGTTGTTATATATGCATGTAATATAACCCCACATATAGGTGAACTAGAGTCCTAAGATCCTAAAGGACGTATATGAGACTTATTATCCACAAACACCTTATACTTGGGTTGGTGGTTCCATGTAAGGAAATTTTTTGGTTGCAAATAAAAAATAATTTGGTAAATATTTATGATATGGGTTGAACTCATGTGGTTGGAAAGTCATCCTTCAACTAAAATAGGTCATAGGTTGAGTAGCTTGTTCTTGTGAAGCTTATTGTTAGCTATAAGTGAGATAACTCTGATATGTTGAACTTAAGAGGAACATATATGATGCATAAAGATATTTTTGGATATTTAGAAATGTTTTCACTTTAATCTTGATATGTAAGATTCTCACTTGAGCTAGAAAGATGATTATGCATGATGGGACTTTCAAGTAAGCTTGACCTAGAATGAACCAATCCATGTATCTAAGACCAAATTTTGTATTAAGGTGTTGGAGTTGAGAGAAACCTCAGATGAAATTCTTCTTAAACAAAAGTGTTTCACACCTAAAATCTATAACAAAAGAATAAGGAATTATATGGTGATACATGCATAACATTGGGTAAAGACCCTAATATGTATATGCATAATATTGGTCGATAGACATACCATTTTCATTCATTGTTTCTGGGGGGATTTGAACTTGTGACCTTTAGGTCATACAACATCAAATTTACCACTCAAGTTCCACTACATTTGCAATATACATATAATTTTAGTTATAAAGGATATTAGAACCCAAATAAACTAGTTTCCTAATCAAATTCCCTTCTCAATTCAGAAGTACTTTTTGGCTCCCTTTTTATATGGAGTATTAAGTGCAAAACCATACTATACTGCTATGAAGACTTATTTTGTAACTAAAAGATGACATTCGTAATGTACTCTCTCTTCAAGTGAATAAAGGAAATACAGAAAAAACATGATTATTTATGGTTTCTAACCCAAAAGTAAGGATTAATGGAACCAAACCCTCCTTGACGATGCTAACCTTAACCAACATTCATGCATAATATCAAAACTCTAGATAAGGAGTTTTGCTAAAATTAGTAACACATTGGTGTTGAACATTGTTTTTCATTTAAATCTTATTCGAACTTAAGCCATTGTTGTTTGGGAATCATCCCTCACATGAACAAGGCACATGTCTTAAATAATAAATAATTTATTAACTATTCTTTTTTATGATTCATGTATGTATCCTTGAAGGTTGTGCAATATGTCTAAACTGATTGATTGTTTTAATTCCTACAATCCTTAAAGTACTATGTGTGTCAGATATGTAAGTGAGAATATATAAACCTAATATTGTTTATCTATGGTGATTTTGGGGGATAGAAACTCTCATATATAAAGTGTTGATCACTAAGAGAGTGACTACAAACTATGTACGATTTGTGACATTAGTCCACTGCTAGAATAGTCACTTGAGAGTTCAATGTTGGGACAAAATCCATGAAGTATGTTTCCTAATAAAGAGATGGATACAACCAAGGGGATAGAATATAATTGTGGATTAGATATTAAATTGGAAAATGCAAATTTAGTCATTTGAAAATAATTGGGATCATACTAATTATTTTGAGTCATCTCTATGTAAAAAAAAATTCTCTAACATGCATAGCATAAATATCTGCTAACCACATTTTATTTGTTAGTTTTTAGGTTGATTGCATATCTAAGGAACCATGGCATGAACTTCAAGTAGAATAATCTGGGAGTCTTTATCTGAACATAAATAAAAAGGATTTTATCTAGATTTCTTTTCTATAAACTTTCAGTTATGTTTACCTTCTAATACTATTATAACTCCTTCTAGAGGGTAATCTTCCCTTTTCTATCAAACACTACTATGTTTATAATAATTAATTGTTAGTAGTAGTTTATTTAAATTTGAATCCTTAGAAATGTTGTTGAACATCATTTCCCTCTCCTGTCTACCTTCAGTAGGAATAAAGGGAGGAGGGGGCCATTATATTAGTGGTGTGTCAAGGGTTCCCAACATCTATGTGGAAAACATATATGCCTTGGCATATGTACACAAATGAAGAATTATATTCATCATAAAGGAAGGATCACTTCTCCCTATTCTTGCTAAACGTTTGGGGATTTTTTTGAACAACCAACCTTAAATTTCAATCCATAAGATAAACAAACTATTCCATACAAAATTTTGACATGTTGTTAGACAACAAGAACATCCTAAGATATAATTTTTCCTATAGTTGTCTATCACAAAACCATTTATTACCCTCATCCTACCCCACTGACTACAAAGTTAGTAGAAATAGGACTAGGGCGTCCATCCTAGAATGCTATTATCAAAGCATGATGTGTAATCCTAAAACCTTTGCATACATGAACATATAATAGGATAAAGCAACAAAATAATCTCAACATTCAACAAGACATATCAAGCAACTTTGTATTATTAAAATATTTCAATTACATATTGAAGAGTCATATTGTACTAGTTTTCTCATGTATATTAGAGATCTTACTACTAGTACACCTGAACATAGATTACCATGACATTAACTCCCTATCCATATCTAAACCTAAAACATACATGAAACAAGTAGGTCAACACACAAGGTGTTGAGTACAAGGAACAAAGATACATATATAAGCTTTGCATAATTTGAAAAGTTGTAGAAGTAGACAAACAAGAATAAACAAGTTAAGCACTTATCAAAACAAGAGCCTATGTTTTATCACATTTTATTCCAATTATACTATCATCATCATTTTTCATAATGCCTTTGACCAACTTCCCATTAGAAGGATCCATAAGGGTGCTCAAGATTAGCTAGCCCTTTTATTGATATGGTCCTCCATAACCTGACAACTTGAGTAGGTCGCCTGACCTTGTGTCCTCACCCCAAGAATATAAGTAGGTGCACAAGGTTTGTATAATGTAGTTATGTATTATATTTTCAGGTTAGAAAATCAATTAGACAAAGCATCGAGTACATTACTACATTACTACATGGAAATATTTGAGCAATTAAACAAGCATACATACATATAAGTTTTTAAAAACGAAATTCATAGTCATATAACTTTTAAATCCCATACATGATTCAGAGATTCATAATCCTAACTTATCCTTGACCATCTAGATCACAAGCAATCACCTGATTAAGAGCAAGATACTGATCATTAACCCTAACTAGCTCCATAATAGGGTTTGGCCAAAGTTAGGTTTCAAGTTAGTTATTAGGCTAGTAGATGATATTTTACTAATATAAAGGTCATCATGAAGGTGGGGTTCAAGTTCATGTCATTCTAAGGTTCCATATATATCATATGGTTATATCAAAGTTTATGTCACTTGCATTTTTGGGTCAAAAAACTCATAATAGGGAAACAAGGTTTATGGATCATCAAGTTATGAGAACCAAGCATTAAATATGTTCTATATAAAATATATTAGGATATAAGAATCACATTCAAAGATTCCCTAGGGTCTAGGAATCATATTCCTAACCTTCATTATCAACATTTCAACATACATGAAATCATCAACATAGTTCATACGCCGCTATTGGAAAACATAGGAGTTAGGTGGATATTCACATCAAAGGTCCAAGAATATTAGAATCATATTCAGTTTTAGATGGGAGAGAATAATAATAAGATTCACATCATCATTAGGGGTACAAGAATGGCAAACAAGTAATAGAAGTCACATAAAGCAACCACTAGGGTGTGTAGGATTATACACACCATCATAGGTCAATAGGGGCTTAACTTAGGCATTCTGATCACAAGGTATCATAAAATTTCTAATTTTAGACATATAATATGTTTTCAAGTACCAAGGGGGTCAAAGTTGTCATTTGGTCAAAGGTATAAACATGTATCAGCATAGAGAGAATCACATTCATGCATATAAGTCATATGGACCCAGACAAGTGCAAGATGGGTTAGGGTTGACATTAATTTCATAGAGGGGTTTCATGTGACCATTTTTAAGAGTAAGAAGAAAATTGAGCAACAAAATCCAAGGCTAATAATTTATCATGTTCATTTAAACATTGTTAAATATTTCAAAACTAGAAATCCATAGAGATTATGGTTGAATTAGGGCTTGTAGATATTTTTATTATGTAGGTCTCATGTTGATCATTTTGAAATATAATGTTGTGTAATTTTAACCATTATTGAATAATAATTGACTTTTATATGGGAGGGCATAAAGCTAACATTAAGGTACTTAATTACCTTGGTATAGGATTGGACCATTGGGTTCCCAAGTTTGGCCCAATTGTCGTCGCATGGCCTAGAAGGTGAGTGCCCTGATGTTGGTGCGTGATTTCCTTGTTCTTGTAGATAAAATATGGACCAAATAGGGGACTTCATCTAGCTCTATGACACCTCTTGATACTAGACAAGGAAGGGGGAAGGGGGTCATTGGTCTGCTGAATGGTTGTGGATGCTATCCCTTGCCACGAGGAGGTATTAGCAGCACCCATGGTACCAAAGGGGTTTCAGGACACCCCTCTCCCTGATGTCCTGCCTCCTCATTGTTGCATAGAGGCAGAGGGTTCTTGTTGTAGGATGAGGAAGTATGATGGGGTGATCCAACCCCAACTCTATCCACGACAATGCTGCTTCTTATCAGCAATAGTAAGACGGAGTAGAAGAGAGGTGTCGGGACATAGGGGAAATAAGAGGGGAAATGAGGGAAGAAAAGAGGGAGAAGAAAATTGGTGGCTAGATCAATTGTTTAACTAGAAGTGAAGTAAAGGGGCTATAAGTAGTGCAAGGTTTTGGGTTTGGGGTTCATTCTCTCATCCTAGGGCATCCATACCATGTTTCCCAGCCTAGATGGAGGAGGGAGATGACCCTCCATCCAAGCATTTCTTTCTCTAAGGGGAAGGGGATAAGGAACAAGTCAGGTGGCTAGGATGCATGTTGCTTAGGAGGATGGGCCAGCCTAAGAGACTAAACTAAGGATAAAAGTGAAAACGAATCATGAAAATAGGAAAAATTAAAAAAATTCATAACTTGGGCATCAAAGGTGTATATTAAACAATTTTTTAATTGTTGTAAACATAATTGCAATCCCTCCCAAATAAAATGTACAAGAGAATCAAGAGGACTTAGTTGTAAGGTCAAAAACTAGAAGAAATATCTTGATGCATTAACAAAATTTGAACATGGCTCACACTTAGGTTCCAAAGTCACATCTTGGAACATGATGGTAAAGTATATGTAATTAAGCATCAAAACTTTCAAACTCACAACTTGTAATAAGAGGAAAAGTAATTAGAGTAAGATAGAGGGTTAAGTAAGAGGATAGGTAAAATTTTGGTTATCACATTCGTCCCTCCTTAAAAGCAATTTCATCCTCAAAATTCATCCAAGACCATTGTCAAGGGTCAAAATCGGCATATTCTCATATTTAGACAACCAAACCTAGGTATCAAGGAATCCACCACTATGGGATTCACACTTAGGTTATCATAAGAATGGTTGTACCCATCCCAGTGATATACACTTTACTTTGTGCTCCATCATGTTACGACATTATTAAGGCATTACGATTTCCGCATCCATTATAATGTTTACATTAGGGTTTCGTACATGCCTTCATACGAGGCCAAGATGTGTTATTAAAAAATATACATTATAAATTTCTCAATTAAACAATTTTATCATAATTACTTATAGTCAATGTGACCATCACCCTTATATTCCTGTATCAAATTAAATTTTGTGCATGGTTTAGTTTTACCCAAAATTCCACCAACTATCCCTAAATTATTTTCATTGATTTTTATTTCTGATTATGAAATCAAGGGATGTATTCATCATTATGAAGATATGATATCAAGGCATCACAATATAAAGTTCTTGATTTCAACCTTACATCTTACATGTATGATACAATTTCATATTATGTATAGCTTATGAGAGTGACTTATCATTCATATTCAAGATTTTAGCTTAAGTTTGATTATTTCTTGTATCAACCATCATTCCAGGAACAACATTATCATCCACATCAAGGTTTCATAATTGTCTCACTTGTATATCAAGGGAACTTCTCAAGCTCCATCCACTCAAGCTAAGACCTATCTATGTCCACCAGGACATGCTAAACATAAACATCTGCCCATAACAAAATTTCTACCCGACTTCTAAAACATGGAAAATCACTAGTTTCCTTCACATACAACCACAAATCTGAGTATGAGGCTCATCATGTATCACACATCATGTACATCATCTTAGGGCTTGGAACATCTTTGTTTCCTATATAGCAAATATCACATATTCAATTGCCTCTTTCTCTATGGTTAGATTTTTTCGTAGGCAATGCATAGTTCAATATTTTGAAGGGAACCAAACATTAGTTGACTCAACTCATATACTTAGAAGTATTCTATCTAGGGACTCATCATCATGTATTTTATCATTTGTATTTTTCAACATTTCACATAGATTAGAAATTAGGTAGTCTAAAATTCTCTCGTGTTTGTTCGACTCATATCAAGAGTTCAATCTTATCGTATGTTCCATTCTAGAGGACATTCTTTGTAAAAAGATTGAGACCTATGTTGCTCCCAAAACATATCTCACACATTGCATCTTAACATGTACGAATAGGCACAATCAAGCATGTCAAACCATTATCTATGTGTAGCACATCAACCAAGCCATATACATCAAACATGGTGCTAGATTTAGGTCAGTTTGCATGGTAAAACTCATATCATGTCATAAATCATACGTGAACCTTTCAACATCAAATGCACGTCATGAAGAAGCAAGCTCATAGTATCAACACCAAAATAGACATCAAGACTAACATCATCATGATCATCATCATCATAAACAACAACAACTTAGGTTATCTAGGCTACTTACTAGCCTAACCTTTACCATGGCTCTAGAAAACTCTAGAGACAAAAACTCCCATCTAAACTTTCTCATCTAAACTGATATTACATCCTCTTTCTCTTAGGTTTCATATGGACACTCGGTGCTTTCTATGGACACCCCGAGTTACTCCAGCGGGTAGCAAAAATCTGGCTACCCGCGTGGGTAACGAATGAATAGCCATATATATATATATATATATATATATATATATATATATATATATATATATATATATATATATATATATATATATATATATATATATATATATATATATATATATATATATATATATATATATATATATATATATGTGTGTGTGTGTGTGTGTGTGTGTGTGTGTGAAATTGGTTTTCTCTAATGTTGTAATAGGCCATTTAAACCACCATATTCCATTCAGATAAACAAACCATGATAGGTTACCATACTCATTAGGAAGTCTAGTACCATGAAACCTAGAGAATTAGTAAGAACATGGTACACACTTATGTATCTATCTTATGAACATATTGTAAATATATGTCTAGAGTAATAATAAGATCTCTCTCTTCTCACATCCTCAACCTACAACCATACTATAGGAGAGAAGGAGGAGAAAAGAAGGGATCAGGATTACACAAGCCTACACTAAGTTCTAGAACTTCTAGGTTCTAACCTAGAGGCTAAGTCAACTTATTCCACAAAGGACAACATACTAAGTTTATATGGTTGAGATTATATTGTATTTCATGTGAGCAGTGTTTGAGGCCTATTTGGTAGGGTGTAGTCAGATGACAAAGTGTGTGATTGACAAACAATTTTCATTGTGAACTCATACAACTGCACCCTACTACACGCAACCAAACTAGTCCTTGGTGTAGTTATAATTCCTACTCTAGTACCATCTATCTTGGAACCATTTATTAACCTTATCCTACATCCATTGACTACAAAGTCAGTGGCAATAGGAGTTGGGTGTCTGTCTCTAGCACAATATTATAAAAGTGTGCATGCAGGAGCATAAAAGCTTAGAAAGGAATAATGAGATAAAACAACCAATGTAATCTCAACGTCCAATAAGATATCTTAAGTAACATTGTTTCCTTACAACATTTCAATTACATATTGAATAATCAAATTCTACAAGTTTGCTCATGTACACTATGGATCTTGCAATAAGTACACCTAAACACAGCTCACTGAGACATCAACTCACTAATTATCTCTATATCTAAAACATATGTGAAACAAGCATATCAACACACAGAATTTTGAGTAAAGGGACAATTTATATGTATAGATACATATAGATGTATGTTATGCATAATTTGATGTGATTGCAAAAGTAAACTAACATAATTAAAAAAGTTAATCACATAGAAAAATGATACCCATATTTTAAGTCAATTTAATCCAATTATAGCATCATCATCATACATCATAAGGCTTTTGATCAACTTTCCATCGGAAGGATCTGTAAGGGTTCTCCAGATTAGCTACCCTTATTATCAACATAGTCTTCCCTAACTTGACAACTTGAGTAGGGAGCTCGACCTTGTATTCTTACCTAGAGAATACCAAAAGGTGTACAAGGTTTGTATAAAGGATCTCTATATTATGTTTGCAATTTATAAAATCAATGAGTCAAAGCATTAAGTACAATACTATAATACTACATGACAATATTTGAGAAAGTAAACAAGCATACATACATATAAGTTTGCAAGAAAGAAAGATAGATTCATATAATTATTTAAAGCCTATACTTTATTCAGAGATTTATAATCCTAGCTTATCATTGACCATCTAGTTCACAAGACATCACTTGGTTTAGAACAAGATGACATGTTTGTGTTAAATCCTCAACATTAACCCTAAATACCTACACTCTTTTTATTTATGAGAGAAGCCACCCCAGGAAGGGCCACTACTATACCAGTGTGGTCCAATCACCCCCTCACATGATCAATAATCATGAAATTCCATTCATAGAGAGCCTTTTGGCATGATTCAAACACATATCCTTCATTGGGACTAACCGAGCTCTTACCATCTGGGACTAAATAACTCCACTTTAAATTTTGCTCCAATTTAGGTTTAAAGTTAGTTATCAGTGTAATAGATGATTTTTTACTGATTTAGAGGTCATCATGAAGGTGGAGTTCAAGTTTCATGTCATTCTAAGGTTCCATCTATTTTATATGGTTACATCAAGGTTAAGTCACTTACTTGCATTTTGGGTCAAAAGACTCATAATAGGGAAACAAGGTTCAAGGATCATTAAGACATGAGAAACTAAGTATTTTATATGGTTCAGATCGGATATGTTAGAACATAAGAATCACTTTCAAATATAGGTGGATGTCCCCTAGGGCTAGGCATCATTACCTAACCTTGGTTATCAACATTTGAACATACATACAAGCATCAACATAGTTCATACGCCATCAGGGTAAAACATAGGATGTAGATGGGCATCCAGATAAAATGGGTCAATGTCATTAGTATCATATTTGACTTGAGATGGAAGATCATAACAATAATATTCACATTAATATCGGGTTACAAGAAAGAAAAATAGGTAACATAAGTCACATAAGGAAACCACCAGGGTTTTTAGGGTTACACACACCATCATAGGTAAAGAGGGTCTTACCTTAGGCATTCCAATCACAAGGTATCATAAAATTTCAGATTTCAGATATCTAATATAGTTTCAAGCACCAAGGGGTCAAAGTTATCATTTGATTGAAAGTATAAGCATGTATCATAATAAAGAGAGTCACATTCATAAATATTAAGTCATATGGACTGAGACAAGTGCAAGATGGGTTTGGTAGTTTCATATATGGGCTTCATGTTACTAATTTGAGGAGTAGGAAGAAGATTGAGCAACAAAGATCCAATGGTAATTGATTATCATGTATTAATTTCATTTAAATGGGGTTAAATACTACAAAACTAGAAATCCATAGAGATTACATTTGGAATTAGGACTTCGATAGCTCATTGTGTAGGTCCCATCATGTTGATCATTTTGATATATGATTTTTTGTCATTGAGACAATCATAGAATTGTTTGTGAGGTTTATATGGGAGGGCATAAATTTAACATCAACAAAGATAACTATGTTGTTAGAGGATTGGGCCTTTGGGATCCCAACACAGCCCAATTTTCATTTCTACGACTAGGAGCAGATTTCCCTACTGATGGTGCACAATTCCCCAATTCTTGTGCCAAAAATAGGGGCCGAATAGGGGACTTCATCTAGATTTTTGTCTCTACCTCCTACCAGTCATGGAATGGGGAAAAAGGGTTCTCAGCCCTCATAATGGTTGTAGCTTCTCTCCCTTTTCATGAGGAGGTGTGATGTAGGTTGGTGAGTCCACATTCAAGAGCTATCACACCTTCTCCATCAGCAACACCCATGGTGCCAAGGGGCTCTAGTCCAGCCTCCTTGTGGCTGTGTGGAGGCAGAGGGTCCTTATGGTATGATGAGGAATCATGAGGGGGTGACCTACCCCCATATCCATATGGAGTAGTGTTTCTTCTCAGCAACATTAGGACAACAAGGAAGATAGGCCATTAGGACAGAAGAGAAATGAGAGAGAATAAAAGAGGTAGAACAAAGTTAGCAGCTAGAATAGTGTGGAAACTAGAAATGAAGTTAAGGGTTCTACAATTAGTTCATGGGTTTAGGTTTGGGGGTTCGTTCTTCGATCCTAGGGCCTCCATATCATGTTTCCCAATCTAGGTAAGGAGGGATATGACCCTCTAGCCAAATATTTTTTTCCCAAAGGGGAAGGAGGAGAAGGAACAAGCCATGTGTGGAGTCACATGTTTGCTGGTGGATGGATGACCTAGGAGCCTGAAAAAAGTATAGAAGAGTTAAGGAAACATCAACATAGGATAGTTTTAAAATTACATAACCTAGGCATTGAATGTTTTTTACATAAATATTGAGTCATTCAAAACATAATTTCAAGTTCTACCACATGACATGTCTAGAGAAACAATAGGGATTTGTGGTGAGTTCAAAAATTAGAAGCAAGTTCTTGATGCAACAACATTTGAACTGAGATCACACTTATATTCTAAAGTTACATCTTGGAACATGATGGTAAATTAGCTATAATTAAGCATCAAAACTTTCAAATTACAATAAGAGGATAAGTAATTAGAGTTAGATAGATAATTTGGGTAAATATAAGAGGAGGGGGAAAGTTAATTTATCCTATTGTTTTTATGTTTAACTAACCTTCAATGGCTATGACTGATATTTGACATGGTTTCATCTAGGATAAGTTTATATTTCTATTGAACACCCTCTTAGAATACTAGACTACTTCGATGGAACATATATGACATGAATTACCACATGGACAACAAGTAAGAATATAATTGTAAATATGGTTTGTATAATCATCGTTTTAACTATGCTTTTGACTGATATAGTGCTCAACCAAACATAAAGTTTGCATGGGAGTGACCTTCAAGTCTGTAAAGCTCTTTGATTAACTCCTTAACAAACTAAGAGTTTAGGTGAACATTGTATATGTCAAAATAAGATTTTGACAAAAATTATGTCTATGCAAACACTCACCAATAAGATAACTTCCAACTCTAGGCAATTGTCTAAGCTAATTTTGCTCTACTGTTTATAGAAAATAAATATTCGATTACTTATTTTTATAAGTTGGACTTTACAAAAATATTATCCTAATGATGGCTCATTAATGTTTGATCACATGGGAGGTCCTGAAATTACATATATGGGTGGTTATTACTCACTTAGAGTTAGACCTTCAATAATTTATAATTACTAAGTTTCATATCCTCACATACAAAGTAATAGTATATTTCTTACAACTTCATTTATCAATAATTATATTTAAACTTTATCTACCCAAGTACATGTGTATGTTCATTGAATTTAATAGCCTTAGCATTATGAATAGGGTTAAGAACTAGTGTATTTCTTATTATCATGCAATTAACTTTCACAAATAATATCCTAGATTTCTACATTTAGGAACTTATGATCTAATTTATTAAAGTTAATTTGCGGTGTCTTACAATCTGTCAGAAAATTTTTTACTATACCACAAGGATAATCATAGCCTATAATTCATCTACTTACCAAATTTAGGCACCCTTAACTTGAATAGATAATCATAGGACCCACTAAGTGGATATTTTTCTATACTAAAGTTGTTCACATTGAATGATGTCTAATCATTCCCAATCTTTCTTTTTTGTTTTAAATTGTAGGTTTCCAAAAATTTATATAAGATTTTTATCTAGGGTTAATAAATGTATTAATTATAAAGTTGGCCATTGTTGTATGTATATGCTGCTTGATGAATATGGGTGTCACAATTAAAATATCGACCTCACATCAAAAGATTTTTTCCAAGATGTGTACCCAATCACTAAGTGTTTTGTATATTTATGGTGTGTTGTTTTAGTTTGAAAGAATAATCCTTCAATATTAAAAATTATATCTTTGTTTTTTTGGGAGACACTAAAATTCTAAGTATGTGAGTTGAGAAACAAAACTACCATTTAAAACAATTAATAATATTACGTAAAAATAGTATAAAAATCATCCCAATGAGGACAACATAAAAGCAAGAAATGTATAAATACACCAACTATATTTGAGGATTAAAAGTGATAATTTAGTTTTATATGATTCTAAAGTGAGAAAAATGGGAATGTCATCCCTAGGATACTAACCCTTACTGAGGCAAAAATAAACCCCCTTCACTGATGGCTTTGAAATGAGAGAAAATGGGCTATGTCCAGATGTTAATCTTGGATGAGAAAGAAATAAAATTCTATGCAATTTGAATAAAAAGAGAGAAAGGTAAATTTACATAGATTTTAATATGTAAGAAAACATATAAATTAACCAACTATAGTAATCAATTGATAATATCAACTGACATGACCATCCCATGGGCTATTCTGGTGTGAGAAGAAGAAAATACCACTATACGTCAATGTACAATGAGAAAAAGATTAATTGTAAATATTTATTGGGTCAAATTGAAATATAAATACAAATCATATAATTGATATTAATATAATTTAGCAAAAATGTATTACCACAAGGAATTATAAACAAAATATGGAGGTAAATCTAGAGTGAGTGAAATATTAACATCACAATGAGATGAATCTATAAAAGATATGACACTTTGTGAATAACACCTCTCTTTTACACTCCTACCAAAGTGATTATGTGGTCCAAGGATGTTCATCCTCTTTCTCATCTATGCATGCTTATTATTCCCTCACACTCTCTTCCAAAAACCTCTTGTCTACATTTATTTCTAGAATCCACTTCCCATACTAATACTATCGTATTTTTCCATAGACTACATCTAAATGAAGAGTCATGTTTCCATGTACAAATGTGATAAATAAACTTTTAAACATAATGCAACAAGGTTTTCAGTTTAGATACATCACTTGAGTACCCTAATTATGCAACTTGGGTCCTCCTCAATGGTCACTTGCTATAAAATCCCCATACCCCTAAATTTCTTGTGTACATGATCTAGAAGTCATAATTAATCTTTCTTGGGGATAGGTCAAGGATTTTCTCTATTTTATTGGATTATTATTGAATTGTGACTCAATTAAGCTAAAAACTAACCAAAATGAGAACGAAATAATGCATCAGCTTTCTTTTGCATAGGTATTCTGGAGAAGTTTTCCTATGCCAAGAAAAAACATAAAGTGATTTTTTAAAGTATTGAATATAATTCATGGTATTTAGTTAGTATATCTAGTATACTAGATTCCACTATATCCTTAATAAACTAACCTAGAGAGAAAACAACAACTGTTGCAAGTTATCTATGATCGTCCTAGTTTGTAGTCTACTCTTTTATCACCCTTTTTACTGACTTGACAATAACTAGTAATTTGTCGTATGACTGGTTTGATCTTAACACCATTTAGTTGACTCATTCCCCATGCCTTTTGACTAACTAAGTCTGGGTAACAGGAATGGATGATTAATATAATTGATAATGTATATACAAAAGAAAATACATTATTTTCAATACTATAGTCAACATATTGTTGGAAGTAGAGGAACACAACTTGATTGATTTTTTTAAAAACTCTGGATAATTTATACATGCCCTTTTACTTTAAAGATACAAGGAAATTTGTTTTCTTTTTCCTTTATGGACATACCACATAAATATATAATTGTTTATCTTTCTCAGACTCAAAACTTTATAAAATTCCTATTATAAATCAAGTATTGTTTTAATATACACTTATTTATGGGATCACTTGAAAGATAAAAATAATGAAATTATTGATATAAATGTATCTCATCTCATAAAAAATATAATTGATAGGCTACTTATTTTCACTTATGGTGGTCTCGTTTTAGTCTACATCCCTAAATTGTTTATCTTTGTAAAGACCTGAAGGTTCTCAGTCTTGTTTTTTCATGAATAACTTAATTGTTCTATTATATTGTGTCTAATGAATCTAATAAAAATGATTAAGATATTATTTACACATTCTATGTGCCTAAATGGACAACCCTAATTGGTGAAGATGTCAATGCATGCAACAAGATCAATGTGACTTCATATTAATCAAGGTGTCTTAGTATCATTGTTTTAATTCATAATGTTTATGTAATTCCTTGTGTAAGTTCAACTTGTATACATTGACATGATAGTGAAAATTGCACACTAATATATCCATCTATCTTATTTGGAATTTGTTGCTTGATTTATCTCATAGAAAATCAAGTGGTAATATCAAAACATTTGACTTACATATACTATTGTTTCATAAAAATCTAGCCATTAGAGTGATGAATTATATGTGGGAAAATAATTGATCATATGGATCTTCTTTCCCAGATAATTAAACAATCAAAGGTAGGAATGAGTCCAGAGAGTGTGAAAAATGGTTTTTTTAAAGACAAGTCCCACTAACCATGTAGTATGGTCACATTCCATGAATATCACTAGATAGAGTTCATGAGGATAAACTCCTATCAAATTCATTTTTAATTTCCATCAAAAAATGCAATTGACTAATTTTCCTCTCTAAAAATAAGATGATCATAAAAACACATGTTATTCAATTGTCTTTTTGTTATCCCTAGGACAAAACCATATGACTGCCCTCTCTATATAATTAATATTATAGTGAAGAACTAGTAGTTTTTGGGAAGAAATGTGAATATTGATCCATTGGATAACCTACTCCTTGGGGACATATAGAAATATATCTAAATGGTCTCTATTGTCTAGTAGACTCCTTCAAATATAAAAAGGAGACCTTTTCATAGTTACCACATGATATGTATGCATTTTAGTTCAGATAGTGCCTTTGACGGTCCTTAAGTTCCTATATGATCTTATACCTACTTTTTGGACTTTACTTACCTGGGACACTTTGTATCAGAACTAGCCTTAATTTCATCTTATGAGGTTGTCTTCTCTCTCTCTTCCAATCTCTTTGTCCCCAAGTAGGTTGGATCTTATTGCTTGATGAACATTGTGGTAAGGGATGTGGCCCTCAGTAGGTGTAGGTTGACCCTTTTTGTATGTTAATGGTTCCATAGATGGAAAAGAAGCTAGCAAACCATTGGCTTGAAAAGAGAGAGAAATCACTAGTTGCTCATTATAAGGTACTACTTGATGATACTCAAGTGGTAGAAGAGCTTTGACATTTTAGGTCAGGAGTACTATAAATTATTTAGGTCTTTTTTAATTGTTTGATCTCTCTTAGTCTTGCTTGTTTTATTATATTGATATGCAATTAGAAGGTCTAATATATCATTTTCTAGTTTTTAGTTGATTTATCAACCTCCCTCTTCGGTGCGTCAAGCTAGAGGTGTACACACTAGCCAACAAGGGGTGACTAGATGCACTCCATGGGACTCGAACACACGTGTGGATCTTTTAAAATTTATATTAACCCTAACACATTCGATCACAATACCAAATAGGTCACCCACAAGCGCATGGGGTACTATTGTAGCATAGGTGAAGGGAAAGTGTAGGGGTCGATCCTCTGGGAGAAAAGGGGGCACTAGAGCTAGGTTAGTTTGGTTGGGTTCCTACTGCGGAGACTAGGGTTAAGGGTTTAAAGGTGATTTGATTGTTAAACTAAGGGTGAACAAGAAAGAAATTAAAGGCGGGAATGAAATCTAAGTTAACCCTAGACAACTAATTCTACTAAGCAAGAAAAGGCAAGGCAAGGTAAGAAAAGAACAAACTACACTAAGGCAAGCAAGAAGAGAGTTAAACTACACTAGACTAGAAAACAGATAAAAAGATCAAGTAAAGAGCTAAACTATCAAGAACAAGGCAAAAATAGGGCAAGAAGCTAACTAAGCAAGAAAGGATCTAATTAAGCTAAGCAAGCACAAAACTAGGGTTTTAAGTAGTAAAGAGAGGTGTGGGTTGTTTAGGGGTATGAACTTATCACTTAAGTTGGGGGTGACATATGAACATTATGATTCCCTTTAGATTATCCAAAACAAACAACATGTTAGAGTCTAATGAATTAACCTAAGCTACTAATTGGCCATGGATATGCTAGGTTGTTTATAGGGGAACTAGTCCCTAACACCCCCTACTACCCTTATGAGGCTCAGTTGGGTTAGGGATTAGGTTCAATTCAATTAGAGTCTAGTCAAGTCTAGGTTTCTTGATTAGGCATTCCTAGGGCAATTAGGGGCTGAGGATAGTAATGGGGAGGTGAAATTAGGGCTTTGGACCCCAATTCCCCCACATTCTAGCCTTAAGAAGGATCCATTCTAATTGTACTAGAATTATCTAATATAGCTACTTTGATCTCTCACTTAGGTTTAGGGAGATTGATTAGGATGTAGGAATATGGGAGGCAACCTAGGGATTCAAGAATTGGACTTAGGGGCAAATCCCATAATTCAGACATATAAGCAATTTGCCTAAATTCCTAGGTGATTTCACACACAAACCAACAAGCAATTCATGGAGAATGAGACAAAAATAGAACATAATCATTAACAAATGGAATTACAAAGTTTACATGTAATTTTCCCCCAACATGCACTAGTACATAACCGGCCTTTAGTGTCAGTTTTTTAAGGCCTTTAGTGTCAGTTTCTAAGCGACACCTATGTGGGCACCGCTAAAATCCCAACTGTTATACGTCGGTTCTCAAATTGACGCCACAACCCTTCGCGCGCCAGCGAAAACGCAGCAGAAGGGGGTATAGGTGTCGGTTATTAGCTTCGAAACTGACGCCATATACCTTCACGCCACAGAAAGGGAGCCATCTGGGGAACTATCGGCGTCGGTTTATTAGTGATAATCGATGCCATCTCACCCGCTGTCACAGCCGTGCTGACCAGCACGGCCGTGGTGTCTGGCCTCTAGGGAAATCGACGTCGGTTACTAGTAGGGCAACCGACACTGTTACCATATGTCGTCAGTTTTATGCAAATATTCGATGCTTGTTTTATGTCTGGTCTGCTGCCACGGCCGTGCTGGCCAGCATGGCCGTGGTGTCTGGCCTCATTAGGGAAATCGACGTCGGTTACTAATATGGAAACTGACATTGTAACCATATGTCGTCAGTTTTGTTCAAATAACTGACGCCTATGTTTTTTTTTCTGTCAGTCTGTAGACCTGTTGTGGCTGGTCGTAGGATGAGAAACCTGCAGTTCAGTTATGAACTGTAGGTTTTACAACATCCATTGATATCAGCCAACAACATGCCACAAACCTGCAAAATTAACATGATGGACAATATTATATATATGTGATTCACACTCATGTATAAGAACATTTAATTCATATTATTTTTTTTCATCACACACATGTAGAAACCAGTAGCAACCTGCAGTTCCATTTATTTCATCTCTTTTCACATTCAGACACATGTAGAAACATTCATGTATTGATGATTTTCACACACAATTCATAAAAATTCATTCACATTCACAAAAAATTAATTATGAGAACAAAGTTATTCTTTATTCATCATTATCATCATTGTCATCATTGTCAACAAAATCATATTGAAAGATCCATGAAATAGCAAAAGAAGCCACAATGAAGGGAAGCATGATACAGATACAATACATAAAGTGTAGCACGCACAAGTGTTTCAGATTCATATAACAACATGACAGACTAACACATATATAGTGCATAACAACAGCAGTGCCAAATTTACATACAACACTATAGCTTAGTACATATATAGTGGGACTAAGGTGATGATCCCACCTGCGAAAACAGGTTACCGACAACTACATGTTACGACTGGGAGGTCGTGATCCAGCAACTGTATGCATTAGCAGGAGGACAAATAGATTTCACCACGAGTTAACATTGAAGAAGGTCTACTAACTTACACTGAGCTAAACAAGTTTATCATTGTAGGTTAGTAGACCTTCTTCAATGTTAACTCGTGGTGAAATCTGTTTGTCCTCCTACTAATGCATACGGTTGCTGAATCACGACCTCCCAGTCGTAATATGTAGTTGTTGATAACCTGTTTTAGCAGGTGGGATTGTCACCTTTATCCCACTATATATCTATATAACCTTAGTGTGGGATGCTTTCTTTCTCTCTGATTGTTGCGCTTTGGATTTACAAAGCAATGCCAATGGCCTGCATAGCTATGTCATGGCCGTCCTGCATAGCCTGTAGTCTTTGGCGAATTCCTGCAAATTAAATAGAATTGATATTAAATAGTATCCTAAAAATTTGATAAAAAACACACTTACATAATATAATTATAAATGAACATATAGATAGAAACCTCAGGGATATATTCTTAAAACTTACATTGTCAGGCGGTGCAAGCACGTCCTCACCCTCACAGTGATCATCAGCACGGTCATCATGGGAACATAATAAAAATATAAACATCCATGCCTCTAATATTGTGATCTTTTATCAATTAACAATCCTTCATTATGATCCCCGCAAACATAGAAGTCATTGTGATCCCCATCTTCAATGTTTGGTGGTGTTGGCAACCCAAATGAGAATGGATTGGAGTCATCATACTTATCATAGTACTCTTCTTCACCTATAGGATCTTCAATGAATTGTCTTTTACCATGAAGAACAACCGACCATTTATCATTTGCAGGCTCATCGATATAAAATACTTGCTTTTCCTGTGATGCCAATATGAATGGTTCACCCTTCTCACCAATCTTTTCAAAGTTCACTAACGTGAAACCCAATTCATCTACTATAACTCCTTTGTTGTTGTCAACCCAATTACATTTAAAGAGCAGAATTCTGAAATCTACATAGTCAAACTCCCATATGTCTTCAATGACACCGTAATATGACATTTTAGCTTCACGTGAACTTTTATCCTTTGCACTTGCAAAAAACAATGAAGACGCTTGAAGGGTGACCCCACTGTTTTGGACGACACTCTTATCATCTTGACTCTTTGTGTAATATGAGAAACTATTTATGTCCAACCCTTCATAAGACATAACATTCAATTTTGGTTTAAAGGTGAGGCATTTGATGGTTTCAGTAACATTATCTGGTGTTTGAGATTGTTGATGTAAGACTTTATCTTCAAACCACTTAATAAATGTCTTGTTATGCTCTCTAACAAGCCACATTGAATTGGATCGAGGATATTGTCTCTTGATGAAATTGGTATGTTCCTCGATATAAACACTCACTTCGTCAATGTTGTGTAAAATATACAAGTGACCTTGCTCCAACTGCTCACGGCTGATTACTTTCACCCATGATCCTAAAACTCCTTTGCCAAAATGCTCCTCAATATTCTTGTCATTCAAAAAAGCGTCATTACCACTCAGAAAGTCATTGAAAAAATCCATAACCACTCTCGCCACATAACCCTCAATAATAATCCCTTCAGGCCGATAACGGTTTCGAACATCACCTTTAAAAATGCTCATGTATCGTTCAAAGGGATACATCCAATACAAGAAAATTGGTCCCAACATTTTCACTTCCCTAGTCAAGTGGACAATAAGATGTACCATGATATCAAAGAACGACGGAGGAAAATACATCTCAAGCTGACATAGGGTAACAACCACTTCTCTTTGCAAATTATCAAGAGTATCACAGTCAATAACTTTGCTGCACAGACTGTTGAAAAAGAAACAAAGTCTGGTGATTGCAAACCTTACATGCTTCGGCAATATAGATCTAATTGCCACAGGCAATATTTGTTGCATTAGAATGTGACAATCATGAGATTTAAGACCTATCAACTTCATATCTTTCATTGATACCAATGTACGGATGTTGGATGAGTAACCCTGTGGCACCTTAACATTTACCAAGAATTCAAAAAATGCTTTCTTCTCCATTCTAGACAATGTGTAACAAGCGGGAGGTAAGTATGTTCTCCGATCGCTACTAACTACTTCTGTTAATTCTATTCTTATTCCCATTTCACGTAGGTCCATTCTGGATTTTATCCCATCTTTAGTCTTACCTGGTATATTCAACAGAGTACCGATGACGCTATCACATACATTTTTCTCAACGTGCATGACATCGATACAATGTCTGACTGTCAAAGAACTCCAATAAGGAAGATCCCAAATTATCGACTTCTTCTTGAATAAAAAATTGTCACTCCTTGTGGCCATCGTACATTGTGATCTCTTACCAAATTCATTGACTTCTTCTTGAATAAAGACTTGTCACTCCTTGTGGCCATCATACATTGTGATCTCTTACCAAATTCATTGGTGACGTCTTTCACTCTTTCATAAACATCCTCCCCTGATATAGGTTTAGGTGCACTACATTCCTCATTTCGTCCATTGAATGCTTTGCAAAACCTACGATACAGATGAAATTTTGGAAGAAGCCTTCGATGAGCAAGATATACAGTCTTTCCGCCATGTTTTAGTTGTATTGAATCAGTGTTCTCTTCACATATAGGACACGCTTTAGATCTTTTAACACTATATCCAGACAAATTGCCATATGCTGGAAAGTCATTCACAGTGCAAAACAACATAGCGTGCAAACAAAATGCCTCTCTTCGTGAAGCATCATATGTCATCACACCTTCAGCCCAGAGTTTCTTTAAGTCATCAATCAGAGGTTCAAGATAAACATTGATATCATTTCCAGGTTGTTTAGTATCAACAACGACAACATAACGTACTTATTTTTCATACACAACCAGGGCGGAAGATTGTATATAACAAGCATGACTGGCCAAGTGCTATGTTGGCTGCTCAATGTCCCGTATAGATTCATCCCATTTGTACAAAGCTCAAGTCTTAGATTCCTGTCCTCTTCACTGAATTCAGGGTACAATAGATCAATCTTCTTCCACTATGGGGAATCAGACGCATGTCGTAGGATCCCATCATTATTTTTCTTAACATCTGCATGCTACCTCAAATTCTTTGCATCTATAGGATTGGCAAACAAGTGTTGAAACCGTGGTATTATAGGTAGATACCACATCACCATGGCAGGAAAACCAGTTTTGGACTCCCCCGAAGTCATCAATTTATACCTTGACGCACCACATTTCGGACAATCTTTCAAATCCACATAGTCCTTTTGAAATAATACACAATCATTCTTGCATGTGTGTATCTTCTTGGCCTCCATTCCCATTGGGTACAACAATTTCTTTAACTGGTATGTTGAGATCGGCAGCTCGTTTCCTTCAGGAAGAATTTCTTTCAACAAAGACAACAATGACGTGAAGCTTTTGTCGCTCCATCGATTGTTAGCTTTCAGTTTATACAATCTCAACACAGCGCTAAGATTCGTAAACTTACAACTTGTGTATAATGGTATCTCAGCATCATGCACAATGTTTCTAAACATGGGAGGTGGATCGGTGTGCTCTACCCCACAACTATCCAGCATCGCATCAACGATGTCTAATGGAACTGGTTCATTCACATCTACGTCATCGGAGGCAATTTCTTCTTCCACACAAGCACTACTATCGACATCCACTGGTTTCAAGTTTGAAATCTCTCCATGCCAGTGCCATTTTGTATAGCCTTATACAATCCCGTTGCACATGTCATGACTTCTGATTTCATCACCAGTACTGACTTTCAAGTTGTTACTGCAATGCCTACATGGATAGTAGAACCTATCTCCAGGTTGTTTCCTATGTTCCTCGGAAAATCTAACAAACTGATCAAGACCAGAAATAAACTCTGGGGTGCAGCGATTGCGAATGGACATCCATGATCTATCCATTCTATGATCAAAGAGAAAATAAGTATATATTACAACAAGATTAGGGTCTAGGGTAAACAGATTAGAGTTTATGGTTAAAACTTTAGGGTTTATACATGTGATGTAATTCTTAAATGTGTACCACCTATCCCGTTCTTGAACACCTAATCTCACTAGTAAGTGTATAATGGGTATTGGGTTTTCAAGAAAATTTCGACAGCATTTCCCCGCTATTCTCCAAGTACATATGTACTTAGAGAACAAACGGGGAAATGCTGCCGAAATTTTCTTGAAAACCCAATACACATTATACACTTACATCCTAAGTGAGATTAGGTTTTCAAGAACAGTCCCAAACAGGGGACTATCCAAGATTTACACCTAATGATTAAATCTTGGACGGGTTTCTAGGCCAACAAATACAACACCAGTTCCTTGTTCACAACCCCATTCAACAGACAAATATATGCAAGCATAAGATTTATTCATATCCTAGGTTGATTTACAATAGCAATATCTAAATAAGTAAACTCAAAACATTAGATAAATAAATATAATCAGTAGATAAACAAATACAAAGCAATAGATAAAAAAGTACATCTCAATTGATAAACAAATATAAATCAAGAGATGATTAAATAATTTTAAAAAGTAGATGAATAAATATAAAGCACTAAATTTAAATAATGTGATGAATAAAAAATCATTAGATGAACGAGTAGATAAGTAAATACAAATCAGTATTTAAGTAAATACAAATTAGAGTGTCTTGCTCTGGAACTGGGAGAGAGGGTGAGACAGAGGGGTTTTGGGGATGTTTACCTCTGTTTGAGCCCAATCAGGCGTCTTGCTCTGGAGCAGGGAGAGAGGGCGAGATGGATGGGTGCACATGGAAGTCGAACGGGCAGGCCGAGCGGGCAGGCGAGCGTGGAAGAGCAGTGAGCAGGCAGAAGGCCGGCGAGCTCCTGAACCGTAATGGAAGTGATCATTGAAAAAATACTAGACAATCATATTTTGTTTCATATACAATGTTCAATTTAAATAAACACTCCCTTAGAGGATCTAATATTAGGCACAAAGTCATGTCTTAAATATGTAGAAACGGACATGAGAGAAGTCAGACTTAGCATTTCTCGAGTGTGTCCGCTAAGTCTTATTTGGTGTGATCATAGTGCACTACAAGTCTTCATATGTAGAGTACATTACATATGATCAGGGCAAAAGCTAAAATATGTTCATATAGGTTCAAAGAGTTTCTTATAAGTAAGAAAGGTTATGAAAGATTCGAGTACAGTTTTACAGTAGTTGTTCTTTAAATGTAATTTTAACATTTCCTGTTACTTTTACTGTATTGTTTTAGATCTGCTCAGTGTAGTAATTTCTATAATGAGTATCACAAGATAAGCTTGAGATGTTGTTACAGTATGATGGGTAAATGATATACATGTTCTTCCTATTCCTTATAAAGAGAATAGATAATTTACTACTCTATCATAGATAGTTGCAATGCTTTAAAGTATGAGAATGTTCTAAACTACTTATCCTCTGCCCAGTTTAATACTATTTAACTATGATAATAACATTGTTGGTGGATAGTTATAGCGGCGGAAGCAGTGGTGGCGCCGAAAGGCAGAAGGAAGGCGGTGCCAGAGTTGGAGCAGTTAGAGAGCAGGCCACTGGAGTTAGCCGGAGTAGTAAGAGAGCAGGCCGTCGGAGGCGCCGGAGCAGCAAGAGAGAAGGTCGCCGGAGTTGGCAAGAGAGCTGTTAGAGAGCAGGCTGTCGGAGAGCAGGAGACCAGGCTGCTGGAGCAGCGAGCAGTGGCGGCAGAGGAGCAGAGAACAGCAAGCGGCGAGCAGTAGGTGGCCGGCGGTGAGCAAAGAGAATGGCCAGCAAGTGGCGAGCAGTAGGTGGCTGACGACGAGCAAGGAGAACGGCGGCGGTGGGCGGCGGTGCGGAGGGAGTCAGCTTGCTCACATCCAGAATCGCCAGACCCTAAGTCGATTGCAACACAGAGAGAAAGGGGAGAGTCAGGCTTGCTCGCACGATATTAAGTTAACATTCGGTGTCAGTTATTCAACAAAACGGACACATAACACTAACGGTGTCGGTTAACAACACAAACCGACACCTGTTCCCCATGATAATCGTCAGTTTTAACTAGAAAAAAAATCGATGTCTATCTACATATGCCGATTAAAAAATTGGTTCTCGATTAATGACCATAGTCGTTGGTTTTTTTTAAATCCGACGCTCAAAGGGTGTGAAAAATTTCCCGCGAAGAGCGAAGGAAAACCCATAAGTGTCGGTCATTGTTATAAAACCGACGATCAAAATGTACCCAATTTCTGTTTCACAAATAACCTTTCGTCGTTGGTTTATTAGTTAATGACCGACACCATATGTTAAATTTTTGGAGGTAATTTTTTTCGCTGGAAATTTTGGATTTGGCAGTTAATTTTCAGTGTCAGTTTGTTATTAAGTAACTGACACCAAATAAAAGTGATACCCGTGTCTGGTCGCCCTTCACAGATTGATGTCGGTTTATTTTATAAACCGACGCTGTATTGTTTAGGTTTCGGTGTATTTATACAACCGACACCTTTAAAAGTGACATTATAAGCCATTTTTGTAGTAGTGATGGTATTAAAGTAACATAATTTTCCCCAAACATCCCACCAAAAGGGGCCTAGCTACTCATGGAAATGGAAAATACAAAAAGAAAGGAGAAAGAATGAGTAGAGGAGTGAAAAGCCATGATGATCTCGGTTAAGACTCCTCCTTCTTCACCTCCTAGAAGTTGTAGCTCGATCTCCCTCCTCTAAGGTAGGTGAATGGCATGGATGTATGGTGGAGAAGGGTGGAAATGGAAGGAAAGTAGGGGTTTGATGGTGGAAATGGTGAAATGGAGGTGGAATGAGGTGGGAATGGATGAAGAATGAGATGGGGAGGCTAGAGTGGTTGTAGGGTAGCTAACCTCGACCTACAGCCGCCACCCCCCTATATATAGGTGTGGGAGAAGTAATAGGTCAAGTAGGGGAAAAGTGGGAAATGCAATGGAAAAAGTAGCTAGGTTTTGTGAGTAGCACGACCGTGGTGGGTAGGGGTGAGCACGGTTGTGGTGCGATACAATGATCATGTGAATTAAAATGGTCAAACATGTCTAGTTGTTTTGGGGGAGTGGTTGGCTGGTAGCACGACCGTGTTGGGAGCTAGTAGCATGACTGTGCTGGGTAGCACAACTATGTTGGGTTATATGTGGCACGGCCGTGCTGCGTGGCACGACCATGTTGGGTTAGTGGCAGCATGGTCGTGCTGCGTGGCATGACCATGTTGGAGGGTCGCAGCATGGTCGTGTTGTGTAGCATGGCCATGTTGGGGTATGTTTTACAACTTCTTCAAAACTGAGATTTTTCTTGATTTCTTCATTTGCAGCACGAACGTTTTGTGTTACCATGGCTGTGTTGGGGGCTTTGCTTGCTTTTTGAGTTCAAACTTCATGATCCATGGACTTCTTTGCTTAAGATTGACTCTTGGCCACTAGGGGTAGGTTGGGGAGCTTTGGGGCCTTCTTTGGGCCCATCCATCTCTCTCGTCCATCCAAGTGTGGTCCAAGTACCTGAAAAACATGTAAATAACCTCCATAAAATCATTTTACACAAATATGCATATTAGGAGAAATATCATGTAATCTAACATGTGTAAATGTGATTGAAATGCAATCTGACACAAGCTGTAGCCCTAAAATAGGGATGCATTGCTCTTCTCTTAAACCTAGATACTACACTTCATGTTTTTCTATACTTCGTTGTGAACTATGTCCATGAGCTCCACCTCAATTTCTCAAAACCACCAAACAAGTTATTCAATGACTCACACCTTTTCTGTTGTTGTTGTTTCTATTGGAGAGAGAAAAACTAGGGCACTACCTTGGTATTTTGTACCACAATTATGTTTAAACATTTTTTATGGACCTACTATTTGTATTTATTCCCAAAGATCCAATCATATGATGATTTGAGAGTGGCATTAGATACTTGATTTGATAATAATAAAATTAATTCAATCAATTCTGTTTGTCTCTCTCATGAGATGATGTCACATACATAGCAGATGTCTAAAGAATGATGTTACTCGATGACACATGTCTTCAGGTTGAGGACCTGAATGATGAGATCATATGTATGATAAGAGTACATACATTCTTATTATGTCCCTAGATATTACTGTGGAATAAAAATAGACAACAGTAATACATAAGACAAGAGTGTGTGTTGACTGAAGACAAAATCTCATTAGTCATGATATGTGATATCATGTCAAGAATATAGATACATGTTAGAGAATAGTGTATCAGACTGACCGACCATGAGAGTGATGAATGGAGACCATTGAATGGTAGTCAGAATCATCTCTCATAGTGATAGTGCTGATTGTGGTTCTTAGGCCTGAAGTCACTACATTTATCACAAGTCATTCATGTACTTTGACATCATCAAACATAATCATGAATAAGGGTTACCATAAAGGTGATGATTGGGTGCACTGTCACACATGGGGATTGAGTGTGAGTGATGTAGATGAGATTTTTCCCTCCTACAAGAGATTGATATCCAGGGCCTCTTGATAAGAAAGACTGAGAAATGTATGGACATACTCATGTGACTCAATATATGATATGTGAGCTCATGTGCATCTCAGACAATCTTCTCTAGTTTAAGGAACATGGATTGAAGGTTGAGAGGATGACGATTCAATGCCTCGAGTTCAATCTAGATATCAGAGACAAAGGAACTATACAATCACAGTAAAACTGATCACAAATTGTAGGTTGGAGTTGTTCTCCAACTTTTTGAATTACTTGGGTAGCAATGATGTGTGACTAGGCACCGCTCTTTTCTTGCAATGTCGTAATTGGTTATGGACATTCACTACCAACGTAATTCTAGACCTATAGGGTCACACTCATAGGATACACATGGATTAAAGGAGTATATTCATGAATGATGTTTTGATTGAATGCTAAGGGTCTTTAGGTATTCAATTAAACAACTGAGATTCAAAGTTGACTGACGGGACTCTGAACTGACCGATTTAAGTGTTGAGACAATTGATTGGAGTGTCAGGTCAATCATGAACTGGATAAGTGAAACAACCATATCACTTATGAAACGACCATTTCACTACGTGAGATGACCGGTTCACCTTCTAGGCCACCCGGTATAGTTACCAATTCAATTGGAACAATGATTGATGTTGATGTCATGTTTAACATTAATCATGCATTGATTATCAAATCGGTTCAGAATAGGAAACTTGCGAAACAACCATTTCACTTAGCAAGATGATCGTTTCACTCACCAAATGACCATTTGGGAGTGCGATATGACTGATTTACGTTGTCAAAGTTCTAGAAGATTCATGATTTCAGACCCTTCTAGTCCCACATAAATAGAGGGGTATTGGGGGCTTCCCAATACACTCAATTGAGAATCAGTTGCTTTTACAATTATTGTCCTCTCTAGTTGTGGTAACCAATAGAGAGTCTGAGCAAGTCCTACCAGTTAAAGGGAGGGATGGCGAAGGTGAGAAAAACTAAGATTAGTTGCGGGAGAGCATGTCAGTGATAGGAGGTGAAAACTCCTTCTCATTGGCTCTAGTAGCACAACGTGGAGTTCCTGGTAGTCTGCGTGGACTACTCTAGAGGCACAAGGCCATTCTATTCCTCTAGGAGGACATCGTCTACCACTAACTATGGTGTTGCACGAGGAGGCCAATGAAGACGACTACTCAAGTGTTGATGTTGTTGAAGGAGTGTATCGCTTCCTGAAGAACAGGTTGTTGCTATTGCAAGGGTAATGTTGTTGGACTTGATTCAAGACCAGGTATAACCCTACAATCCTTTCTTCCTAGATACATTGTTCTTGACACGATATTATTGTTCTTGGGATATAGGAAATTAAATTTTGTTTTTGCTGCCTATATCCAGGTCCGATTTCCCTACAGTCATATCAGAGCTCGTCAATTTACAAGGTATCTGAGATCTAAATCAATGTTGATCAGATTTAGTTTTCATTTTTATTACATGTGATCGGATTTTATCAAAAATGATTAATGTGCATATTCGATTAAATACCACATACGATCACAACTAATATATATATATATATATATGATATAATATGCAATCCATACTCGTCACCCTAAAAGTGGTTTGATGGTGGATGTTAGCATGGTTATGCCCAATAACCCCAGGTCTATATGTGCATGGTTGTGTTTATCTATTCCTATCATTACTCAATCTACGTACTGAGCCTTTCTCTTTCCTCCAAATGTAAATTAATTCACTTCTTCCTATTTCCTCTCTAATGTAACTCGAGGTTTTCCTTTTACAATGTAATAAAGAAATTGGATAGTTTTAATTTATGCATCATCATGATAAGAAGTTCTGCACAAGGTGAACTGACCGGCTTGTGGGACAAACTGATGACTGGAGGACTGAGGAAGCCAGATGATAGGAGGCAAACTGACTGACAAGTGGCCCAACCAACTTCCTAGAGGAGTCCATACATCAGTTGAACTTGAGGCCATATGACTATTTCAAATGCCCAACTGAGCGGCCAAGGAGGTGAGTTGATCAGTTCAAGCATTGAGTCGATCAACCCAGATTTGACCCAGCATGGATCTTCATCAACAATAGTTTACATGTGATGTGAACCTTAGGTGGTGGGAATTCATTATGGATCCAAGGAATTGAATAAGACTGGACATAACCATCACTCATATATTTCTGACTGCATATTTTTGTTGTGGTTGTAGCATGTATATGATACACACCATAAGTATATGGTGATTGTATATGTATATGTATTTATATATAAAATCCCTCAATAAATATTCAGTTTAAGAAGATTTCCATAAGAAACACACATGAAAAGTTTGATTGACCAAGCATGGGCATGCCCTAGCATGGTGCACCATCTATCTCATGGAAGCGTGATGGTAGATATGTAGTGTTGTCCTAGCAAGGTGCATATTCAATCGTGTTGGCTTTTGGGTCCGTCTTTACTAGGTGACCTTGATTGGAAGGCTCCTGAACTTAAAATGATGAATAAGCTTAATTACCATAATTGAGTACTTATAACCTTAATATAACCTTGTAATATGCTTTGGAGCCATAAGAAAAGATTAATTTTCAAATTTGGTCCAATTTGGACATTGTTTGAGCAAGGTTATGCAATTTTATGTACATTTTGGACTTTTCTACAATTTACCCAATTAAGAAGTGTTCTTTGCAAATTTTTCATCAATCATGTTCCTTATTTATTTTTTTGTCAGTCTTTAGCCTTTTGAGTTATTTGGCACTCAATTGTACCTTGAATTGAAAGAGATTTCATTCTATGTTAAATAAGGCTTTAACCTCCATGGATGAGCTACCTTTAAGACTAACAAGTGATGGCTCTACTTTCTTGGGCTTAAGACAAAAGCCCAGAAGTCCCCAACAGTCAATGGACTTGCTGTTTCTTATCCATGAAAAAATTCAAGTCGTGGACACATGGAGAATCATTTGTACACCTTATGCTCTTCTCAAAACTTATACCCTAAACTATATATACTTATCTCCATGACAAAGTGAAGCCTTTACTCTCTATAATTGTCCATTTGCAAAGGATCTCATTTTCTCTCTATTCTGTGAAGAAAAGAACCTACTCAAGGAAGAAAAATAGGGCGATCATCTTGGAAGGATCTTTAAGGGTTCTGATTTGCTATCCTTTAGGGTTTCCAAAAGCTTCTTCTTGGTAAATTTAATTTGAACAAGTAAATAGCTCTTCCTTTCCTCCATTTTATTATTTTTTCTTATTCCTTCTAACTCTCTCTAGGTTGGAATTTTTCTATTCCATGGTAGAGTATGCTCTAGAACTCAAGCAATTATCCTTCTTGCTTCCTCTTCTAGGGTTTTTGCTTCCTTAAGGAGAAGGGTACCTAGTTGGCCGAGTTTCGATCTTCATCTTGGATTGTCTTACCTTATTTGATCATGATCCTTTCTTCTAGAAGTCTATTCTTACTTGTAGAGGTGAGTTTTATAATTTCCCTCATATATATCACTTACTTTAAGCTGGTTTGCTTATGATCTTGCCTAAAACGAACATCCTTGTATATCGAAACAATCTATGTGTTTATTTTGGTAAAGTTTACACCATAATAATGGAAATGGTTCTTGATGTTCTAGATTGTGTCTTTCACCATATCGACCTTGGTCATGTAGATGATGAACTTATCCATGGAATGTGGTGCTCGATACCTTAGTTTAGTCATAGTTGTAAACCACGACGGCTTATAGTCGACACCCTAACACATAAGGGGTAAACCGTGATGGTTTGCACCCTACCATGTTGCAAACCGTGATGGTTGATGGCCAATACATATGTTGGTATTATTCCAATATCATATCTATGGTAATAACCCATGAAGATTTAACACCAATACATTAGTTTTTCCTTAGTGTCAACCATGATGGTTAGTGAATGATACACCCCTCATTGTGGGAAGACTGTGACACCATGTTGCTATCAGACTGACACCCAAACCATGAAAACAACCTGTCATGGTCTATGGCTAACACCCTGATCCTAGAAACAACCCGTGATGGTCTATGGCTAACATCCCGTGATGACTTGTTGATGACGCCCTGATCATAGCAACAACCCGTGATGGTTTGTGGCCGACGCCCTACCATGATTATAAACCATGATGGTTAATGACTGATACACTCTTGGTCATGCTAGGCGGACATGCTTTTGAGGATGTTAAACTGATACATCATGAAGATATACCATGTTGACATTAGGTCACCCACCCAAATGTTAGTAAACTAGAACGCCATGCTGGTGTTCAAACCATTACACCATGAAGATAACATACTGTTATCCAAGGAGGAAGTATAAATCGATACCCTATATTAGTGTTGAAATGGATGGTTGGACCCATACCTAATTAATGTTTTGAATAATGAACTCAATCCAATGAATGATATTGGATGCTTCAATAATTAATGGATTAGAGTGAATCCCATAGTCTTATAAGAGGTTTCTAATAAAGAGAATTCAATGAAACAACACCATTAAACTTGTAGTCTTACCTTTGCCCTCGTATAATATATGGATAAATCACCATAACAAGAGATGTGTACATTTAATAAAACATGGTTTGATACATCAATTCTAATATAAATAAATGATGATGTTTGGATTATAATTAGTTCTTTGGCATGATTAATGTGACAATGTATTACATTCTTCTTGGGTTCCCCAATGTAGTACTAATTGAATACCATCAAGTACTACCATGTTTAATATCTGGGATAATTATGTGATGGTGATCTTTTGAGCCTTGTCTAAGGCCTAGAATAATAATGATAACCATGTAGGGAATAATGTGATGGTCTTAATGACCTTTGGGCATGATGGAGCCCTAATTAAGGAGAAATCCTGTACATGTTCCCATAAGGGTTGAAACCCTGGAACTTATGATAAGAAATGATATCTTGAAATGATATGATGGCATACGTGGTTTATTATGATGCAATGAATGATAGAATGTGGTATTGTGGATAATATTTATACCTCAAGCATTTTATATCTTCAGAAGTTTCAATTCTTATAATTTGCTAGAAATTAATTAGGGTTTGTATGTCCACTTGAATGATAAAACCTTAATTTACTCAAATGACAATAACTAACCAAGTGAAACCCTAATCATGTAGTTTACATGTGCCATAGATCCATTCCAGTGTCAGAACTTGTAGGGTGGTGAAATGAGTAACTCCTACAGGAAACTCAGAGCGCATAATGTTGATTGTATGGGGATAGCTTGGTACCCTAATATCAAGAAATTTGAGGATGGACATGATCGTGCCTCATATAAAGTAATATTATGATGTGTGAAGGCAAAAGTATAACTATAGGATGCCTCTCATTGAATGGCTATGTGTGAGATGTTCTCTAGCATTATGACCTGTACCAAGGGGAGCTAGTTGTTTTCAGTTGACTATATGTCACTTGGAAAATTGACTGATATGTCTTTATGTTGTCTCTCATACTGATTGGGAGTTGTTGGTGAGCATGTAGTCCGGCTCTTTCCATAGATCTAGTATGGCACTAATTTTCACTTAATAGTGATCGGTTGGACTTTGAGTGGTATGACTCAATCTCCCCAGGGCATTATAATAAAAGATGTAATACAAGTTCTGTAGTATATTTCTTAAGGACAAATACATTTCACATTGGATGAATTATCCCTTACCTTGATTTCATACTACACAATGTTTATAAGATGCTATCCTATAATATTTGAATAGTTATCCTTATTGTTAAGTTTACTTGCTTAGTATGCTTAAACTGTTTAATTTACTTAGATTGCTTATTCAATACCCTATCTGCCCAATTATTTACTATTTTAATTAATCTGTTGTAATTAATATCTATTGGAGAGAGTTATATCTCTCACTGGGACTAGGTCTCACCCGTGGGTCACTATAACTTTTTAGGTGGTCGCCAATAGTGTGGATGAGGTCCTATTGTGGAAGAAAACCAGCTCGTTGATCAATAGATTTAGAAGGTTGGTCAAATGTACATTCTAGTATTAGAGTCCTGGTGTCGTCCCTATACTCTCAGGTATGGGTATGGAAAGTGTTTTCTCGATAAGATAATTATATTGGCACATGGTTTTAAAATGCTTTTTTTAACACAGTATGTGGATGAGGCCACTGAGTACAAATTTAAATTCCTATTATATTGTACAAAAATGAAAAAGATTGACCTTTATGTAAATATTACAGAATTGGTTCATTATGCACATTTTTGGTTTTAATTATTCCACATTTTGACTATGTCATTAATTGGTAGTTGATCGTGTTTTATGTTTTGAGTAATCTTGTTTAGCATGTTGAAGTGTCACAATTAAGTTTGTATTAGAGCCCTAGGTTTGCTGAGCCTACAAGGACATAGGACTTAGGTTTGAGTCTGTTCTTTTTTTGGTCGGTCAAAAGGCGTGTTTCTATTAATACCAAAAAACTTTGGGCACTAAGTACCCCATTACATCGAAAGGAGCTAAAAAGCTCATCCAGGATCAAATCCCCACACAGGGGGAGATACATGAAAGGTAGACGAAAAGACAAAACTAAGAAGACCTATCTAACAAGCCAAGCTAGAACCAAGCAAACCTTCCAGGATAAGACTATAACAAGCCGCTATTACAAGCATTCTGTGTACCCACAAGTATTAACAACAGCTTGACATAGAACAACAACTAGAAATGTTGCCTGAAGCTAGCCCCGTTGCTGTAGACCTTCTCATCTTCCGAAAATAGGTTTCTAAGTGGGCGTAATCGCCCAAAGAGGAACCCGTATAGAAATCTTTGGGTACATAAGAGCACCTCCTGGATCACAAAAGGAGCAGCAAAGGAACAGAAAAAGAACCAAATCTTCGCCCGTGAAGACTAGCTAAAAGGAGACCAGACAACCAGAAGTACAAAGTCTCGTACAGACCCCATAACGTTTAACGCTAGCTTCCTACTGGTTAAGGCAACACTAGCTATATGCCCATCATTCTGAAATTGTGAAGACTCAACCAGTATCGAGACAAGAGTCAAACGTCACTAGTCCAAACATGAAGCAGCATACTTTGGACCTGATAACCTCATTATAAACGAACACGCTTTGCTTTCTGAAGCGACCATGAAGAAAGACGAGAAACCATGAAGCAGTCGAGACATAATAATGACCTTTGAGTCCAAAAACTCCCATCCACTGGCTTTATCCTCATCACTGAAATTGTGGGGGAAAAAAAGGACTAACGGCCATCATTATGCTCAAGAACTTAGGGACCTAAAAATCTGCAGGGATAAACCTCATAAGACTAAGAAAACAAGAGACCAGAGGGAGAAGCCTAGGGCTATCCAATCCTTGTCAGTTTCTTCTTCTTTTTGGACCTTGGTTGACCAATATCCACACTATCAGGCTCCCAGTTTTCCAATTCAGTGTCTGAACACAAATAGGTGTTTGAACCTTCATCATCTTCAGGCTTGTTCTCTATCCTCAATTGGTAATCAGCTGAGAACTCGAAGCTTTCCCAAACTTTGTTGACTCGCCAAGACTCGGAGCTCAATCCCTCCCTGCTTCTATTCTCCAGATCCCGGTCAAAATTCTCTCTCCCAACATTATTCACAGGCGGAGACCTAAACAAGTCAGGCTCAACCTGAGGGATGCTAGAAGAGACTAGCTTAACCTATTGTTTAGACACAGAGCAGAGAATGATGTCCTTCACTTGTTGTGTAATGGAATCCAGGAGCATTTCATCGCCAACATTAGAAGCCTGGTCTTTGCAGCCCTTCTCCTGACCTACACTGGGATTAGGAGCATCCTTAGGTAACCCTTTGGAACCCATCTTGGCTTTGGCATTCCTTCGAGCACCTACAGTTGGTCTGTTCCTAAGCTGCAGATCCACATAGGGGGCCGCTTTCTTGGTCACCCGAGGGAAGACACCAGCCCTGTGACCAAAGTGTTTGCAGCTTGAGCAGAAGGTGGGTTTATACACTACCTCAAGACTGAGATGTATCATCTTCCCATCCAGTTCCACTGCTGCGCTCTTGGGCAAGCTCTGGGCAGAGCTAACTTCAATGCAGACGGACACCGCACCAAGGCACTCTACTGACAGAGAGATGTCTGCAACATCCAGCGGCTTACCTATGGTACTAGCTACTCTCGCAATGTGGGATCTCATCCATGGGAGGCCCATGTTTTCAATCTTGAACCACACTGGGAAGCGTTGGAAGGAAAGGGGTTGGAGAGGAGACCCAGGTCGCCAGGCGTTGGCGATGATGAGGGCGTCGTCCATGAACCAGGGCACCTCATCCAGGACCCTTTCTCTCTCGCTGTGCGACGGCATACGGATGACGAAACCATCCCTTTCTTCAAAGACAATCTCAACAGGCCCGCTTGGCCGCCACTTCCTACGAATCCAACCCGCCAGCTGACCTGTGAAGGGTTTACCCCCAACGAACCATATGGACAGGTAGTCATCCCAGTTTGGGGTTGGGCACTCCTCACTGGAGATTGAGGCACACTGAACACCATCCTTGAAAGAGGGCTCGATGAACTCGATAGAGGCTACCTCCACCACTACTCTATCTATCCGGCTAGATAGAAGCTAGTCAGCCAGTAGAGAAGACGGTACTGCTTCAGAGGAGCAATTTGGGGGAGGGTCGGGGGAGTGGTCGGATGAAGATGCTGCTGCCTCCATCTCCTTCTGCGTCGAAGCCAAAGACGAAATCAGGGGAGGAATCTGCTTGCTTCCATCTCCGTTAGCCGCTGATTGGCCAACCAGAGGAATCAGTAAAGCCGACTCTGCAGCAGCAGCTTGCCCCCTTCCGCCGATCTCGCTAGGGCATTGCCTGCGTCCTCTCCCCTTTCCGCCCCTTCCACGCCCTCGAGCCATCCGCAGAAGCTCCTTGTAGTGGCCTTCGACGTTTTCCGGCGAGGTGCCCGCTGCTCCTGGCGGTGGTAAGCACCACTTCCCCTTGTAGGGACCAGCGCCGCTGGAGCGTTCGGCACAGCTAACACAAGGGTTTTTTGAGTCTGTTCTTAAGTATCCAACATATCTGATCATAGCTTATTCTTATGCAGATATGTATGGAGGACAAAAATAACATGTAGAGAGTAGCTATGTGGCACCATAAGGTGGTTCTAGGAGGCAGGCACAAATGAGAGAGTGCCAGTGACAGGGTCATAGCAGCCCACAATGCCTCAGATGAACCCGAAAATGATGGCCAATCCTGAGTTTCAATCTATGTTCAGACATATGATGGCCATGATTACACATATAGCGGACAGAGCACCATCATATCAAGCTAGGGAAACTATCCCTAATGTAGAATCCTTGGGAGTCAGAAATACATTTGAACATCTTATATGTGTTGGGGCAATCGAATATATTGGTACTTCTGACCTAGTAGATGCTGACATGTGTCTTACTGAGCTTGAAAATACATTCCAGATTTTGAATATCCCCAAAGAAGACAAAGTAAAGTTTTTGTCTATCTGTTGAAGGGTAGTGTTGCCCACTGGTGGGCCATAGAAGAAGAGAAAAGGCCAAGGTGGTAATAGGATGGGAAAAATTTCTGTGGGAGTTTGTTAGCCAACACTTTTAGAGACTTATCTAGATGAGAAAATCTCCCAGTTTGAGAAGATTAAACAGAGTGTAATGTCTATTAGTGAGTATGAGTCAAAGTTCATGGAACTTCTGAGGTTCCGCCCTCACATGGAAACCACTAATGAGGAAAGGATCTGTAGGTTTGAGAAGGGCCTAAGTATAGAATTAACTACAACAAGATCAACCCCAGAAAATAGGAAAAGGTCTTCCACCTTTGTTGAATCTGTAAGAAGGATTGAGAGATTTTCCATAGAAAAGTGTGAAACTAATGCTAATAAACGACCAGCTCAATTCCATGGACAATCATATGGAGGTTTTAAGAAACCAAGGTTTACTCCACAACCAGTCGCAGCAAAGGTCGACTTGTAGTGAAAAGAGGTCTTTTACTCCATCCTAGTGGACCTGGAGTAGGGGTAGAGGTTGTAGTTTTCAACCTATAGGAGCTCATAGTACCTCATCTATTTTAGTAACAGGGTCATCTAGACCATTCTATGAGAGAAAGACTTACTTCAAGTGTGGATAGACTGGGAATACTGGGCCCACTTCCCAAGGTTCTATTAACGTTTCACGAATGATGACTGGCCCCACAGAACACCACTAGCCATAACTATGCACTTTTTCCTCACTCACGCACAAGCCAGGATCAACTTCCTGACTGGTCACCCATCCTAGTACTACTCCAAGTTGAGCACGCTTAACTATGGAGTTCTTTAGTGACAGGCTCCCAGAAAAGGAGACGCACCTTGGTGATATGGGTAGCCCAATCATTCCTTCAAGATAATTTTATCTGAGCCTCAAATCCTAGGACATTACAATATCTCCCGCTTAGACTCTTGACGTCTTTGTCAAGGCTCAATATATAGCCTCAAACTATCTTCCCAATTTCAGTGCAGACCCAGAATGGCCCATGGACACCCATCTCCCATCCACGACTACCAGTGCAAGGACGGCTCCATCTTGTCTCAGTAGATAGCCCTTTCCATCTTGCCTGGACCGCACGACTTAAGATTGACATGCCACATGCCCATGTGGGCCCCACCTACTAGAGGGGAATTGGCTCTAATACCATTTATAACACATGGTCCCACTGCCCAAGGCTCTAGTAGAGTTTCAGGAATGATGAATGGCCCCACAAACAATCACTAGCCTAAACTGTGCACTTTGTCCTTACTCACGCACAAGCCAGGATCAACTTTTTGACTGGTCACCCGTCCTAGTACTGCTCCAATCTGAGCATGCTTAACTATGGAGTTCTTTAGTGATGGACTCTTGGAAAAGGAGATGCACCTTGGTGATATGGGTAGTCCAATCATTCCTTTTAAGATCATTTTATCTAAGGCCTCAAATCTTGGGACGTCACAGACAGAGTCAGTACGATAGTCTGGTTCTGGTAGTGGGAGAGGATGCAGTCAAGTGTCATAGGAAGGATCCTCTAGAAAGGCAAGCAGAGGATGTGGACGGTAGCAGTAGATAGCTAGATTCTATGCCATGAGCCAGTCATAAGCAGTGGTCAATCAATGAGTCTTGATAGGTCAAATGGAATTATTTCATTTTGATTTGTCTACTTCCTATTTTGTATCAATATTAGTAGACCTGGGTGCAACACACTTATTTATCACTAGATAAGTGATAAATAGTTGTTATCTGCCTGTTAGTCATAGATCCGATAGCATGTGTCTAGAAACTCCTTTAGTTGATTCCGTCGAGTTTCTGGAAGTGTGCTCTTCTTGTGTTCTTTCTTTTTGTGGACACAACATTCAAGTGGATCTCTTGCCACTTGACATGCATGGTTTTGATGTGATCTTAGGAATGGATACCTTGGAAAAATATTAAGTAGTGTTGGATTGTAGTACTAAGATAGAAACACTTCATAACAGAGAGGTACAATGGGTTTTCCAAGGTGACAGGAAGATTCTTCGCACATGTTTGATATCAGCTATGGCAGCAGAGTGGTTGATGAGACAAGGATGTGAAGCTTTCTTAGCCCATATTTTGGATACCAAGGCGAGAGGTCCTTGTATCTAGGAGGTACCAATGGTACAGGAATTTGAAGATGTTTTTCCTAATGAGTTTCCTGGTGTTCCCCCTCCTAGAGAGATTGACTTTGAGATCAATCTTGTTCCTGGAGCAAAACCCATAACACAGTCACCTTACAGATTGGCACCGATAGAGATGCAAGAGTTAAAGAAACAATCACAAAAATAATTTGAAAAAGGTTTCATCAGGCCAAGCACATCCCCTTGGGGTGCTCCCATGATGTTTGTTAAAAAGAAGGACGGTTTAATGAGGTTAGGTATAGACTACAAATAGTTAAACAAGTTGATAATAAAGAATAAGTATCCTTTGCCAAGGATTGATGATCTTTTTGATAGTTGAGAGGTGCCACTGTGTTTTCAAAGATAGATCTACGACCAAGATACCATTTGTTGAGGATTAAGGTTGATGACATACCCAAGTCAGCTTTTAGGACTAGGTATGGTCATTACGAGTTTGTGGTTATGCCGGGTTAACCAAAGCACCTACAACCTTTATGGATCTAATGAATAGTTTTTAGACCTTATATTGATCAGTGTGTGGTCATGTCTATAGATGACATCCTAATATATTCTAAGGATAGTCAGCAACATGAGCAACACCTTTGCCAAGCGTTGACCTTGTTAAGGAAGCACATGCTATATGCTAAGTTTAGCAAGTGCAAGTTCTGGTTGTCAGAGGTGTCTTGTATGGGACATGTTATATCAGCTAAAGGTGTTTGCATAGACCCTAAGAAAATCCATATTGCAATGAGAACAGCCCAAGACACCAATAGAGATTTGCAGATTCTCAGGTTTGGCAGGCTCCTATAGGAGGTTCATCAAGGACTTTAGTTTTGTAGAATTACCTTTAAATGGGCTGACCAGGAAATATGTTCCTTTCACTTGGAATGAAAAATGTTAACATTCCTTTCGACTATTGAAAGAAAAGTTGACAAGTGCACTAGTATTAGTGCTTCCAGTGCAACGGAAAGGCTATATTGTCTTTTGTAATGCTTCAAAGAATGGGTTGGGATGTGTGTTGATGCAGGATAGAAGTGTGATTTCTTTTGCTTCACGAAAACTTAAGGAACATGAGGAGAAATACCTAACACATGATTTGGATCTTGTAGTAGTGGTCCATGCTTTAAAGATTTGGAGACATTATCTTTATGGAGAGAAGTGTCAGATCTTCACCGAGCATAAGAATTTGTAGTATATCTTCTCGAAGCAGGAGCTGAAAATGCGATAGAGGAGATGGATGGAACTGATCAAGGATTATGATCACACAATGGATTACCATCCTGAAAAGGCGAATGTAGTAGTTGATGCATTGAGTAGAAAGTCATCTTCATCATCATCTACAGACCAGGAAAAGTTATGCTCCGTAGTGTGTCATAAACGGGATATGTTAGTGTCTCTTTGCCAGATGAATATATAGTTACAAGTTTCTTTACTGGAAGGTCTATAGGAACAATTACAAGTTAAACCTAATTTTAGACAGCAAATTCATGATGCACAATAGAATGATATTTTAATTCAAAATATTCAAATAGATTTAAGCAGTGAGAAGCATGATGGCTTCCATGAGAATGAGGATGGAATCATTTGTTTCCATAACAATATAGTAGTTCACGATGCTAATGGATTGAGAAAGATGGTACTTGTGGAGGCTCACTCTTCTATGTATGCAATGCATCCTGAAAGTACCAAGATGTACCAGAACTTGAAGGACATGTATTGGTGGCAAGGATTAAAGTGTGATGTGGCATAATTTGTTTCCAGATGTCTAGCTTGTCAACAAGTAAAGGTTGAGCACCAGAAGCCTGCAAGGACAATACAAGCTTTACCAATACCGAATTAGAAATAGGGTCATATTACTATGGACTTTGTGGTTGGTCTTCCTAGAAGAGTCAAGGGTCATGATTCCATATGGGTGATAAGTGATAGTTGATAGATTAACTAAGTCAGCTCACTCTTTTCCAGTCAAGACAACATTTACAACATAGTAGTTGGCACAAGTGTATGTTGATGAGACAGTCCATCTGCATGGCATTCCAATGACTATAGTATATGATAGAGGTCCACAATTCACAAATCATTTTTGGGAACATCTCCATTCAGCAATGGGAACACAGCTGAGGTTTAGTACAACTTTCCATCTATAGATAGACAGTTAGTCTAAAAGGACTATTTAGACTTTAGGAGATCTTCTAAGAGCATGTGTGTTGTAGTTTCTTTGGAGTTGGGATATACACCTAAGTTTGATAGAGTTTTATTATAATAATATTTATCAGAGAAGCATATATATGGCTCCTTATGAGGTTTTGTATGGGATACAATGGTGATCTCCTCTTTGTTGGTATGAAATGGGTGAATATCAACTCTTGGGTCCTGAGCTAGTGCAGCAGACTACAAAAAAGATTAAAGTAATAGAATAGCTAGCTCAAGATAGACAAAAGTCTTATGCAGATAACCGTCTAAGACTGCTTGATTTCCAAGTAGGAGACATAGTATATCTCAAGGTCTCCCCTTGGAAAGGGGTGCTAAGGTTTGGGGAGAAGGGTAACTTGGCTCCTAGGTTTTTGACACCACACCCTATCTTAGCTCGTATTGGAAAGATGGAATACAGGTTGGAGCTACCTCCAGAATTGCACAAGTTGCATAATGTTTTCCATATCTCTATGCTAAGGAAATGCCATCCAGATACAAAGCAAACAATCCAACCAGTAGAGGTTAAACTAGACGAGGATATCTCTTATGTTGAAGGTCAAGTGTTGATCCTTGACACATGAGAATGAAGAAGCTGAAAAAGAATGATATTGTGTTAGTAAAGGTTTTGTGAAAACGTCGTAGAGTAGAGGAATCCATGTGGGATCTATAGGATGAGATGCGTGGAAAGTACCCATCTCTCTTTGTGTAGTATTTTGGGGCGGAATCCTTGTTAGGGGTTTATAGCTGTAATGCCTTTAAACTTACTTAAAATGTTTAATAAGCTTAATTACCATAATTGAGTTCTTATAACCTTAATATAATCTTTTTATATGCTTTGGAACCATAATAAAATCTTAAGTTTCTAATTTGGTCCAATTTGGACATTGTTTGAGCAAGTTATGCAATTTTATGTACATTTTGGACTTTTCTACAATTTACCCAATTAAGGGGTTTCGTTGCAAATTGTTCCATCAATTATGTTCCTTATATTTATTTTCATTCTTGAGCCTTTTGAGTTATGGGGCGCTCAATTGTACCTTGAATTGAAGGAGATTTCATTCTACGTTAACTAAGGCTTTAACCCCCCATGGTTGAGCTACCTTTAAGACTAACAAGTGATGGCTCTACTTTCATGAGCTCAAGATGATAGCCCAACAATCCCCAACATTCAGTGTACTTGGTGTTACTTATCCATGCAAAATTAAAGTCATGGTATCGTTGAGAATCGTTTGTACACCTCATGCTCTTCTCAAAACTTATCCCAAACTATATATAACTTATCTGCATGCCAAAACAAAGCCTTTACTCTCTATAATTAACCATTTGTAAAGGATCTCATTTTCTCTCTCTACTGCACTACAAAGAACCTGCTCAAGGAAGAATAAGAAGAGGGTGATCATCTTGGAAGGATCTTTTAGGGTTCTGATTGCTATGCTTTAGGGTTTCTAAATACTTATTCTTGTTAAATTTGACTTGAACAAGTAAATAGTTCTTCCTTTCCTCTATTTTCTTATTTGTTCTTCTTCCTTCTACATCTCTCCAGGTCAGAACTTTGTTGTTCCATTGTAAAGGATGCTCTAGAACTCAAACAATTATCCTTCTTGCTTCCTTTTCTAGGGTTTTTGCTTCCTTAAGGAGAAGGGTACCTAGTTGGCTGAGTTGAGATCTGCGAATTGGATTTCCTTACCTTCTTTGCTCATGATCCTTGATGCTAGAAGTCTATTCTTATCTATAGAGGCAATTTTTATAAATTTCCTCACATATATTACTTACTTCAAGCTAGTTTGCTTATGATCTTGCCTAAAACAAACATCCTTGTATATAGAAACAATTCTATATGTTTATTTTGGTAAAGTTTCCACCATGATAGTTGTGATGGTTCTTGCTCTTCCAGACCATGTCTTTCACCATCTCGACCTTAATCATGTTGATGATGAACTTAGCCATGGAGTGTCGTGCCTGATACCATAGTTTAGTCATAGTTGTAAACCATGACGACTTATAGTCGACACCCTAACACATAAGGGGTAAACTGTGATGGTTTGCACCCTAGACATGTTGCAAACCATGATGGCCAATGGCCAATACATATGTTGGTATTAGGATGATATCATTGCTATGGTAGTATACATTAGTTTTGCCTTAGTGTCGACCATGATGGTTAGTGAATAATACACCCCATATTGTGGGACGACTATGACACCAAGTTGCTATCAGACTGACGACCTAGCCATGGAAACAACCTGTGACGGTTTGTGGCTAACGTTGTGATCCTATCCACAACCCGTGATGGTCTATGGCTTACAACCCATGATGACTTGTGGCTGACGCCCTGATCATAGCAAGAACATGTGATGGTTTGTGGCTGACGCCCTACCATGATTATAAACTGTGATGGTTAGTTATTGATACACTCTTAGTGATGATAGAATGACATGCTTTTGAGGATGTTAAACCAATACATCATGAAGATATACCATGTTGACATTAGGTCAACACACCCTAATTTTAGTAAATTGGTACACCATGCTGGTATTTAAATCATTACACCATGAAGATAACGGGTTGTTATCCATGGAGGAAGTATAAACGGATACCCTATATTAGTGCTGAAATGGATGGTTGGGCCCATACCTATTTAATGTTTTGAATAATGAACACAATCCAATAAATGATATTGGATGCTTCAACAATTAATGTATTAGAGTGAATCCCATAGTCTTATAAGAGGTTTCTAATAAAGAGAATTCAATGAAACAACACCATTAAACTTGTAGTCTTACTGTGGCATCCAACTTACAAAAAACAAGATTAACTAAGAGAAAGTGAATCAATTGCAACAGATTACTAAAAATCACTAAAAATTAAAACTTTTTGCAAAGAGATCCTCACGTAGGAAATCTTTTTCTTCAAGAACCAAAGTGTAACATTTACATTTTGTTTCAAAGTACATGTCTTGCACTATCTGTTCTCGAGATTTACAACATCAGCTATCTCAAGACATAATATATAGACAACATATGACGTCGAGGCATCAAGCCAAAATCTCGGAATGATTCATTAAAACACTAACTATAAACTCCGAGGACCTGACAGTACAGAGACGACACATAGGACTACTATCTAGACAAAACATGGCAGCCAGTGCCTCCACCTGAGTCATCACTGATGTCCCTGATATTGCTGTTGCTTTTCTCTTGCTATTGGGTTCCTGCTTCTTCTTCTGCGATTACCTAAAAACATTGGATCCGACGGGGGTGAGACAATTGTAAATTGTCCCAACGGGAGATATAACCCTCTGCCAAAACATTGTTATAGTAGTTTATTATAATTAAAAACTGAACAGGAGTTCTTATATAATGACAGTAGTACTAATCATTGAATGAACAAAGTAAAGTAATTTCCTTTCCTAAGGAGGGCATTATATCTACTCATGGTAGATTCATATTTCACATATCTACTTGCATTGAATGTAAAGAGATATGAATAACATTTATCAACTAGTGTTGCATAGAAGAAGTATAACATCAGCCAATGAATTTTCGTATTCAATCCTTAAGCAAACATGCTAGACGGTTGTTTACATTTTACAATCACATTTATGCCCTGAGGAGATGTCGTATACCGCTCATGCTCCAACCGACCACTGTGAAGTCGAAATCGGTACCATACAAGGTCAAAGGTAGAGCCGGCTACCAAGACCTCCCATATCTTGGTCAGCGCGAGATTACATGCAGGACATCTTGTGTCTCTTCTATATATATAGCTTTCTGGGGTATACTGGAAACTTTGCTATTAGAGTTACAGTGGTGTGTTGTACTCTCTTCGTGATCGTGAGATCTCATGTTTATCTCCATCGATCTGGCATTAACATTATTGGGAGATGTATACTGCATCTATCCCAATCATCGGGGGATTCGTGATGCATCCATCCCGGTACAAGTAATGAAGGATTAAGAGTTTTGTTGTTTACCTTTCATCAATTCCCTCATTAGGACGTTAGGATACAGTCACCCATTACCCCCACATATTCAAAATATGTGTTCCAAGTTTTGTCACGGAGCACCCGTTACACCATCACCTATTGTTGACGATGATGGATCTATGGTCAGGGCTCTACATGATATAATTTCACTTAATTAATTAAGTACATTAGCATATTCTTTTAGAATCAGTCAAATTCTCAAACATAAATTATTCAGACAAATGTTATAAGGAAACATGTACTATTTTCACCAATCACTTTCTCAGTCCTTATAGGACATTGGGATCTCAGTCCCTCATTGCATTTCTTATAGAAGTTCACATCCCTCAACTACATCATTATCATACTTATCAACTTTGGGTATTCATACCCTCAATTCTTCACTATCACTGTTACCACTTGTTAGGTAACCATTACCTCTAGGTTCTCAGACCGAGGTATGCATAATATTTGTTACACAAGTATCTCACATGGCTCTCAAAGCCTATTAAATGTTTTGCCACCTTTCACTAGGCAACAACTTACTCATGGAACTCATAAGGTTCATGCACATTTTGTTACTTTTACTAAGCAACAACATCATTAGGCACATAAGGCCATACAACATGTTAATTATATGAAAGTCATAGCTCATATCTGGCTATGTTCATCATCTCATGATGTTTACATGACTAATAGACATGATAACAGTCATGTAAGTCATTAGTCACATCATATGAAATATCAGTAACACCACCATCCTTTATCAGGATTAGGGTTATCTGTCAATTAGGGCTTTTCATTTCCTTTACCCAAAAATTAGGGTTAGTGTTTCCCATCTTACATTAATTAGGGCCTCATGGTCACATTATTAGTTCAACTCTAATATGTTTCTCCCTTCCTCTAGGAGCATTCAATACATTATAAGTATTTTCTTATGATTACCATTCTTATCATATATCATTAATGATCATCAATGCAAGCATGAGTTCATTTCTCATCCTTGTCATGAAATAATTACATTATACTCATTGATTAGCTTACCCCATTCTCAAGGTATATTGGTCAACATTTATCAAAGTACATTGAGTTCATTACATCTTTATTGTAACAATTGCATAACACACATTTCATGTGTTTCTTAACCAAGAGTATTGGATTAGAGGTTCATCAAGGTAAGTCTACAATGAAATGTAGAATGTGATATCTATCATATCTAAATGTATCACTTTCTTTTCATTTCCATCTTCTTAAATTAATCAACTAACTTTGTATTAAGGTATTTGCCTCTTAATACTTTATCCACTAACTTGTTACTTTCATCATATGGTGCATGGATCACACATTAGAATTGTCCAATTGTCTTTAATGATGTGGACTTATCCAACTGATAGACATTGTTGATATAGGATAAACCATTACCAACTATTTTAGGTATTTCAACTCTTAGGATGTTATCCACTTCATTATTTAGTACATCATACATCATTCCTAAAAGTTTCATGTCCTCATTATTGTAAAGTGTATAGGCTATTACTCATGTATAGAGATGGTTGTACAAGGATCTAGGCATCATCTTGTCTCTTAGATCCTTATTCGTTAAAATCTCCATATTATCATTCACATGGTTCATCAACCCTATCCTTCATGTTTATAACATATTCATCTTATTTAATTATTTTAGCCACACCTCTTTTTGATGTACTGGATATTAAACCATCTCTACGGTTTCATATATCATCACATGACGTTACCCTGAATTGAGTCTTATACCATATCATAATATCAGGGTTTCACATAACATTACTCAAAACTAGGGTTTCATATTCAATAAACCATAATTAGACTTATTTCATCCCAATTGGGTTTCTCATTACATCACTCCCAATTAGGGTTTCTTATGTCATCACCCGCCATTAGGGTTTCTATTCATATCACATCACTATGAATTAAGATCATACCATCATCATGTAGTAAGATTACTTCCATTAACATCCTTAGTTAGGGTTATGATTTATTAACCCTCATCATTAGGGTTTCATGATCTCACTATGAAGGATAATACCCTAATTAAACATACATTCATATAGGAAGTCCATTACTTGATTAACATTCATATAAGAAGCATTTTCTCTCTCATCCCCTATTGGATGATATTAGCTTCAGCCTTGATTAGGTTAAGTCAACTCAATCAAAAAAGAGAATTGACTCCATAGTTTATACCATTACCATTGTAATCATTAGAGCTTAATTACTTTGTGGGTCTCAATCACACTACCTCATTTAGGTACAAGTACCATGAACACCTTTGATTACATCATGTATTAATTAACTAATCACTTATCCCTTAACCATTTTAAGTACCCATGGGGTTTAGGTTAAACATCCACCAAATGACTTTGACCTTTAAGGTTTCAATAAATCTTGACTAACATAGACCTCAAACGGTCTTACATACATAACCTCCAAAAGGTCGAAGACCGTTTGGACCTTCATGCGGTCTTGGACTGCCCTTGAAACTGTTTGGTAAAGTAGACCTCCAAGACTGTTTGCTAAATTAAGAGGTGAAGACCGTTTGCCCAAGTTTGACTTTTAAAATTGCATGGACACAATCAGTTTTGAAACCACATGAACTTGATCGATTTGGAAACTGCATGAACCTAAATGGTTTGGGATCGTTTGGTCCCAAATGGTCTTGAGACCGTTTGGTCCAAACCACCTCAAAACTGCATGGACCAAGTATGCTCCCAACACCTCAAATTGATTTAGGGTTTCCATTGTTGGTTCCTTCAACACTTGCATATATGTATACAATTATCAATTGGACCTATAAACATCATTCAATTAAGTTAATTAGGTCAACCTTCAACTTATTCGACCCTCAATTGTCCCTCAATTGATCATCAATTAGGGCTTGAATCAATTGGATTAGGGTTTAGAATCGATGACCCTTCAACATAATCCAATGTGAGTCTAATTGATTTGAACCTATTAAACCATCATCCAATTTGATCATGACCTGACCCCAAATGGTCTTGGGATCATTTGGATGACCTCCAAACGGTCTTGAGACCATTTTCCCAAGTCAACACCAAAAACCAAGTCAACCAATTAGGGTTTGACTCATTAGATTGATCACTAGGTCAACAATTAAATGTACTTCAACCTAATTCCTTGAGATCTTTAACCACTTAACCATAGTCAACCCTAGACTTCCAAACGGTCTTGGGTGACCCCCCCAAATGGTCTTGGGATCGTTTGTATATCCTCCAAATGGTCTTGAAACTGTTTTCTCATTATTTCATCAATAACCAATTCATTCACTTAGGGTTTGAATCCTAGGACTGGTCACCAAATCAGCAATCGATTATACATTAACTTAGAATCTTTGGGTCTTCGATTGGTCAACCATGCTTGACCCTAGACCTCCAAACGGTCTTGGGTGATAAAAAATGGTCTTGAGACTGTTTAGGTGATCCCCAAACGGTTTTGAAACCGTTTGGGTCACTCAACCCAAACTTCAACATTATTCAATTATTAAAAATAGCAATTAACCCGATTAGGGTTTAGATGGTTGATGGACCTTTGATTGGTGAACCAATTGAAATTAGTTGATGATTATTTATAGATTTTTTATCTAAATGTTTTACAATAGACCTCCAAACGGTCTTGGACTGTTTGCTTCTATGCGGTTTGGTTGAAACCGTTTGCAATCAAACAGTTTGAAATTGTTTGCTCCAAATGGTTTGGTAAACCGTTTGAGCAAGATATGGAGACTGTTTGCTAAAGTAAATTTCTTGGATAAACATAAAAATTAACACCACCTTCTTCTACCTCTGTCCAACCAAGAACAGGGGTTGTTCTTCATGGAAATTATAGCAAGAATTTAAGAGAGTGTCTAAAGAAGAAAAATAACCAACGATTTTAGGAAAGAAGGATCCATTAACAAAGCTTAAGGGTTAGAGTTATAAAACCTGCCTCTAGGACTGATCTAGAGGTCCACGCTCCATATCTTTAATGGTGGTTTGAGATCTAGAAGTTGTCCAAGGTTCCTTCTTCACTTTTTGGATGAACAAGATGGCTAGAAGAGGAAATCGTGTGAAGAAAACCAATAATCCAACCTTGTTTTTATGGTTTCCACCATGAATTCGAGTTAGATGATGATACAAACTTACCAACAGGTTTGATCATCCTCCCTCTTCTCCAGAGCTCCTCCTTGGTCGGTCAAAGCAAGGTGAATAAGAAAATAACTAAGGGAAATGATCCTTTGTGTTGTTGGAAAAGATACCTATATATATTTATGGGTTTTTCAAGGAAAATGGAAAAAGAGGATTATTTCCTTTAATCTCCCAATTATATCCATCAAGTCTTCCTCCACTTCTTGGCTACATGGACACATTCTAATACCTTGCAAAACTTCTCCATTACCCAAGGTTTATAGGAAAAGGACCAAGCATCTTAAAGAGTTATGTGTTAATATCTATCCTTTAATGAATATTGTTTTATATTATATTAATGTGAATGGCTTCCACTAAAACAAGATACTTTTGGTGACCAAGCATGGCACAAGATTGTAAAAACTATTACAAACACATCCTCCATATTTTTATTGAAGGGCTCCATAATTACTTTATTTCTTTTTACATTAAGTTGTATAAAAGAGCCATTTGTGCTTAAATCTTACTTATTTCAAAGTTCCAATTCTCTCCTTCAAGATAATTCAAATGAGGCACCCCTCTCATTTTATTTGCTCTAATTGATGCCAAGAAACATGAGAGACCCTCTAGAGGTGATACTTCGCATATTGAATTCTAGGTTTTGGGTAAATTGCATATTACACCAAAACTAGATTTTAATGCACAAGGTTTGCTCTACAAGCTATATCTTGGTGTCCAAGCTTGTGAAATCCATACCACCACATCATATACATTCTTATGATGTCTCAACATTATAGGAACATCTTAACATGTGCAATTTGCAAGTTAACCCCTCCACTTGGGTAATTTGCACTTTAGTCCAAAGTTAACAAAACAATGTTTCAACATTATTCAAAAAGGACTGAAAATGAAATATAAGTTCCTCAAAAGCCTTAATTATATTTTGAAGGATAAACACAAGCATATTATCACTTAATTAAGAAAAACACCTAGGGTTAGTACATAAACCAAGTCAGGGATGTTACACTTACCTTTGCCCTCGTATGAATATATGGATAAATCACCATCACAAGAGATGTGTACCTTCAGTAAGACATGGTTTGATACATCAATTCTAATATAAATAATGATGAAGTCTTGATTATAATTATATCTCTAGGATGATTAATGTGACAATGTATTACATTTTTCTTGGGTTGAAACCTCAATGTAGTACTAATTAAATACCATCAAGTACTACCATGTTTAATATCTGAGATAATTAAGTGTTGGCTATCTTTTGAGCCTTGTCTAAGGCCTAGAATAATAATGATAACCATGCATAGAATAATGTGATGATCGTAATGACCTTTGGGCATGACTGAGCCCTGATTAAGGTGAAATCTTGTTCATGTTCCCATAAGGGTTGAAACTTTGGAATTTATGATAAGAAATGATATCTTGAAATGATATGATGACATATGTGGTTTATTATGATGCAATGAATGATAGAATGTGGTAATGTGGATAAGATTTATACCTCAAGAATTGTATATGTTATGAAGTTGCAATCCTTATACTTCTACTAGAAATGAATTAGGGTTTGTATGTCTACTTGAATGATAAAACCTTAATTTACTCAAATGATAATAACTAACCAAGTGAAACCCTAATCATGTAGTTTCCCTGTGTCATAGATCCATTCCAGTGTTAGAACTTACTGGGCGGTGAAATGAGTGACTCCTATAGGAAACTCAAATTGCATAATTTTGAGTATGTGGGGACAGCCTGGTACCCTAATATCAATAAATTTAAGTATGGAGATGACTGTGCCTCAGATAAAGTAATATTGTGATGTGTGGAAGGTAGAAGTATAACCATGGGATGCCTCATATTGAATGATTATGTGTGAGATATTCTCTAGTGTCGTGACCTGTACCAAGGCAGCCTATTTGTTTTCAGTTGACTATATGTCATTGTTGGCAGATTGACCGATATGTCTCTGCGTTGTCTCTCGTACTAACCAGTAGTTGTTGGTGAGAACATGGAATCTAGCTCTTACATAGATCTAGTACAGAACTGATTCCCACTTAATAGTGATCAGTTCAACTTTTGAGTGGTACAACTTAAATCCCCAGGGCATAATAATAAAAGATGTAATACAATTTGTGTATTATATTTGTTAAGGACAAATATGTTTCACATTGGATGAATTATATCTTACCTTGCTTTCATACTACACAGTGTTTATAAGATGCTATCCTATAATATTTGAATAGTTATCCTTATTGTTAAGTTTACTTGTAAGGTATGCTTAAACTATTTAATCTGGTTATATTGCTTATTCAATACCCTATTTGCTCAGTTTATTTAATATTAATTAATCTAGTGTAATCAATAGCTATTCGAGAGAGTTATATCTCTTGCTGGGACTAGGTGTCACCCGTGGGTCGCCACAACTTTTTAGGTGGTCCTCGACAGTGTGGACGAGGTCATGTTGTGGAAGAAAACTAGCCATGTGATCAATAGATTTAGAAGGTTGGTTAGATGTACATACTAGTATTTGAGTCCTAATTTTGTCCATGTACTCTCAGGTCTGGGTATGGGAAGTGTTTTCTCGACAAGATAATTGTATCGACACAAGGTTTTGATAGTATGTAAGTGCATGCATATATGGCATGAATATGTAAATGCTTCTTTTGAACAAAGGATGTGGCTGAGTCCACTGAGTACAAATGTAAATTCTTATTACAATGTAAAAAAATGGAAAAGATGGACCCTTATGTAAATATCACAGAATTGGTTCACGATGTAAATTTTTGGTTTTAATTATTTAGCATTTTGACTATGTGATTAATTGGTAGTTGATCGTGTTTCATGTTTTGAGTAATCTCATTTAGCGTGATGAAGTGTCACATTTATAGGATTAAGTGCCTAGAAGCATGCAAATGGACTATGATAAGGAGTTGTACACACCATCTATCTAAGAGTTGCATGAGATATGATTGGCAAACATCACCTACCTTAATAATTGGTCATGAGTGACCGTGTTGGCTGGGTATTGACTTAATTGTTTGAGATCTTGGCTCACAAGAAGGTTGTACGATGCAATCTTCCAAATTGATACACAAGGGTTATCAATTTGAACAAAATGGTGGGAGAGATAATTAATTTAAGGCGTAATTAATATCGTCAAACTTATCAAATCAAACAAATCAAAAAATGTTTTTAGAAGTTGCAATATTTCTTTATAGAATCAAATGGCAAACACAAACATGTTCTTGTTTCGATCAGTCCTTAAGAAGGACAAAACCAATGGTATTGACTTCCTCATCTGATTAAGGACTTTGAGAAGTGTTTTCAATCATGAGTGAAAGCTCTATTTCCTTAAAAAACCAAAGCCAGAGGAAACCACTCCAAATCTACCTAGGGCTGAAATGAATGATTACTTGAAGCATTCCAATGATGCAATAGACATTGAGTACCTTATCCTTTGTTGTATGAACTATGTGTTGCATGAACAACATGAAAACATGGACATCTCGAGATGGTAACACATCTTAAGAAACATGTAAAGTAAACAAGGTATAATGTCTCTAAAATGATATTTGAGTTTAAACCGACAAAGGGAGGCCAGTATAGCCCTATGTGCTCAATATGATTGGGCATGTGGAGTGAGTGGGATTTCTCTTAGGTCAAGAGTTGACCATAGATGTGATTGTAAAAATTATTACATGAATCATATTGTTAGTTTATCAAATGCTTGGCATGTTGATGCCAAAGTCAAAATGAAGAAGGACAAATCTGTGATGATGATCAGTAGAAGTGAGTCCTAGGGCAAAGGAAAGGCAAAGAATATTTATGATCCCAAGACGAAGTCCAAGTCTTCTTCACTCAATATAAGGAGAAGGGTAAGTGTAAAATGAATATGTCCTTTACACTTAAAGGATAAAGAAAAGAAAGTGCCACCATTGGTACATGTTTGGACATTGGAAAGGAACTATCCTCTTTATAGAGGATCTCAAAAAGAATATGGAGATAGAGATCTCTACATCAGGACCTGAGAAGGAGTAATCTAGAACTGTCTAGAGAAAGGGTTTCTACCTCTACGGTTGGAAGTTGACATTCATGGGCACATAATTAGTGAATTGCTATTGTGTACCTGCCATTGATGATAATGATATGTCTTGTGTGACAAGAACATTATGTTTTATTTTAAAAGATATGATCTTTATGGCAATGACCTATGTCTCACAATCTAAAGTGATAGTGTAGAGACAAATGTGTCTGACACATATAATAAATGACTTGACGACACAAATAATTTATACCTATAGCATTTTCATCTAGAGCATATAAATGAGAAATGCATTTCTAGAATCCATAATGATGGTTATATGGACTCTTTTGGTTATTGGACCGACAGAGACATGTAAATATTATTTGTTGTGCAATATGACAAAAGCATGTCCACTAGATGTAGTGGGAGAGTGACTATTCTATTAGGGCTAGTACATGCTGATGTAAAATAAACCTTTTAGAATGAATGCTAAACGTAGTTACTAGTACCTCATTATATTTACTAATATTATCGGTAGATATGGACATTTGTATTTGTGAAATAGAAGAATAAATCTCTTGAAGTGTTCAAAGGAGATTAAGAATGAAGTATGTAACTAACTTGGTAAAAGTATTAAGATACTTTGATGTGATTGATGTTGAAATATTTTAAACCAGACTTTAAGGATCTTCTAGAAATCCTGATAGTGTATCACAATGAACTCCACCTGAACATGATGATGTGTCAGAAAGAAAGAATCACACCTTGATTAAGTTATGGTGTGATTGTTAATAAATCTAGCTAATTCCTACATTTCCTTTTTGGCACATGCTTTACACTAAAATAACATATCGTCTAACATGGTTCAAAAGACACCATATGAGATATGGCATGGGAGGTGTCCCAGTATGTCTTTTATAGTGATTAGGGATGAAATCTTATAAGAAAATAGTTTCTTAAAAAGCTTTGTCCCCAAATCACATAAATGTTATTTTGTTAAATACTACTCTTGTTCCAATCTGACAACAAAATGTTTGTTGATCAGGATGGTTGAATTCCTGAAAGGGAACTTAGTTTCAAAGGAATCAGTGAAAGTGAAAGTAGAACTTAAATTTTTTAATACAAATAAGAAAACATTGAACCTAAGGAGGTAAACTGGGAACAGTGATAATCACAAGTTGTTGGGGAAATCTCAAAGTTCTTTATGTAACACAGAACCTTATAGTTCTATTAGAATATACCTTGAGTTTGAAAGATTTTGATATCTTAAAACTTAGAAATGCAATGAGTTGATCATAGATGATGAATCAACTAACTAAGTAGAATCTATCAAAGAACAAAAGTCTAAGAAATGTCTTGAGGCCATAAGATCCAAGATGGACTCCATGTAAACCAACAAGGTATGACCTTGGTAAATCCACATGAAGGGGTAAAACCCATAGGGTGCATTTGGGTCTCTGAGAAAAGACCAACATGGAAAGGGTACATTGATTGCCAAGAGTTTCAAGCAAGTTCAAGGTGTTGAACATGATGAAGTCTTTCATTAGTTACATTGGTTCAATCCGTCAGGATCATGCTTGTAATTGCAACTTAGTATGACTGTGAGATTTGGCATATGGGTGTCAAAACCACATTTCTTAACTAGAATATTGTACAGGGTGTGTACATGAAACAACCTAAAGGTTTTATACATCCATTAAAGGTCAATCTTTGTATTGAAGCAAGCATCTTAGAGTTGGAATCTTCTAGACAATCAAAGCATTTGACTTGAGTCATAATGAAGATGAAATATGTGATTACAAAAGATTTAGTGGGAGCATACTTATATTCCACATAATGATGTGGAATAACATCCTTATACTCAAACCTAATAAGGAAAGTACCTTCTCTATGAAGTACTTAGGAAAAGAATCCTATGTGATAGGATTGAGATCTATTCAGATAGATCTGGAAAGCTTCTTAACCTAAGAGAACTTGCATTGGAAAGATGCAGAAGGGTTCAACATACAAGACTCAATAAAAGAAAACTTGTCTGTGTTCCATGGAATTAGTCTCTCAAGAGCCTAGTGTCCCAATTCTTATGAAGAACACATGGATAGATGCCATATGCATTCACAATTGGATCTATCATGTTTGTACTCATCTCATTATATCATATGTGTTAGACATCATTAGAGGATATCCAGTTATCTCATATGTATTGGACATGATGAGAGGATATATATATACCTATCTAGTGAGCTTGTATGTATTAGACATGATGAGAGGGTATATGTCAGATGCCAGTGAGAGTCACTAGACTGCCATAAAAGAACATCTTTAGGTGCTTGTGAAGAACTAAAAGGATCAGTTCTGTGGTTATGGTAATAAGGAAGAGTTGGATGTAAAGGGTTACACCTATGCAAGCTTTCAAACTGACAAATAAATGATCGCAATTGAAAATTGTGTTTGACCTTAAAATTAAAACTATAAGCTGGAAGGATTCTGAGCTAATAACAGTCATTTAAATCTACAATAGAAGTTTAGTATCTCTATGTTATGATAACAACAGAGGATATTGTATGGATCAAGAAGTTCATATGGGAGAACGTGTGGGAGGTTCCAACAATTGATGACACAATAGAAATACTATGACAACAATGGAGATATATGATAGGCAAGGAATCTCAAATAGCATACTACGAAACTTCCATCTCATATGAGATGGCATATAATAAAGAGATGTGAAAATTGTAAAATGCCAACTTGAAGCAAACGTTGCTATAAAAGCACTTGCACAATAGAAACATGATGGACATGTTAAGATCACTTGGAATACGGTTTGTGGGTGATTGGCTCTAAGTATAAGTGAGAGTTTGTTGGTATGTATGCCCAGAGAGCCAATCATATGATGATTGGAGTGTGGCATTGGATACATGATTTGATAATAATAAAGGTAATTATGTCTTTTATGTTTGTCTCACAGATGATATGATGACAAATACATAGTAGATATCTAAAGAATGATGTTACTCGATGACATATGTCTTTAGGTTGAGGACTTGAATGATGAGATCATATGTATGATAAGAGTACATACATTTTTATTATGTCCCTAGTCATATATTACTATGAAAAAAATAAGCAATAGTAATACATAAGACTATAGTGTGTGTTGACTGATGACAAAATCTTGTTAGTCATGATATGTGATATCAAGTCAAACACACATATACATGTTAGAGAACAATGTATCAGACAGACCCACCATGAGAGTGATACATGGAGACCATGGAATGGTAGTCAGAATAATCTCTCATAGTGATAGTGGTGATTGTGGTTCTTAGACCTGAAGTCACTACAATTATCACATGTCGTTCATGTACTTTGACATCATCAAATGTAATCTTTAATAAGTGATGTCATAAAAGTGATGATTGGGTGCACTGCGACATATGGGGATTGAGTGTGAGTGATGTAGATGGGATTTGTCCCTCCTACAGGTTATTGATATCTAGGGCCTCTTGATAAGTGAGACTGAGAAAAATATGGCCATACTCATGTGACTCAATATATGATATGTGACCCATGTGCATCTCAAATAGTTTGTTCTAGTTCAAGGAACATGGATTGAATGTTGAGAGGATGGCGATTCCATGCCTTGAGTTCAATTTGGATATCAGAGACAAAGGAACTATACGATCATAGAAACATTGATCATAGATTGTAGGTTGAAGTTGTTCTCCAACTTTTTGAATTACTTAGATAGTAGTGAAGTGTGACTACACACCTTTCTTTGCTTGTGATGTCATAATTGGTTATGGACATTCACTGCCAATGTAATTATGGACCTATAGGGTCACACACATAGGATACACTTGGATTAAAGGAGTATATTCATGAATGATGTTTAGATTGAATGTTAAATGTGTTTAGGTATTCAATTAAACAACAGAGGTTCAAAAATGGCTGACTGGACTTTGAACTGACTGATTCAAGTGTTGAAACGATCAATTGGAGTGCTAGGTCAATTGGAATCAATATTGGTTGAACTTTGCATGAACTGGATAAGTGAAACGACAATCTCACTTGTGAAACAACCATATCACAATGTGAAATAATCATTTCACTATGTGAGATGACCAGTTCACCTTCTAGGTCACCCGGTTCAGTTGCCAATTCGATTGGAACAAAGATTGATGTTGATGTCATGTTTCACATTAATTGGGCATTGATTACCAAATTGATTCAGAATAGGAAACTTGTGAAACAACTATTTCTCTATGTGATATGACTGTTTCACTCACTGAATGACCATTTCACAGTGTGAAATGACTGTTTCACGCTATGCAAGATCTAGAAGATTCATGATTGTGGACCCTTGTACTCTCACACAGACTGGGAACCCTGACCCTAACCTCTACTATAAATAGAGGGTAGTGGGGGCTTCCCAACACACAATTGAGAATTAGTTGCTCATGACAATTGTTGTCCTCTTTGGTTGTGGTGACCAATAGAGAGCTCGAGCAAGTCCTACCTGCTAAAGGGAGGGATAGTGAGGGAGAGAACAACTGAGATCAGTTGTGAGAGAACATGTTGGTGATTAGTACGTCGATAGGAGGGGAAAACTCCTTTCTGTTGGCTCTAGTAGCGCAACATAGAGTTCCCGATAGTCTGTGTGTACTACTATAGAGGTGGGAGGTCATCGTCTGCAGTTAGGAGGACATCGTCAACCGCTGTCCATGGTGCTGCACCAGGAGGCTGGCAAAGATGACTATTCGAGTGTTGCTGTTGTTGAACACTAGTACAAAAATGATGTATAACGTCACATTTGTTGGCGTCAGTTATAATTAAACACCAACGCTAATAAATTATGATGTCGGCTTAACCAGACAATCGACACCTATATGTGAAGGCTGACCACTTTACAAAAGACACGGGTATCGCTTTTTATTTAACATCGGCTGGTAAAAATAAAAACTGACATCCAAAATCACCCACAAAATACAAATTTCTAGGGAAAAAAATTGCCTCCAAAATTTTCAATTTGACGTCAGTTGTATAAACACCGATGACTCATGTTCTGCACCAAGCCCCGCGAAACTTTTTTCCCCCATATGTCGTCGGTTGTTTAAAATACAACTGACGCCTAAATAGCCTTGGTGAGGCAAAATTCATACCTTATTTGGCGTCGGTTGTTGCACAAGAACGGATGAGGATGTTTGTTCGCGCGTTGTCCTCATAAAAATATTCCTCCCCCCCCAATTTGCCTAATTAGTGTCGGTGTTAGGGGAGAAACCGACAACTATGATTGTAACTCAAGAATATTTTTTTTTTGTCGGCGTATGTGGATAGACTTCGGTTATTATACGTTGAAACCAACGATGAACACCCCAACCCGGAATTTGTTTAAAGTTGTAGACGGTGTTAAGCGTTAGTTTTACACAATAACTGACACCGGTAATTAACTGAATAGCATCCACGTGAGCCAAACTCTTCCCCTTCTCTATTTCATTCCCGATTCTCTATTGCCGCTCAAGCTAGGTCTCGTGATTGAGGCTTGCCGCTCGCCGCCGTCGTCGCTGGTGTTGCTGTTGAGAGGAGCTCTCCGCCAATGCTGTGGAGAGGAGCTCACAGCCGCCGTTGTGCAGAGAAACCGCCACTGAGGAGCTCGCCGCCACCGCTCTAGTGCAGTCACCTCCGTCGCCACTGCCGCTCCAGTAGTTTAGTTACTGCCATCACTACCACTCGCTTTCTCAGTCATCTCTGCCAACGACCACATCCACAACCCACCATCGTGCCATCGCTCGCTACCTGTTTCACCGCAGCTTCAGTCATCTCCGCCTCCACCTCCGACCATAGCTGGAACCACCCCCACCTCCGACCTCCACCACCACAGCCTGCTCCACCAGTGCGGTGAGTTTTCTATAAGATTATTATTGATTAATTAGGGTTGATTAATAAGGGTTAAACGAGGAATGAATGAACTTAGTTCAATATATAATTGTTCTCCAAAATTGTGTTGTTGATTAATAACGATTAACTAGGGTTAATGATGAACAAATGAATTTAATAAATTGTTATTGCTTTCTTTCTCTCTTGTTAGTGATTTATTTAACTAATTTCAATATATAATTATTCTTCAAAATTGTGTAGTTGATTATTAATGATTGATTTGGGTTAATGATGAATGAATGAACTTATCCAAATGGAAGAATGAATTGAATTGAATTAAATGATGTTACACAAAACCTAGAATATGAACGATGATACTATGATTGTAGGTATATGAACGACAACATATATACATGTATTTTTTTGGCCTAGAAACCCGTTCAAGATTTACTCATTAGGAGTAAATCTTGGATAGTCCCCAGTTTGAGACTATTCTTGAACACTTAATCTCACTTAGGATGTAACTATATAATGTGTATTTGGTTTTCATGATGTTTCGTCATCACTTCTCCATTTGTTCTCTAAGTACATATGTCAGTGGGCATTTGCCCATGTACATCGATGTACTTGGAGAACTGTGGGGAAATGCTGCCGAATTATCTTGAAAATTGAATACACATTATACACTTACTAGTGAGATTAGGTGATCAAGAATGGGATAGGTGGTACAAATTTATGATATATAACACCCTCAATCCTAATCTTTTAACCATAAACCCTAATCTTTTAACCCTAAACCCTAAACCCTAATCTTTTAACCCTAAACCCTAATATATACTTGTTTTCTCTTTGATCATAGAATGGATAGATCATGGATGTCCATTCCAAATCGCTGCACCCCAGAGTTTATTTTTGGTCTTGATAAGTTAATTAGATTTTCCAAATAACATGGGAAACAACCTAGAAATAGGTTCTACTATCCATGTAGGCATTGCAATAACAACTTGAAAGTCAGCACTGGTAACGAAATCAAAAGTTATGTCATGTGCCACAGGATTGTACAAGACTATACAGAATGGCACTGGCATGAAGAGATTTCAAACCTAAAATCAGTGGATATCGATAACAGTGCTTTTGTGAAAGAAGAAATTTCCTCTAATGACTTAGATGTGAACGAACCAGTTCCAGTAAACAACGTTGGTGGGATGCTAGATAGTTGTAGAGTAGAGCACACTGATCCACCTCCCCTATTTAGAAACATTATGCATGATGCTAAAAGACTGTTATCCACATGTTGTACTAAGATTATGAAGCTTAGCATTGTGTTGAGATTGTATAAGCTGAAAGCTAACAATATATGGAGCAATAAAAGATTCACGTCATTGTTGTCTTTGTTGAAAGATATTCTTCCTAAAGGAAACGAGATGCCAATCTCAACATACCAGTTAAAGAAATTGTTGTGTCCATTGGGAATGGAAGCCAAGAAGATGCACACTGCTTGAATGATTGTGTATTATTTCAAAAGGACTATGTGGATTTGAAAGATTGTCCAAAATGTGGTGTGTCAAGGTATAAAATGATGACTTCAGGGGAGTCCAAAACTGGTTCTCCTGCTAAGGTGATGTGATATCTACCTATAATGTCATGGTTTCAATGCTTGTTTTCCAATCCGACAGATGCAAAGAATTTGAGGTGGCATGCATATGTTAAGAAAAATAATGAAAGGATCCTACGACATGTGTTTGATTCTCTACAGTAGAAGAAGATTGATTCATTGTACCCTAAATTTGGTGAAGAAGTCAGGAATCTAAGACTTGGTCTCTGTACAGATGGGATGAATCTGTACGGGACATTGAGTAGCCAACATAGCACTTGGTCAGTTATGTATATACAATCTTCCTCCCCGGTTGTGTATGAAAAATAAGTACGTTATGTTGTCGTTGTTGATATCGGGCCCTAAACAACCTGTAAATGATATCGACATTTATTTTGAACCTCTGATTGATGATTTAAAGAAACTTTGGGGTGAAGGTGTGATGACCTATGATGCTTCACGAAGAGAGACATTTTGTTTGCATGCTATGTTGTTTTGTACTGTTAATGACTTTCTAGCATATGGGAATTTGTCTAGATATAATGTCAAAGGATCTAAAGTATGTCCTATATGTGAAGATAACACTAATTCAATATGACTAAAACATGGCGGCAAGACTATATATCTTGGTCATTGAAGGTTTGTTCCAAAATTCCATCTGTATCGTAGGTTGCGTAAAGCGTTCAATAGACATAATGAGGAACAGAGTGCACCTAAACCTATACCAGGGGAGGTTGTTTATGAAAGAGTAAAAGATTTTGTCAATGAATTTGGTAAGAGATCACAATGTACCATGACCACATGGAGTGGCAAATCTTTATTCAAGAAGAAATCAATATTTTGGGATCTTCCTTATTGGAGTTCTTTGGCAGTCAAGCATTGTATCGATGTCATGCATGTTGACAAAAAAATTTGTGATAAAAAAATCTGTGATAGCGTCATTAGTACTTTGTTGCATATACCAGGTAAGACTAAAGATGGGATAAAATCCAGAATGGACCTACATGAAATGGGAATAAGGACAAAATTAATAGAAGTAGTTAGTAGTGATTGGAGAACATACTTACCTCCTGCTTGATACACGTTGTCTAGAAAGGAGAAGAAAGCTTTTTGCGATTGCTTGGTAAATGTTAAGGTGCCACAGGGTTACTCATCCAACATTTGTAGATTGGTATCAATGAAAGATTTGAAGTTGATAGGTCTTAAATCTCATGATTGTCACACTCTAATGTAACAAATATTTCCTGTGGCAATTTGATCTATACTGCCGAAACATGTAAGGTTTGTAATCACCAGACTTTATTTCTTTTTCAATAGTCTGTGAAGCAAAGTTATTGATCCTAATACTCTCAATAAGTTGCAAAGAGTAGTGGTTGTTACCCTATGTCAGTTTGAGATGTATTTTCCTCTTTCGTTCTTTGATATCATGGTAAAACTTGTTGTCCACTTGACTAGGGAAGTGAAAATGTTGGGATCAGTTTTCTTGCATTGGATGTATCCCTTTGAACGATACATGAACATTTTTAAAGGTAATGTTTGAAACTGTTATCGGCTTGAAGGGAGTATTATTGAGGGTTATGTGGCGAGAGAGGTTATGGATTTTTGCAATGACTTTCTGAGTGGTAATGACACTCTTGTTAATGACAAGAATATTGAGGAGTATTCTGGAAAAGGAATTTTGGGATCACGGATGAAAGTAATCAGCCGTGAGCAGTTGGAACAAGCTCACTTGTATATTTTACACAACATCGACAAAGTGAGTGTTTATATCGAGGAACATACCAATTTCATCAAGAAACAATATCCTCGAGCCAATTCAATGTGTCTTGCTAGAGAGCATAACAAGACATTTATTAAGTGGTTTGAAGATAAAGTCTTACATCAACTATCTCAAACACCAAATAATCTTGCTAAAAATATCAAATGCCTCGCCTTTAAAACAAAATTGAATGTTATGTCTGATGAAGGGTTTGACATAAATGGGTTCTCATATTACACAAAGCGTCAAGATGATAAGAGCATCGTCCAAAATAGTGGGGTCACCCTTCAAGCATCTTCATTGTTTTTTGCAAGTGCAAAGGATAAGAGTCCACGTGAAGCTAAAATGTTATATTACGGTGTCATCAAAGACATATGGGAGTTTGACTATGTAGATTTCAGAATTTCTCTCTTTAAATGTAATTGGGTTGATAACACCAAAAGAGTTATAGTGGATGAATTGGGTTTCACATTAGTGAACTTTGAAAAGATTGGTGAGAAGGGTGAACCATTCATATTGGCATCATAGGCAAAACAAGTATTTTATATCGATGATCCTATAAATGATAAATGGTCAGTTGTTCTTCATGGTAAAAGACAGTTCATTGAAGATCATATAGATGAAGAAGAGTACCATGATAGGTATGATGACTCGAGTCTATTATCAGTTGGTTTGCCAACACCACCAAATATTGAAGCTAACGATGACTTGTATGTGCATGGACATCACACCGAAGGAATGTCAATTGATAAAAGATTGCAGTATTAGAGGCATGTTTTTATTTTTTTTATATTTTTTATTTTTCTAAATGTGAACTTTACAATGTTTTATTATCTTCTAGTTATGTTAAATGTTAAATGTTTGATTTTTTAATGACAATTTCAGATGGCTGAGCATGAGTATGATGACCATGATGATAATTATCGTGAGCGTGAGGATATCAATGTGTTGCCTCACAATGTAAGTTTTTAAAATATATTCTATATTTCTATCTATATGTCCATTTATAAGTTATATCATGTAAGTGTGTTTTTTTTGTTAAATTTTAGGTTGATGATGTACCCCCTGAAGAACTTGGGGCTCTTGATGAGTAGAGAAAAAAATTGAATAAGTGAGGGGCGTCACTATGATGAACAAGTTACTACAACAAAGAGGCAATGGACCCAAACTGGTTGTGGATTTTGATTATGCAGGAAATCCACTTGGAGTGAACCGCAAATCGTTTATTTCATATCTTGGGGTTCTTACTCGTAGCCATTGTAGTCCTAATGTAGAATATTTTCATAAAGTTCCTAAGGGAAAGAAAGACTTAATATGGAAGGAACTATGCATGAGTTATTATTATTTGTAATTCTATTTTGTAGATTACTAATTTTTAGGATACTAGTTAAATATATGAAATTTTGTAGAGTATATTTGAACTGGATGAAAGCCTGTATTATAAATGTGTGATGCAGCGCTGTGGGAGGGTCCTAAGGAACTATAGGACAAATATCATCTGAGATTACATACGAGATGCTGTGAAGAGGAAGAAGTCAGCCACTGAACAATGGAACTACCTAGACCCCAATGACTGGGAGGAGTTTGTTGCCAAAAGAAAAACTGATGAATTCAAGGTATTAAGCACCACTCCCAATTTAATTAATATGCATTCTTATGTATTCAGCTATTCAAGATTGACCCTTAGTGTTACTAACCAAATCAATGTGCTTACTAACAAGGCTATCAGCGATGCTCAAAGAGCAAGGTGTGCACTGAATGTACATGACCACGCGATGGGTCCAAAAGTCTATGTAGGTGTTTGCCAAAGACTACAGGCTATTGCTGCTACTGAGTCTGCTGCTACTCAGGAGACTGGGGAGTCCTCTACTGTTACTCCTGCACATCTGCCTTGCCATACTATGTGGATAGTTGGGAGGCAAAACAAGAAAGGAGATATACCACACCCGCAACTACTGAGGCGGCTGCAAAAATAGTAAAATTCAACTCTTAAAGCAATCAATATTGATTATTATGTTTACTTACCAATTTCTATTGATGGCGATTAGCGAGAGCTTCACGTGTAGAGGAAGCAAGGCAAGTTCATCCCTAAGGGTATAAGGGATGAATTGATAGTTGCTCTTGGTAACCCAGACATCTTAGACGTGTTAGGGGTGTAGGCGCTGGTGTGGGTATAAAAGTGTTCTTTGGGCCATCACAGCGCAAATATGTCCCAAAAGTGAGATTTTCAAAAGCTGAGGTAACCTATTCTTTTTTTAGAATGTTATTACAAAAGGGAATTTAATAATCAAAATCTAGCATTTCTTTTATCCATGTATAGGTAGATGAGTTAATTAATAGGAGAGTCTATGAAGCAATGAGCAAGTGGCAGGCGTCTCTTAATGCCACTCAGACAACTTGTGGCATCCTGCTCTTCTCCTACTGTAGAGGTGGTTGGGAGTAATCTTGTAGACCCACCACCTAGAACATCCGTTGTAAGTATTTTTATGACATAGTAGCTAGTCTTTTCAAGATGATATGTTTATGTATATATGTATATAACATACTTTACGTAAATTTTTAGGGGTTGAAGCTATGTCGTCTAAAAAGCAAAGAATTTATCATTGCAGAGGTCAAGACTTACCCACCCCTTCCAGGGGACATGTTTCATGGCACTCCAGTACCAGATGGTGCGGTTCATGTGAATATGAGACTTGTACTCCACCAGTGGAGGCATCATCTATTGCCATATGCCCACCCAGCATTTGAAACGCTTGGTGAAGCAGAAGGCGGAGTGATATTGTGGCCCGAAATAGATGTCGTCTATACTTATATTGTATGGTAAATTTACATTATGTTAATTTGTTAATGTATATATATGAGCTAGTTAATTGATCTGAAATTATATATACAGGTCAAAAGGAAGAAACTCACTATAACTCGGCCTCCACCTCCACCTCCACCTCCTCCTAAAGTACCTAGTTGGCTTCCAAGGGACCTATACAACTCGTTAGGTCCTAATTGTAAGTGTATGACAGTATGGATAGGCGAACATGACCCAAATTCTCCTATAAATGTTTCTATTCCGGTGGATGTTGCAGGCGAATCATACGATAATAACATATTTCTACAAGATATTTTGGAGTTGTTTTGTTATGATTGGTTGAATACATCTATGATAAAGCTATGGATATGGTGAGATCTTGTTTATATATCCATATACCTTATTTTATATATGATGTTCAGGTTTCTTATATATTAATGCATATGTAATACATGTTTTGCAGCCACTTACACACGGTTTGTAAATATTTTTCATTTTTCCATGTGGGATTTTTAGTTCCATCTTTGATCGGTGACATAGATAAAAAGCCTTCATCAGTTACCTCATACTGCTCTTCCACTTTTAAATATTTTGGTAAAAAAAGAAGACGGTGATAATAGCTCCATTCAATGTTGAGTAAGTTTACTTTGCTTATAATATGGACTTATGAAAATGACATTTTTATTGTGAATTTTGAGTTATTAATTTTTAACTTTCTTACCTCTAGTGGTACGCATTGGGAGTTACTAGTTATTGTCCCCAAGATGTGGACTATTTATTATCTAGATCCTTCGGGAAAGGAATTAGACTCATTATATGGACACTCAATAAAAAGGCCATTATTCACGTGAGAAATCTTTCATATTTTATATCTGTTAACATCTATTATTACATTATTATTTAATAATGCAATTTAATATGTTACATTAACATGTAGGGCTTTAAAAGCGTTCAAAAAAGTTGGAGGAAATATGGCCAAGACAAAGAAACCATTACTTTGGGAGAATGTGAAAGTAATTTTCTGACTCCAATATATATATATTATTTATGTAAACTATGCTTGTTTGTATTTGTTAATATTTTGTATGTTTCAATTTATAGTGTGCTACACAAAACAACGGCTGGGCATGTGCATACTACGTGATGTAATATATGGAACTAATTATCAAACATCCTGCAATGGAAATCAATACCATACAAAAGATATTATATATAGTCTCACTAGATAATATGAAATATATCAATCTTATTATATATTATTAATTTATATATATGTCATTCTCTTTGTAGGTATTTATAACTAGTGACTTCACTACATGTGAAAAGTTATTAGATGTACAAGAATTAAATGATGTAAGAGACCAATGGGCAAAAGCCTTACAAGTAGTGGGAATTTTATATTATCATTGGAATACTGATGGCGGTGATGACGATGATAATGATAAAGAATGATATTTCTAAACTTTATTGTCATAATTATTTTTGTATCTGATGACATGTTAAACTTTAAAGACACACTTATATATACATGTCTGAATGATTTTTTTTAATTGTCTTGTCTATATACATATGTGTGTGAAGATGAATACATGAATGTTTCTACATGTGTCTGAATGTGAAAAGAGATGAAATGAATGGAACTGTGGGTTGCTATATTTGTGTGAATATGAAATGCAGGAATGAAATGGAACTACAGGTTTCTACATATGTGTGATGAAATTATATGAAATGTGCTTATACACGTGTGTGAATCATTCCATATTAATTGTTCATCCTTATTAATTTTGTAGGTTTGTGGCTTGTTGTTGGCTAAAATTAATGGATGTTGTAAACCTACACTTCAGAACTGAACTGTAGGTTCTGCATTCTGTTGACCAGTCGGACAACAGGCCTGGAAGTTGATAAGAAAAAAAATCAAAATATAGTCGTTGGTTAAAAAAAGAAACCAACAACAAAAACATAACTCATCGGTGATTAATAGTTAACCGACGTCTTTATCCCCTAATGGTGTCAGTTACTATTTCAACGGAGTTGGTTTTATGTTGCTAACCGACACCTATGATCTAACCTGGGGCTAATTTTTTCGGGATGGGATGTGGCGTCGATTATGACTTGATAACCGATGCATATGGCCCCCTGCTGGTGCGTTTTTTGGGTTTGCAATCGGGAGACAGCTTTGTGGCGTCAGTTATGAAACCGACGCTTAAGGCGTCTACATTTAGTGTCACCCACTTGGGTGTCGCTTGGAAACTGACTGCTAAAGTCATATTTAACTGATGCTAAAGGTGGTATATGTACTAGTGGAAGGAGTGTGCTGCTGTCTGAAGAAGAAGCTGCTACTACTGCAAGGGTAATATCGCTGGACTTACTCCCGGACCATGTATAACTTTACAAATCTTCCTTTCTAGATATATTGTTGTTGACGTGAACCTATTGTTCTTGGAAAATATACAATTAAATTTTTGTTCCGCAGGCTATATCTATTTCCCTACACCTACTTGTTCTCCTCCATATGAGGTTGTTTAGTGGGATCTCCCTCTATATGTTACCTCCAACTTTGTGATTTGTTGGTTTTCGTGCTATAGGTGTGGTTGCCTATCTAACCCCCATTGTCACCCTTAGGCTGTGTTTGGTACATGGTGAATCATGGTGATAGGGAATGATGGTGAAACAAAAATGTTGTTTGGTACGCATGGTGATAGTGATAGGGAATTTTTTCGTGGTGAATCCATGGTGAATTCTGGCCTATTTTTGTCCCCATAGAAAAACATGGTGAATGTCGGTGAATGATGGTGAAAAAAGTTATTTTTAAGTCACCATTAATATATGGATATATGTGCAAAAAAATGATACTATATTTTCCTTCTCTCCTCGTGCCATATGCTTCCCTCCAAGATTCTTTCCCGCCAACAAATTTTAACTTCTGGCCAAAATATTTTTCTCTCCAAGATAATGTTTTCTTCACACATATTTCTTTCCAAGATAAAGTTTTCACTAGATTTTTTTCTTGCAAAATAATTTTTGTCGTCAGATCTTTTTCCCTCCAAAAAAAAATTTCCCGCCACTCATTTTTCCTCCAAGATTTTTTTGCCTCCAAGACAACGTTTCCCTCACGCCATTTTTCCTCGATGATTAAATTTTCTATTAATTTTTTTCCTATAAGACAAAATTTTCCGTCAAAACTTTATCTCCTCCAAATTTTTTACGCCACAACTATTTTGCAAGATAATTTTTCTTCAAGATAATGTTTTCCGTCAAATCTTTTTTCCTTCATGAAAAACTTTTCCACAACACCTTTTTCTGTCATGAGACTTTCTTCCTCCAAGACAACATTTTCCGCCACTCATTTTTTCCTCCAAGATACTGTTTCCCACTAAAATTTTTCCCTCCAAAAAAAAAGATTCCCGCCACACCTTTTCCTCAAAGATATTCTTTTACTCCAAGATAATGTTTTCCGCCACACCATTTTCCCCTCATCAAGATATAATGTCATTAAAAAAACAAATTCTGCAAGACAAAGTTTCAAGTCAAATCTTTTTCTAGTTGAACATCCAAATATGATGATGGCCTTCTTTTGTTTCCCACGACATGAACGACATCAAGTCATATGTAATATGATTGAGAAAAACTGATCATATTGTATTTCTCAAGAAAGTATTTATGATAAAATATTTTTATTTTCTTATTTTTTCAATGAAGTATTTCTCTGCAATGATTATTAAGAAATATAACTCACATATGAAAAAAGTCTCCTTGGTATTTTTTAAATTAAATAGCTCATATACATACTAAAATTTGATGATAAATATTTGTATTATTAATGTCATAATTTTTTTATGTATGAGGTGTTTAATAAATAGAATTTATGTTTTTACGAGGTGTTTTATATAAAATTGGTTCACTATCACCGTCACCGTAACTATGTAACAAACAACACATTTAAAAAATTTCCCCATCCCTTTCACCATCACCATGCATGTGTTACCAAACAACAATTTTTAACAATTTCACCACCACCGTCACTATCACCGTCACCGTCACCATGCATTTTGTCACCACGTACCAAACGCAGCCTTAATCTCGTGAACTTTCATGGTGTTTTGGGCTAGAATATAGATGTAGTTCTTTGACCTATAGTTACGTGTTTGTATTGTCCTTCGGTGTTTGTACCCGAAACAATGAAATGCCTGAATACAAGATTCTAACCCTAAGTTTGAAGAAGGGCGATTTGTAGGATGTGTTCCATTATTATACATATGGATGGATCATAATAAACGAAAGCAGGCAATCGGGCCCGGGCCACAGCCGGGAGACCTGCTAGCCATTTGGTAAGGGAGTCCACAGCGAGATATTTTTCTGGGACAGTGATGCCAGTTGTATTGGTCCCCTAGGAATATATTTATAACTGGGCCGTCAATTCAGCACTCACAAAGGACCTGATGGGGCTGTATGCCAGTACCAACTGCTTGCGGCAGTATGCGAGTTCATCGTCGCACCCGGCAGCGCAGTCGTTGGGGCAACACAGACTGCTTGGTGCCGTCTGTGGGCTGCTCACCGGGACGGATGATGGCGGTGGGAGCGATTGAATCTAAACGGAAACAGATAAGGAATGTAGATAGAGAGGAGGCGTGTTGAGCCAAATTGTGCAACAGGGTGCTTGAATCGCCGTCGCGGTCGGCCGTAGCCGTCGAGTGCTTTCGTTATCTTTTTGGAATATGTATATAAAACAAATGGAATATGTATGTGTTGATTGTACGTTATACAACTATTTTTCTCTATATTTATAATTTTATTAAAATTTTCAAGCAAGTATATGAGTTATTTTCATGTATCAAAGTTTTCTCCCCGTTTCCATCTACTTCCGTATTTTACATTACATATTTATATGCAAATTTCCTTACAAAGTTTCAACTTTATTTGATATTATAAAAGCAATTTATATAGTTACATTTTTATCTGGTTTTCAAAATTTTCTAAATTTTTATTAATGGTTTAAATCTTTCCTCCAATTTAAATCAAAGTTTTTCAAATAATTTCAGTGTTTTCCCTCCAGAGTTTTGTACATGTTTTTTGCCAAGTCTTTTTTCTTCTAATTTGAAGTCTCCACTCTGATTTGTTGGAGAGAGAAGTGGAAGAAATTTTACATACATCTATTTCGTTTTTCCTTAGATCCAACCAACGTCTTGGAAGCGAACTAGACAATGTTTATTGGTAAGATAGAAATACTTGGAAAACTGATTATTCTGCATACAATTGGTTTTCCTCTACATACCACTAACCAGTACATCATCATATTGTTTACTAATATGAATCAAGTATCCTATCAACCAGCGCATACCTACGGTGGTGACAGACTTTACTTTGGTAAAAGGACCACATATCTTTCGGATTTTTTATATAAATATCATGCATATCAAATAACACCCCGTCCAATGACTACATTGTATATAATATTAACTGAAACAAATGAAATCAATTCACGTTGAACCAAACGATATAATTGTAATTTCAATTTGCGACTGTTCAATTCCAGTTTCCGAAGTCATGGTTTAGAATGGTACATCTAGTCAAAGATAGCCTACTTGTGTCATTGATCATATAGAGGAGTTAAGCACCGTGTGACCCCATAGTCGTCTTGGTTTAATTTACAGTCATTGGTTTGAACATATTGCTTACTAAAGAACTCTTATTTAACTTCCTACTGCATGTCAGCTGTTGTTTACACTGAATGCACACAGTTAGTTAAAAGCTGTCCAAAAATTGACTCAGCATGTGTCATGTATCTCAATAGTGGAGGATTCAGGAGTAATCACACTAGGACACGTGTCCCCCTTTCCTGTCTCAGAAATCAATTAAATACATATGTTATGATGCCATGTAGCTTATAATTGTATTTATTGGTACTTCACCAACATTTCTATAATCATTTGTGTTAAATTCAATGTAAAATGTGTAAATATACAAGTAAGAATTAGGAATAGATTACATATGGTGAGAAATTGAGAACATGACAAACGATATATTAATTATCAATTCTATTGAACCTTATCCCATAGATACTGAAAGATTTTTCACTTTTCTATTTCTGATTATGATACTCTTTTTTCTAACAATAAATAAAAGATATAGTGAAAATCTAATATAAGTAGAAAGTATACAACATAAAAATAAAACTTAGAAATTTATTGATGAAAAGCTATTTATTTTATGTTCAGATTTATTAAACCATCCAATTTGCCTGGTGCTCATTAAGTGGTCATTCATATTTTGAACCAATCTTTAAACAAAACGATAAAAATAATCATCAGTATAAAACAAAAGCAAAACAATTTTTGTTAATTGTAATGTTATCAATATACAATTATATACATAAGAAAGTTTCTTTTTTTCTCGTGGTATGTTACAATTTTTGAGTTCATTCAAAATGAAATGATAAAATGCTAATTATGGTTACTAGAATACAAATTATGTTTTGGTTTGTCTGGTTTCTAACTAGTAAAAATGAACACATTGGTAGGAATTTAGTTGATTGATTTCTTATTTTGGAATAAGGTTTGAGAAAAAAAGATTGAGTTCATCACATTTATGCAAAAAATTAAATTGATATTTAATATGATTTTGTAAAGAAATAAGATTTTGGATTAGAAAATATTAAAATATGAACAAAAAGATCAGGAATGTGTAAAAACTATATTGGTATGAGTCCTCAATATACATACACGAAGTTGATAGCCCTTATGGGAAGATCGTACTTTGTCGTCTTGGCTGCGTCTTTGAAGCATGGTAGCAAAGTACACTAAAGAATAAAATATATAGAGCAAAAATATGACAACTATGTTAAATTTATGTTGAAAATAAAAGGATTTCATTAAGATCAAGCTAAGTATCTAATGTTTCTACTATTTAAGAAAAAATCAGCATTTTCTCTAAACAACTATACACAAGTTTTTAGGAAAAAATAATAATAATCGTAAATACCTACAAAACTTGATGGTATCATGTATAAAACTTTATAAAAATTATATTTCATATTTTTTCTATGTTATTTGCCTGGCATGTTATATACAATTACCATTGCAGGAGTTTAGTTACACGATCAAACTATGTTATTAATTAATCAAAAATAATGAATTTTGTCTTGGCATCAGCTTTAATTGACTATCGACAACATAATTCTTTTATAAAAGTATCAAGTTCAACGATGAGGTTTTGACATAAAACTAAAACTAGCACCAAAATCAATGTAAGAACCAAGCAAACAAATTGTCACCATATCGGTATATTTACTGTATACTTCACCAAAATCAAAAGATCCTAACTAGGCCCACTACCCACCATATATTATTCTATACGGAACACCACTTGGCCAGCTAAGCACATAGTGCCTCGTGAAGGGATATTGGAGTCTCACATGTTCACTTTACCTCATAGGAAGGATGATAAGGTTTCCCATTCTTAATTGTATAGTGTCTATATATATAAGATAGCCAAATGACCAAAAATATATATAATACAACCATCATCCCTTTGTTAAAATAGGTGGCCATATCATCATATCTTTATAATGGGCTTCCTAGACCTTCCACTTTTAGTCTAGAGATGAGACGGATGGATTCCAAATGGTATTAATTTATACCTGTAAAATTCTTAAACTTACAGTGATGTATGAGGGGTCTAAAAAGTAAAAATTAGAGAGGGATAAATTTAATTAGTTTTCAATTGGGACAACTGCATATTAAATGCAAGGCTTGCCCATAGTTACATGTGGAGCTCCCTTGGCAGTTACTTGTGGCTGACCCACATTCCCTTTGACGCATTACTTCTGAGCTTACGCTTGGCCTCACTTGCGTGCAACTGGGTGTGCCATTGAATTAGAAATATTCTACGCTTAATCTATGACAGACACGGCCGTCCACTTAGATTTTGGGAGTGAACCACAATAAAGCAATAAAAGATGAGAGAGTAGAAGAGAGACTAAATTGTTTTGCACATAACTTTTAATATGGAATGCATTTTTGATGAAATAATATTAAAAATCTTTTTTAATAGTGTTATTGTTAACATACTTTGAAAAAATGATAATATTAGAAAAATATAGTATTTGTATTTTAAATACTATACACATTTTTTAGAGTACGGTACCCGTATTTTGGATACATTATATCAGCAAGTAAACGTTTATACTGTACATAAGGTGGGGGTAATGTACCTCAAAATATGAGTAATGTACTCTTTTATTTATCTATGCAAGTATATCATTAATGTTTTGGGAGTACAAAGATAAAATATTATGGAGTTCATTACTCTTATCTCTTGAGTACAATACTAATATCTACATGTTGAAGTGATGTATCGGAAAATATGGGTAGTATATCCAGTATGAAATGGATATTTACTATACTCAAATAATTTTAATATTTTACTTGAGAATCAAACTGAATATTATACTCGTATTTTGCGTACAATACCTATATGTTGGGATGTATTATTGTCATTTGGAGGTACAATGTCATGTTACTCGATATCTGTATTTTGTAATTATTGTACTTTTTATATTTCTTTCTTCTTTTGTTATGTTTCTCATATTATTTTTTAAAACATGCCAACACTAATTTTATTTTAAAATAGTTTTTATAATAAATCTATTGTCATTTGTTTCGGCAAAATTTTTATTACAATTAAAAGTTATGAGAAAAAAATCTTTATTTTCCTATAATGTGTCTGTTTTCTATGCCATATATCATTAATGATCACGTCTCACAACAAGTGGGTGGGTGGGGATTGTGGGTAGCCTAGCTCTTAAACTAAGATGAGTAGGATGGTTGGCATCATTTCCCTGTAGTTATTATGTAGGTCGTTACCAGCAACACACTCTTTCCCAGTTGATGAGTCGAGACTCGAGGGGTGCCTCGATCTGAGCGGTAGTTACTCTCAGCGGAACTAGAATTTTAACATTGGGTGAGGCACTAGTATATATAAATGATTCTTCAACGTTACAAACTTCATCGATATTTTCTAATTATAAGGAACTGCTCCCAGACAAGGCATGTGTTAAGGCTATGCTTGGTTCAGTGAACGAAAAATAGATGGCATTGATGCAAGTGTTGAATTTTATTGAGTTAGACTGTGCACCGTACCTCTACCTAGTTCCCAAATGAACGGCAGCACTGTAGCAGGTCGATTGTTGCCGATGTCATATATAATAGTAAACATGAGCAAAATCTACCGATTGAACAACCTAATGGAGCCGAACAAAGTATATGATAATTAACAAAAACTCTCACAAGAAATGCATACATATTTACTCCTTAGAGCAAGCGGAGTACCGAAATGTCCTTCCATGAGCGGACTCAATCGGAATACGTCTAGCAAAGGACCTTTTGAAAATCACCAGACTTTTGCAAGACCAAAGAAATATGGAACGTATTGTTCAGGTGATCATTGTGTTGGAGCGTGGTCTGATCGAATCGAAACCATAGGGGTGCCGTGTTGGAGTGCCGCATGAGAGCCGCGTCAGGCAGATTCCTATCGTTTGCAGCACCGGTGCCGGATGAGATAGGTCAGGGACTGCCGAAGCGGCGGTGTCAATCGCCGCGATCATGTAGTTTTTATTAGCTAAACACCGGATTATATAGTTTTATATAAAAAAATGGGTGAGGCACGTGCCTCACGTGCCCTAGCGTGGCTCCGCCACTGGATTTGGCCTGTACACGCCTAAGTCCTGCTAGCTCGCTAGCTACTTCGTAGCACGGGCCTTGGTCATTGTGCTCTCTGGAACTGACTCGAGCTGACTTGAGTTTAGCTAGTTGAGCCGAGCTCCGTGCAGTTCCATAAGGCTATGCCCCTGTTTGTTTCGCGATCCGGATTCCGCTCTATCTTCTAGTGACACATCAGCTTAAACCGGTTCGGGTTGGGCAAAAATAGTGTTTGGTTCGAAACCCCAATCAACTCCCATTTTGGGATAACGGAATCCCATAATCTCGACCAACCCGATCCCGGTAGAGGCGGGATTTGATTCCTCAATCCAAGTTAGGCACCCCCCCTGACTCCCTCACGACCCTCCTCTCCTCGACAGTCCACCTTTGCCCTCTCGCCCCTCTTCTTCGACAGTCTCCCCTCTCCCTCTACCTGCTACTGCTGGCTCACTGTGCATCTGTGTGTTAAAGCAAGGGTCAATTCCAAGGTTTGCTACCTGGAGCAGCTCGCAGATGGAGGCTAGCAGACGTCGGGAGGGGCGTATGCGTGGTGAGTCAATCCGGTCTTCTACGACCGCTGGGTTACTAGGGCAATTAAATCCTCGAAAAGTAAGGTAACCCATGTCTTGTCCTTCTGACCATCGTCTATTGTCACCGTCCAATTGACTCCCCTTCAGTTGTCATCGTCCCATCTTGTCGACGGACAGTTGGAACCCTAGCCCAGGCAAGGAGTGTCCGTCTTGCTTCATATTGATTGTGTTGTGCTTTGAGCTCCTTCACATCCACCTCCACATCCTTGACCAGTTGTACTCTGAAGTTGTTGCTCGTCCCTGGTATTCCAAAGGTGGTGGTCATCCCTGCTATTCCGAAGGTGCTACTCATCTCGGCGATTCCGAAGCTGCTCATCTTGAATAATGTCTTCATTTTTATACTGATGTCGTACTTATTTCTCAATTTATGCTGACACAATATTTTTCCATGTGCTCATCCCTACTACTCATTCGTGCTTCTCATCCCTGCTGCTCATCCCTGTGTTGTTTGGTTTGTTATTGTTCTCAGTCTCCCTTCCAGGTATTCCATTCCCCTGATTGAACTTTTCTTCAATCCCGTTTGTCGGGTGTATAGAATTTAAATACATGCAAAGGCTTAAAATTTCTGAAATGTGGTGAACATGGATTGATCGATACATATCCTGCAACTTTGTAATTTTGAAAGTTATTTACATTCATAATCAGATCTACACTTGAGAGTTATTTACATATCCTGCAACTTAATGGTCATGATAGATTGATACATATCCTGCAACTACATCATTTCTCCTAGATTGGAACAATTTTGAGTTACAATATATATGGTCATGTACTTGTCTTAATAATCTTTGATTTTTCCATGCAAATTAGTATAATAAATGAGAACTAATCGTTGACAATCCATTATCCAGGGGGAATTTGTTTTCATTTTAATTTGTGTTGGGTTCATTGTTCATTTTGTGTCATGGAATCCACTATTATTTGTGCTTTTTCCCTGTAAATCAGTACAATAAACGAGTAGTAAGTACTGATTTTTTCCCCTCATCTCTAGTTAGGTAATATTACCCCTCTGTCATGAATATTCCAATATTTTTTCTCTTTCTTAAATGATAAAGATGTCTCAAATTTTCAAATATCAGCATGTTATATACTATATATCCAAAAATTTAGATCTTTATATTAAAAATAGTCACAAAATCTAAAACTACTCATAATTCTAGTGGTTTGCCTAAAATGCTTACTGTAAATCCTTTTTAATTATATATTGTTATTTAATACCCAATCATGATTGTTTATGACTCAAACACATATTTTGGTCTAGCATAAACACACATGAAAATGAGTGCCCCTAATGTTGACCATCATCTCTCTTGAATTCTAAATTTGATCCCCTGACATGTAATATGGCAAAGTATGGAATTTTTGTGAATACCTTTTAAATATTCAACAAAACTTGGCCTACTAACGACTTCATGATATAGTGCAACTATAGATCATTATTGTTTTCTACTATGGGAACCAAAATCTGACCTTCATCGCTCTTGTTCTCGATTAGTGAGTTATGATGTGAAAAGGAACATGATACATTATTCTTAATTTTAATTCTAGATATTTAATTATATGCTAATAGTGATCCAATGATGATCCATACTATATTTGTAACAACAAGAAGTAACATGATGCCTCGTATCATGAAATATAACCATGACCACTCTTTTACTCTAGTAGTTACTATATTCCATTAAAACGAATTAAATGGATAAGTTCATGATTTAGTCATTACTCTTATTCAAAACTTATATTTTCCTATTAATACCATGAACTCTAATATCTGAAATACCTATATAGTTGTGATGTTTCACCCTCAGTTAAGAATGATCTATAATTAAGATGTAGTTTGGTGATGAAATTACATGCATTTTTTTAATGCTGAAATCGATGTTGTGAGGAATGATGCATAGACGCTAGTGAAACATCCAAGCCTAATGAACATGATTCATAGGAGTAAATCATGTTGATGTAATAAAACCACATTTTCTTGTAATGTCAATAACTATGATGGGATCTTTCCAAATATCTAATAATGTTATTAATCTAATTTACTCATTTTAAGGTATTCTTCACCTATTATTAAAATTGATTATGGCATTGATGCTTTTATGTATCTGTATGAGTCCCTACAATTGCCTACATTTAGTTGTTGAGATACTTGTTTCCTATGGCTTCTTTATTCTTTTAGATTATATAACGTTGACCAACTAAAAAATTTAATCATATTGTGTCCATTAAAAATACTTTTTAACTCACTTTATTCTCATGATTAGGGCACAAGGCACAATGTACATACTTGATTTTGATCAAGCAAGGGAACAACACTTGAAACATGGTTCTCTTTGCATTTGTACATTGAGGTCCCTCGCATTGAGATAGGTTTAGTTCTTAGCATTGCTTTGAATGTCCCCAATGGACCCTTCATTTGAGAAGTTGGTTAAATGCCTTACAAGGAAGTTGTATTGTTTAATGGAAGTGCAATAAAAATATGCCTTTTTTAATAATAAAGTATTTGATGATTTTTTTTGTTTAATCTGTTTCAATTCATGCATTTATATAAGTTTAGACCAGCTAATATATTCCTTTAAACCTACAAGTTTTTAAATATTTCTACAGCGTATCAATGTATTTTCATTGATGGTGTCTGATTTTATGATTTTAGTTATAAATGGTACTCTTTACTATTTCTATGACCCTTCCTCAACTTTTCCATGAATTATGTTGATGAACTTTGAAAATGTAACACCAACAAAATCTTCATGTGGTTTTATATATAAAAGGGATTGTGATGTTGATGTCAAGTACTAAGTTATTTTCCTTCATGCATGTATCTTCTTATGTTAGTTATACATATGGTTCACTTATGATGAATGTTGTTTTTGTTGGTTTCATTCATATATATGATGTGTGGTTTCATCCATTCAAGGGATGGATGCTTGGGTCCTTTCCCATTTACTTTCTACTCATTTGAGTTCAGATTTGGGTAATAAATGGTTTGGTGACACACTTGAAAATGTTTAAGATTATATGTCTGAGATTCATGCTATGATTTTTTTAAATTCATTCTATGAATTTGACAATCAAAAAAATGTTAATTAATTTGACAATCATGATAAGGACACAAGGCACAATGTACCTACACATGTTCTTTTGATCTCAGAAACTAAGACCAACCAATAATAAAGGAAATTCCGTACCGCATAACCTTTCTAAATTGAGTCTCATCTTTAGAGCTAACTGATAAAAGAGTCAACAATGTTTTCACTAGGGTTCATTTGCCTTTGGGTCTGATCATAATATTGTTAATGTAAATGTGTTCTTCAGTATCGGTTTGACAGTTAGACAGATGTCCATGTATTGGTAAATAATTTATTATATAATTATTCTGATATGTTCTTGATGCTATTTTATCTATATATTGTCAATGTTGTGTAGGACCCTTTGTTGTGCTAAACTCATCTTAGAAACACTACTATAGAAACAGTTTTCAACGTCGCTTTTAGAGGCCTCGGTTTTTTAGTCAAACCGAAGCTATTAACATTAAATGTCAGTTAATAAGGACATTCGACGTATATATTTGAAGACCAACCAGACACGGGTATTGCTTTTCATTCAGTGTCAGTTGAAGAAAAGAAACCGACGCCTAAAGTAGCCTACAAAATCCAATTTTTTTGAGCAAAAAAAAATTGCGCCAAAGTATCAGATACAACGTCGATGTTTTACCTAATAACTGACACTGAATGAAGATAAAATTTGTGTCAAAAGTTCCAATATGGGCATCAGTTGTCTTAGCATAACTGACGTGATAAGGGTGTGCGCACCGTCCCTGCCAAAAAAATTAGGGTAAAGGAATGTCCAATTGGACGTCGGTTTGATACTATCAACCGACACTTAAGATTTTAGGTGTCAGTTTTGTAGATAACCGACGCCGTTTACAAACTTAATAGACCCGCGATCACTCGAGTCTTCCCCTTTCTTCTATTTCATCATGAGAATTCTAGCTCCTCTCCTGCTGCTCACCTAAAATCTCCCGACGACGCCCCCGCCCGCCCGCATTCAACATGCTGCTCGTCGCCGCTGCTACTGGTGCGTCTCTGCTCACCGCCACCGCATCGTCCTTCTCCTGCTGCTGGTGCTACTCTGCTCACCGACCTCCACCTCCGCCGCCTACAGATCTGCTCGCTGCATCCTTCTCTTCTCACCACCCTTACTCTCACACCGCCGCCGCCGCCGCTCTTCTCCACGCTGCTAGGTAGCCATGTTCTTCTTCCTTCATGCTCCTCTTTTCTTCCTTCTCCCTTTAGGCCCCTCTTCTTCTTCCTCCTGCTCCCTCTCCTTACCAAATGGATTAAAGCAAGGCCACGACCATGTGGGATGGCCACAACCATGGATGTGTTGGCCGACCACGTCCGTGCTGGCCAGCACGGCCGTGTTAGGCCAACACAGCCACGACCGTGTGGGCTAGCCACGACCGTGGTTGTGTTGGCCGACCACAGCCATGGTAGGACAATACAACCACGGTCGTGGCCAGCCCACACGGTCGTGGCCAGCCCGCACGGTCGTGGCCTTTCTTTTATCCATTTGGTAAGGAGGGAGCAGGAAGAAGAAGATACATTTGCAATTGAATACTAATGCTTGACCTAATTCTATAAATTTTGATGCATGTTGAATTAAGATATTAAAACCCTAATACACATTTCACTATAATCTTAAATTAACTACATTGTTGAAATCTTGTGATCAATCTATGTAAGATATTAAAACCCTAATGTTAAATATATGATTTTGTAGTGATGTGTCACCCTAACATCTACATGAATCCCTATTGTATGATGTAGATTGATGATAATGCATGAGCTAGTTTGAAATTTTGAAATCAATTATGAATCTCTCCATCCCTAGGTCATACTAATTTGTGTGTAATCTTTATGTGGCAACACAACCCACTATCACACAGACATCGAGGTGTTACGTGAAAACGTGCGGAAATCACCATAACCACAGATTATCAAAAACATGGGTTAATTAAAACCGATTGCGGAAAACTGATGAACTGAAGATCATTTACATTCCAATCCAAATCCTGCAAGAAAACATATTATATACATTCATACAAGCCATGATACATGTCCACAGCTTAGAGCAACAGTTGTCCTATCATAACATGAGTGCATCACCTGTTCATATGCATAAAGGCCCACATCCAGCTAGCAGCAGGATATAAAAAACATCATCGATCGTGCATCGTGAAACAATGTCAAAACACCGCCAAGGACCTGAGAGTACAGGGATGACTCTAGACTGTATCACAAAACATCTTAACAGCAGCATATCCAACCCTTGCCTTCTACTGGTCTTCTTGTTGCTCGACCCCAACTCCGCGACCACCACCACGTCTAGCTCGACCATCTAAAAAGGGGTGTAAACCAGCGGTGTGAGACAATTGAACATTGTCCCAACGGGAGGCATAACTCCCCGCCAGAACTACAAGACCTCAGAGGATCATATACATTAAGTAGCTAACAGATAAAAGATATAGCAAGAACATTCTATGAAATAAAGCTATCTAAACTTACTAGATATATCCAAGTATTACATGTGAACATAATTATCAAGACAGGATATCCAAGTTCTACTGCCATAGGAGAACATGTAAATAACTACAAGATGTAAAGACAGTAACTACACAAACAAGGCCTCAACCAATGTTTCGTGTTTGTCTTAAATAGTATATACTAAATGGATGGATTACATTTTATTATGCCCTGAGGAAGTGAACCGTACCGTTCAAATCCAACCTTTGGCTGTGAAGCCCATAACCGGTGCCATACAAGGTCAATGGAAGATCCGGAATCCACGACGTCACCCCTCGTGGTCAGTACACGAGAACACAAAGCAGGACCGCAGTCTCATGCTCAAGTGGCCTTAAGCCACAAGGTCAGCTCCTCAGTCTACCCTTCCTCTATCCCACCTTGGTACAGGTCACGGCACTAGTAAAACTGAGCCACGGGCCTAATCACCGTGCTCTGAGCCATGAACGCATTCATGCTCATCATATCACATATCCGAAGCCATGGGCCTGTTCACCATGCTCATCACATATCCGAGTCTGCAACCGTAGCTGCACTCGTTTCACCTCTCTATTTGAGGCTAGGAGAAACCTCACATATTCAAAAATATGCGCTCCGGGTTAACTCGCAGGAGAACCCGTTTCACCATCACCAAGTCCTGACGATGATGGATCTATGGCCAGGGAAAACTACATGATAGGGTTCACTGTGATTAATTAGTATCTTTTAGCAAGATTCAACCAAGTTGTAAAACATGCAAGCTATAAAAGGAAACAAACAACATAAATTCAATATTATGCTTTTATTACAATTCACATCATAATGATCCATCACAAGGATCTCACATCACATGTTATCACTTGGCCTCTTGCCAATCATCCAGATCCATCTCAAGGATCATCACATACCATGGGATCTCAATCCCTCATCACATAGTGCCACTGCCTCTCAAGGCTTACATCATCATTATGGGGCATCATTCATAATACACCTGTCATCACAGTATTCTCTTATAGACATTCCTCATAGCGTTTCATTTGACTATGCATTACCTACATAGTTAGCATTATTCAATAATCATAGTTTCAACATAAGGACTATGCTTACTATCATGAGATTTCATTCAAGATGATATAATTATCAATTATACATCAACTGGTGATCATGTGCACAAGATACATTATTAAGCCACTATTTATGTACTTCACCTTGCCTCAACATCATGCTAATTATACTACCATTATCACTACCATTATTATTAAGTGAGCAAGGAGTCACCAACGTTATCGAGGACATATACTATTTAGGTTGTTTCCATGATACAAGGATTCCTCACAAATGGTACCAAACCCTCACTAAAAGACCATCTCGGGCAAGGTTCACCCTCACCTAGACCATGGCGTGCAGGGCAGTCGGGCGTGCAGCGTGCAACACTGAAACAAGGGTGAGCGTGCAGGGTCTATCGGCCAGTCGCAACGCGTGCAAGGGCATGCAGACTGTGTCGGGCAAGCAAGGGGTGTCAGGCGAGAAGCTCAAAGGCGTCAAGCGTGTCGGGCACTGAGCCGTGCAGAAGAGTACGGGGCGACACAGGGGCGTCGTGCAAAGGTGTGATGCACTCAACTGGTGTGCAACTCGGCCAGGCGAGCAAGGCTATCAGGCATGCAAGGCAGTGCTCACCTGCTCATCATCACAACATGCGACAAGGGTTATCCATGCAAGGTCCTACTCACTCAGCTAGGCAAGCGTCTCTATCGGGCGAGCAACCCCACCGGGCGAGCAGCTCCAAAGTGTGCAGCCTACCGGGCAACTAAGGGTCAGCTCGCGCGCCCCACACAAAACAGAACTCTCAACACTATCAAGGTGAGCAAACCGTGCCAAGGAACTAGGTCAAGAGGGCTGTCGGGCAGCACCTCCACAAGCATCAAACACCCAAGGTACATCTCAACAAGGGTCATCTAAAACCATACACATGAGCACCCGAAACCCTAGAGAGGGGTCACCACCAAAACGAGCTCACCTTCTAGCCCATGATGAGAAGAGGGTCTTGCTCAAGCCACTAGGTCACAAGCTCACCTCAATCGACTAGGAAAGAGGGGTGTTGCTCATGGCACTAGGACCCAAACTCACTCTTCTAGACCAAGGGGAGAAAGGAGTGTTGCTCACCTACAAACCCTAGATCACAAGGATCGGCCAGCATGCAAGCTACACAAGAACCAAGCTACTAACATACATATAAACAAGATTACGAACAAAGAAACATATATGGAAAGAGGGTAGAGTAGTTAGGGTTAGAAGTTATGCAACCCGCCTTAAGATCCAAGCCCCAAAGAAGAAGAATTCAAAGGTGTGTCGGCCACCACTTGCTCTTCCAAGGTGTGTATTCGGCCATCAAGCTTCTCCTACAAGGGGTGTATCGGCCAGCACAAACAAGGAAGGAGGGGGGTTTCGTGCACTCAAGGTGGGGAGAAACTAAAGGACTAAAGGAATTCCTAGATAAGTGAAGGACACACCTATATAGAAGGAAAGGGAGGAGAAAACAAGGCTGGTCCACGCAAGGTGTCACTTCCCTAGGGACACTTGTCCTAGAGCACAAGCCACCACTCTAGCAAGCTCCATCCACATGGCCAAGATATGCACCAAGTGTCCACTAAACAAGGTCAAGGTTGGATCAAGCATTATGGGCGACACAACATGTTGCTCCTTGGGCAACACACTCAGCTTGGTCGACACAAACACCATCTTGGGCGACACAAGGCTCGACCAAGCCTAAACAAGGCACCTCAAGGCCCAAACAAGATCAACCAAGGCCCAAAGAACTCAAGCAACAAGCCCAAGCCTTCCTCTCAACCCTAAAGGAAGCAAAGAGAGGGAGGAACACCTCACAAGGTGGCAAACTTGCTCACAAAACCCTAGACTTGGTTTATTTGCAAGTAGCCCCTCCAACTCTCAACAAAGCACAACCAAACCCTAATCACCATTAAAGGTGATTAGCAAGCATCAAACCACCAAGGTTAAGCAAAGCAAACAGGGTAAACCCTAAACGAAGGTCAAGGTCCTTACAAGCTAACCCCCTTTAAGGAATTTCATCCCAGGAATCCGAAGAGAAAAGTGAGGGATACTTCCTCCTCATCTCTTCCTCAAGCTCCCACGTGGCTTCCTCAACGCCACGACGCTGCCAAAGAACTTTCACAAGAACCAAATCCTTCCTCTTCAGCTTCTTGACCCTTCTGTCAAGGATCGCCACAGGACCTTCCTCGTAGGTCACATTTTTATCAAGCTCAACCTCAATTGGATGTATCACCGTTCCTAAATCTGGATGACTTTTCTTCAGCATACTAACATGGAACACTGGATGTAACTTGTGCAACTCTGGAGGCAACTCTATCTCATAAGCTACCTTGCCAACACATGTTATAACTGAGTAAGGCCCCATATACCTGGGTGCTAACTTACCCTTCTGACCAAACCTTAGCACACCTTTCCACGGAGAGACTTTAAGATATACTTTGTCTCCTACCTAGAACTCCAAAGGTCGTCGGCGATTGTCTGCATAAGACTTATGCTTGTCCTGTGCCACTTTCAACTGTTGTTGTATTACCTTGATCTTTTATGTTGTCTATTGTACTAACTCAAGACCCAAAAGCTGATACTCACCAGACTCATAAAAACACAAAGGAGATCTACACTTCCTTCCATACAAAGCCTCATAAGGAGCCATGTCAATGCTCCGCTGATAACTATTGTTGTAGGCAAACTCTATCAAACTCAGATGTACATCCCAGTTGCCTAGAAACTGCAAAACACAAGCTCAAAGGAGATCTTCCAAAATCTGAATAGTCCTTTCAGACTGTCCATCTGTTTGTGGGTGAAAGGTTGTACTGAACTTCAACTGCGTTCCCAATGCTTTGTGCAACTGTTCCCAAAAATGACTTGTGAACTGAGGACCTCTGTCAGAAACTATCGTTGCTGGCACACCATGCAGACGTACTATATCATCAACATATACTCGAGCGAGTTTCTCGGCTGTATACATTGTCTTCACTGGTAGAAAATGGGCAGACTTAGTCAATTTGTCCACTATCACCCAGATGGAATCATGATTCCTAGTTGTCCTGGGTAGGCCAACTACGAAATCCATGGTTATACGATTCCATTTCCACTGCGGTATTGGAAAAGGTTGCAACGTACATGCTGGCTTCTGATGTTCAGCCTTCACTTCCTGACATACCGCACATCTTGCCATGAACTCAGCTACATCTTTCTTCAAACCGGGCCACCAATACAAGTCCTTCAGACTATGATACATCTTGGTGACACCTGGATGCATAGCATACATCGATGTGTGTGGTTCCTCAAGCACCAACTTCCTCAGCTCATCGACATTAGGAACCACCATCCTATTATGATAACAGACTAGTCCATCCTCGGACTCATGAAACCAATCATGCTTTTTGCTGCCAAACTCTGATCTGATCAACTGTACTGCATCATCTGTCTGTTATGCATCCTTGATCTGCTGTCTCAACATAGGCTTGACTTGCATCTGTGTTAAAAGTCCAGTTAATGAGGAAACCTCCATCTGCACATTCATTTGTCGCAGAGAAACAAACATATCTTGCCTATGGCATACCAGGGAACTCAATTGTGCCTTCTTGCAAGCACATTCACCTTACCAGGATGATACTCGACAGTGCAGTCATAATCATTGATCAACTCCATCCATCGACGCTGTCGCATGTTCAACTCATGTTGCGAAAAGATGTACTTAAGATTCTTATGATCCGTAAAGATTTGACATACTTCCCCATACAGATAATGTCTCCAAATCTTTAACGCATGAACCACTGCTGCCAACTCCAAGTCATGAGTCAGATAGTTCTCCTCATGCTTCTTGAGCTGTCGTGAAGCAAAAGAAACCACATGATCTTCCTACATCAGCACACACCCTAAACCTTTCTTGGAAGCATCACAGAAAACAACATAGCCTTTCCCAGGCTCTGGCAAGATCAACACTGGAGCACTGGTCAGCTTCTCCTTCAAACTCTGGAAAGCTTGCTGACATCGATCATCCCAAACAAAAGGTATATCCTTCCTGGTCAACTTCGTCATTGGCAACGCGATCACACGAAAGTCCTTGATAAACCTCCGCTAGTATCCTGCTAAACCCAGAAAACTACGAACTTATGTCGGCGTCTTCAGTTGTTCCCAATCTGCAATGGATTCCACCTTCTTCGGATCTACTTTGACTCCTTCCGCAGATATCACATGACCCAGGAAAGTCACCTCTTCCAACTAGAATTCACACTTACTAAACTTGGCATACAACTGATGTTGATGAAGAAGAGTCAACACTCGTCGAAGATGTTGCTCATGCTCTAGCCTATCCCGACTATAGATCAGGATGTCATCTATAAAAACTACAACAACCTGATCTAAGAACGGATGAAACACTCTGTTCATCAGGACCATGAAAGTAGCAGGTGCATTGGTTAACCCAAATGGCATAACCACAAACTCATAGTGACCATACCTCGTCCTAAAGGCTGACTTTGGTATGTCATCTGCCTTGATCCTCAACTGATGATATCTAGACCATAGATCGATCTTCGAGAACACTATAGCACCACGCAACTGATCAAACAGATCATCAATTCTCAGCAATAGGTACTTATTCTTGATCGTGACTTTGTTCAATTGCTGGTAATCTATACACAACCACATTGAACCATCCTTCTTTTTAACGAACAACACTGGAGCACCCCAAGGTGAAGTGCTCGGTCGGATGAAACCTTTGTCCAGCAGCTCTTGTAACTGCTTCTTCAACTCTGCCATCTCAACTGGAGCCATTCTATAGGGTGTCTGTGCAACTGGTTGCGTTCCTGGCACCAGATTGATCTCAAAATCAATCTCTCAGGATGGAGGAATACCAGGAAACTCCTCAGGAAACACATCTGCAAACTCTCAGACAACTGACACCTCCTTAAGACTAGGACCTTTTGCCTTGGTAGCCACAACGGTATCCACCACGTGAGCTAAGAATGCCTCACATCCTTGTCGTAGCAACCTATCTGCCACCATAGCTGATACCAGACACGTCGGAAGAATCTTCCTATCTCCTTGGAAGATCCACTTCTCTCCGGCATCATCAAACACTGCCTGCTTGGAATCACAGTCCAAAACAACCTTATACTTCTCTAAGGTATCCATCCCAAGGATGACATCGAAACCACGCATATCAAGTGGTACGAGATCCACTTGAATGCGGTGTCCCGAGAAAGACAAGACACAAGATGGACACTCTTCTCGAAGCAAAGAGGAACCATCAAGAGGGGTTTCTACCAACAAACTATCCTTCTTACAGCTAACAGGTAAATGACAGTTTTCAAGCATACTATAGGCGATAAAAGAGTGTGTAGCACCCGGGTCAACCAGAACATATATAAAGCAAGAAGAAGACACATCAGAATGAAATAACTCCATCTGACATGTCACTACTCGCAGGTTGACTATCGCCTCCGGCTGACTCATAGCATAGAATCGAGCCATTGCTTGCTGTCCACGACCTCTGCTTCCTTGAGCAGACGATCCAACTTGAGACGCTTGACCGCGTCCTTGGTGCGTCCTTGCTAGTGGTGCTTTTACACCCCACGAGATCGGAGCGCACGGGATATGGGATTGTTCTTTCGAAATTTATATGGTCCCACACTAACTACCTACGTCTACTAAGACACTACGCCCGCAAGCGCACGGGGTCGTGTCATAGTATAGATGAGGCGGCAAGTACGGGGTTGATCCACAAGGATAAAGGGGGCGCTAGAGTTAGACAGCATGAGCTACGTTCCTAGTGCGGAGAGTAGGGTTTTTAGGGTTTTAAGGTTGATTGTTGGTTGATTAAACTAAGAGAGCGAGTAAGAAATGCAAGATGGAAACTAAATTATGGAAGAGCAAGTAAACTAGCAAACTAAGTTATCAAACTAACTAAACAGGAACAAGAAGGGTTACACTACTCTAGCAAGCCAAGAAGCAAAAACAAACTAAACTAACCACTAGCAAGAGCAAAAGCCTAAGTTAACACTGAAGAGTAAAATTAAGCAATTAACTAAGTCAGACTAAAGTAATTGAAATAAGCTAGCATTAACAAGCAAACTAAGCAATTAGGGTTTTAAGCAAGGTGATTAAGGTGGGTGGGCTGTTTGGGGAATGTCACTTTGATTTTAGTTGGGGGAGTTCATTAAACATGCATGGTGCTCAATTCATATCTAGATTACTAAACCAAACAACAAGGGCAATGCCATTAGAACATACCCTATACTACTAGTAGAAGACTAGGGTTAGGTGTAGTTCTAGTGAGATTGGCCAAATCTAGGTTTCTAGGGTAAGTGATAGTGGACAATTGAGGGTTGAGGGTAGAGATGGGAGTGGAGATGAAGGGGTTTAACCTCATGCCACTAGCCACTCTAGCCTTTAGAAGGCCCTAGGCAATTGCATCACTCTCACTTACACTAGCCACTTAAATCGCACACTCATTTGTAGGAGGAGGGGTGTGTATGTAGGAACAAAGGGGGCTAGCTAGGGATCCACTAATTGGACCTAGGAGCCATTCCTAAGATTGCCACATACACCCCAATTCCTCCTAGAAATGAAGTGTCATCAAAAACCTCAAAACAAGCAATTCATATAAGAAGCACAAACCACATGCAATAAGATAGGAAAAGAGATGTAAGAAAGAAGTAATCATCATAAATATGAATTGATTTCATTACAAGAATTTATCCCCCAACATGGTATCAAAGCAACATTTTAATCCCAAACAGCCCACCACAAGGGGGCTTATGTATACATGATCATGAAAACAGAAAAAGAAAGGGGTAGAAGAGGAAGAAACTCCATGAAGCATGATGAAGTGGCCTTCTTCTTCACCTCCAAGCAGCTGCAGACGTCCTCCCTCCTCCAATGGTGTAGGGGTGCATGAAAATGGTGGAATGGATGGATAGAAACCTAGAGAAACTAGGTTTCTATGGTGGAAATGAGTGGAAAGTGGGTGGAAATGGGGTTGAATGCAAGGAAATGGGTGGATGGGAGCAAGGGATGCAAGGGGCAGCTAGGTGACGGCTGGAGAGTGCTCTCCTCCGAACCCTAGAAGCAACTAGTGATTATATAGGAGCAAGGGTTGAGTGGGGGTAAAATAGGAAAAACAGTGGAAAAGTTTGCTGGAAAGAAGGCCACCACGACCGTGATGAAGGGCCATGGACATGGTGAAGACGGTATAACATGGCCGTGGTCAGGTGGTACAACTATGGTGAAGGAAACTGGAAATGAATGGAGTGGGTCAATACGACTGTGGCGAGGAGACACGGCCGTGGTGAAGTGGCTGGGTCACGGGCGTGGTGTGCGGCCACCGGCGTGGTGTGTGGCGAACATTCTCCTGTAGACTCCTTGGCAATAAACATAACAGCCGTGGGCAGTGGCCACGGCCGTGGTGACTTTGGCTTGTCATGGTCGTGGCCGAGGGCCATGCCCGTGGTGATTCTGGGCATTTCTCATGTTGGAATTGCTGCTCCTTGGCAATAAACATTACGGCCATGGGCAGTGGCCATGGCCGTGGTGAGGGCTTGAGCAGGCTGATGAACTTCAAACTTTGTCAAATTCGGATGTCCTTGCTTGGTGATGACTCTTTGGCCACTAAGGTAGGTTGGGGGAGCTTTGGGGCCTTCTTTGGGCCCCTCCATCACACTCGTCCATCCATTGTGGTCCAAATACCTAAAAATAGTGCAACGAACATCCATAAGCGTATTTACAATGATAATCAAATTGGGGGAAAATACTTGTAATCTAACATGTTTAGATGCAACTTATATACAAAATGGCACAGGATGAAGCCCTAAAATAGGGCTGCATCACTACCCCAAACTTAAAACATACTTGTCCTCAAGTATGCTCCAACTTAATCTCTCTTTTCTGTTCTTTTCAACAAAAACAAATGACAAATGCAAAGCAGCAGAAGATTATTGAATATATATAGTCTTGGAAATGACTAAGTGCATGTGTCTCACATCTCTCCTCTCCTTCTTTCACAACCCAATCATGAACTGAGCACTGAGCATACAAACTTCAAATATAAATCCTAGAAACACAAGTTGTCCATATGTCCTTTATGTCATTCCGGGTAAACCGTTTCATGTTGATGTTAATCACAGTTGACTAGGAGTGTTTTTTCACTTTCATGCATTCAGTCTTATGCTTCAAACCACACTAGACGATCCACTTGGATGTAGAAAGGGTAAAGTGAGCTAGATTTGATGTTTTCTAGCTCAATGGGTATAAAAGAAGAAGAAAGGGTTGCGGTAAGATTTGGAGTGCTTTTACACACTCTTCTTTTCTTTATTTGAATGCTCTTAAACAGGAGCATCCTTTTATTTTATTTTTGCTTTTCTTTTTCTTTTTCTTTGCCCTTGGTGTAGATAGGGCATATGGTGGATAGAGTGAAGCAGGGAGATAAAGATGTGGCCATCCCAAACTTTTGGAGGTGGCCACGGCTAATATGTGCACTTTGGCATCTTTTTATGAGGCGGAGGGGTATGAAGATGGTGGAAGAATAATCGGATCAAAGAGGGGTCATCAGTGTAGTTTTCAACATATGATTCCCTGCATGAAAGCTAATTCAACACTTCACCAAGTAATATCACATCACATGATAGAATTAACACAATATTCATATCTCTACCAAGTGATTCCATTGTCTTTAAGCGTTTGTCGCTTGCTCAATTCATGAATCAACCAAAGCATTCACAGACTTAAGAGATGTGGTTCACATGTAAAAAGTCACAAACAAGACCATCTATCAATAAGATCTAAGAATGTAGCATGCATTTGTCACAGGAGTAAACCTTTTCATTTCAAACATTAGAGACTAAGTCAAAACATCCTATCGGAGCAAGAATATTCAAATCTGGGCAAAATTGGCCAAAATGGTGCCAATTTGCACTAAATCACATCTAAACCTACTTTAGGGAATTTAAAAACATAAAGAAACAAATCCTACTTAACATGCACAAGAAATTATCAAAAACTACGTGAGAATGCGATGCATGGTTGAAATTTTGAAAAATTACACAAAAATGACGAAAATGAAAACTACATGACATGCATGGATATGACATAAAAAGCAATAAAATGAAAACTAAACTAAATGGCGAGATGTAGAACAAAAATCACTAGATAGAGAGAAGGGAGGTGTGTACCACCCTACCCACCCCAAACTTTAGAATCATGCTGTCCTCAGCATGAAACTATAGCTTATGGTAGATAGGGGAAGTGTCAGTGCTCCTGCGAGGGCTGATCCGGCCCCTGGGGGTGATCTGGAGGAGGAATGGTGCCTGTCGGAGGATGCTGGTTCTGGTAGTACTGTCCCCAGTATGCATCCTGGGGCGGAGGGTAGGCTGATGGATATGCCGCTACACCACCCCAAAAATCTTCACCCCATTCGGGGTTCCTTGCTGCCTGGGCGTGGTTGTAATGGTACATGTGGTTGACCTGGTAGTGTAATTGTTGTTGGTCTTGCCACATGCGCTGTTGGGTGAGCTTCACCTGCTGTTGTATCTGATAAAGATCCTCAAGTTGTGCATGGATGTGTGACATGTCATAGGCATTGCTCGAGGGCTGCTGCAGCTGGGATGTTCCCTCATCCCTCCTTCATCTTTGCCAGGGTTGCTCTTGTTCTTCAACTGGCTGTTCCTACCCCTGCACATTTGACTCTACCATTTCTTCATGTGCGGCAGCGGCTCCCCTGACGTAGGTCTCTCTGGGGTGATCTCTCTCCCATTTTGCTATTTTGTCTCTCAGCTTGTAGTAGATTCCCAACACAGATAGAAGAGGCACCACGTGGTATGGGAGCTCCAGCTCGAGATCCGACAGACTGGTAGTGAGATAAATCAGCCTATTGCCATCCTTCTTGATGGTGAGTGAGCAGATGAGATAATCCATATCAACATAATCTATAGGACACCCATCTTCAAGCCCAGAGAGATCATGGCCCAACCCGAGTGCAATTGAAGTGACCAACCCTCCCATGACAAATGGATTCTTGCTCTTATAGGGTATGGACTTCATATGGTCAATAAGTTGCACTCCTAGGTTGACATGCTGCTTTTCAGTCATGGCTTTCAGGAAAAAGATTTCTTTTTGTGAGATCGTGCCCTGATTGTCATATCTTCCCACGATGGTATTAGCAAGGACTTTTTGCGTGTAGCGGATGAGAGGGTTGCTTAGAGATGAAGTCTTCACCCTACCTGCATAATACCCATCTCTGCCTGTCATTTGTTTCCAGAAAAGCACGTAATCATACTTCGAATCTTTTTCCAACAAGCCATCATCAAGTTCCTTGGCTTCCTCCGGACTTGCCGTAAAAATGATGTTCAAGTCCTTCGATGTGAGAGTGTAGAAATGGCCTAAGATGGCAAACTTCAAAGCATCTTTTCCTCTCACTCTTGTCTTTTCCAGCGTAGCAAAGAACTCCTTGGTCATCTGGTCATATGATATTTGGGGCGTGAAGAGAACATGCCACAGCCCCACGGTCTTCAAGCTCTCTTCTACAGCCTCCTTGATGCTCAAGGTATCAAGTATCTTCTCACTGCCATACCTCATGGCGACTATTCGCCTCATCAAGCACTCCGGGTATTTGTGAGAGATATGCCTTTGCCTCAGCCCCCTCCCATATGAAGTTCCCTCGGGTACCTTGCCCATGATTTTTAGTCGTTCCTCCTCCATCTTTGCCAGAACATCATCATCCTCCATGGACAGTTCCATATCCTCATCTTCACTATTTTCATCGTCCGTCGGCGTGTAAGTTTTCGAACACGAAGTGGTATCCAGATTGTACCACTGTGCCAGTTGCTCCTCTTCGGGCTGCAATTGCCGAACGGACTGCGACTGCTCATCTTGGCCCTCTGACGCACAGGATGTGGATATGCGTGATGTGGATGGCCCCACTTTTGTTCTCTAAGCTCGCGGGGCAGCTTCTGGTATCACTTCATCAACCATTTGATCGAGGGTAGCCTCCTCGGACTCCTCCTCTTCTTCTTCCTCTCCTCCCGCATAGGTCTCGTCGGTGAGGTAGATGCTGTCGGATGAGTGGGATGCGGAGGTGAGTGGAGATGGTGTGTGGGACGGTGCGGTGATGTTGGTGGAGGCATTTTTGGAACGCTGCCCTCCAGTGATGACGTTGAGGGTCGCCTTCGCCCCACTCTTCACCATCTTCCCTGCCTTCTTCATGATTTAGGTTGGAATTTTGAAAATGAGTAGGGAGTGGTATGGGAGTGGATTGGGGGGTGGAATGGAGAGGTAGGAAGGTTAGGAAGGTGATTGGGAGGTTTAATTTGGGTTTGGTGGATGAAAAGTGGGATTTAGTGGAGGTTTTAGGTAGGGAATGTGGCTGGGCGGTTTTGAGAAGAAGGTGGAGAAGGAGGTTCGATTGGGGGTGTATTTGTGGTGGAAAAGGGAGTAGGGTGACTGGAGGAAGGTATGGTGGAGAGAGGAGGGTGATTGGGGGTGTTTTGGAGGGCTGGAGGTGGAGGACGAGTGCCCACGATGGTGCTGGCGGCGTCACGGTCGTGCTCTGCGCGGGGAAGAATAAGAAAAGAGGAAGGGTGGTTCGGAGAGTTTATATAGAATCTTGCTGAACCCGGTCCGGCCACGGTCGTGGTACTTCCATCAAAGAACGGGCGTGGCGTCAGCCCACGGGCGTGTTGTCGCTGAAGGAGCCTCGTCTGACCTCAACACAGCCGTGGCTGGAGGACACGGTCGTATTTCGCTGTGTTTGCCACGGCTGTGGCCGAAGGCCACGGTCGTGGGCCAAATCTCTAAAATTCATGTTGGCTCCTGTAACTTTCGACCAATAAACATTACGGCCGTGGCCTTGTGCCACGGCCGTGTTGGGCTCTTGGACAGCCTCAACTCGGCAGCATTTCATTTTTTTTTCTTCGATATTTCTCTACTTAGTGCGTATCATCTGCCATTTCATCAAAACTAAAAACAAAACTATCAAGCACAAGTGTGCGTGTGTGTATTTGTGTAAAACAAAACTAAAGTATCAAAAGAAGGGTTCGAGAATCTCAAACCACATGGGTTGCCTCCCACTAGTGCTAAATTTAACACCTTCAACCAGGCTTATTGATTGTTGGACTTTTTCACTTTTTCGGAATCTTCAAAAGATCCTTGTAGTAAATCCCTTTCTCATCCTCATCCAAGCATTCTTCTTCCTCGGATTCTTCTTCTATAAGCATGACAATATCAAAATCTTGATTGGCCTTGTCCATGCCAACCTCAACAATAGATTTCAGCCTCTGCCCATTAACGGCGAATTCCTTTGCTCCTTCTTTTGCACAAATGATCACTGCCCCGGATGGGTACACCTTATTGACAAGGTAAGGACCTTCTCATCTAGAATGAAGCTTTCTGGGAAAGAACTTCATCCTTGAATTGTATAGCCATACCCATTTTCCGGGCTCAAACTCTTTCTTCTTTATGATCTTGTCATGTAGAAACTTGGTTCTTTCCTTGTAGCTCTTTGACATTTCATATGCCTCATGCCGCATTTCTTCTAGTTCATGCAATTGAAGCTTTCTTTTCATTCCGGCTTTCTCTTCATCGAAGTCCATCGTCTTCAAGGCCCACAATACCTTGTGCTGCATCTCAACCGGCAAATGGCAACTCTTACCATAGACAAGCTTGAACGGTGTAGTGCCAATTGGGGCTCTGTATGCAGTCCTATATGCCCATAAAGCTTCATTGAGGCGAAGTGACCAATCCTTGCGGTCCCGTCGCACTATCTTCTCCAAAATGAGCTTTATCTCCCAATTCGCCAACTCAACTTGACCACTCGTTTGAGGGTGGTAAGGAGTAGCTACACGATGATTCACTCCATGTCTCTTTAGCAGCCCTTCAAAAGTGTGGTGGATGAAATGACTCCCGCCATCACTAACCATAGCCCTTCGGACACCAAAATGGCTAAAGATGTTGGATTTTACGAAATCACACACCACCTTATGATCATTTGTCCTTGTTGCCACAGCCTCAATCCATTTTGATACATAGTCTATGGCGACCAAGATGTAGACATACCCGAAAGAAGGAGGGAAAGGACCCATAAAGTCAATCCCCCAAACATCAAACACTTCTACCACAAGAATAGGTGACAAAGGCATCATGTCCCTCTTTGAGATGGTGCCCACTTTTTGGCACTTGAAGCAACCCTTGCAAAAGTCATGAGCATCTTTGAACAATGTCGGCCAGTAGAATCCACATTGAAGAACTTTGGCGGCCGTGCGTTTCCCTCCAAAATGACCTCCGCACACTCCGGAATGGCACATAGATAAGACTTCTTGCTGCTCCATCTCCGGAATGCACCTCCTAATGATTTGTTACGGGCAATACTTAAAGAGGTGAGGGTCATCCCAAATGTAGTTCTTTACCATAGCAAACAATCTCTTGCTTTCCTCTCTTGTCCACATGCTCGGTATCCTCCCACTGGCTAGGAAATTCACTATGTGCTTGTACCATGGCTTTTGGACTGATGAGACTAAGAGGATTTGTTCATGTGGCATTGTCTCTTTGATTGGACTTGTCACATTAAAAGGTCCATCAAGGCGGGAGAGATGATCTGCAGTACCATTTTCTATTCCTTTCGTATCCACAATTTCTATGTCAAATTCTTGGAGCAACAAAATCCATCGGATCAACCTTGGCTTTGAGTATTTTTTGGACATGAGATACTTCAACGCAGCATGGTCCGTGTAGATTATCACTTTGTTTTGCAAGAGATATGGCCGGAACTTGTCAAGAGCGAAGATCACCGCAAGCAACTCCTTCTCGGTAGTCGTATAGTTTCTTTGAGCATCGTCTAATGTTTTGCTTGCATAATAGATAGCGTGAGGAATTCGGCCAATGCGTTGACCCATCACAGCCCCTACCGCCATATCGGATGCATCCGTCATGATCTCAAACGGCAAAGAGAAATCCAGGGGCTGCATGATAGGAGTAGAAATAAGCCTCTCTTTTAGATGATTGAAGGCTTCAACACATTTGTCATCAAATTGAAATTCAACATCTTTCTCAAGTAATCGACAGAGTGGTCTTGAGATTTTGCTAAAGTCCTTGATAAAATGCCGGTAGAAGCCTGCATGTCCTAAGAAATATCGAACATGTCTTACGGTCGAAGGAAAGTCGAGTGCAGAAATAAGGCCCACTTTGGCCTTGTCAACTTCAATCCCATCTTTCGAAACCCGGTGTCCCAGAACTATACCCTCAGGTACCATGAAATGACTTTTTTCCCAAGATAGAACTAAGCAAACTTTCACACATCTTTCCATAACCGCAGCTAGATGTAGCAAGCATTCATCAAAGGTTTTCCCAAAAACTGAAAAATCATCCATGAAAACCTCAAGTGACGAATCAAGCATGTCAGCAAAGATCGAGGTTACACATCTCTGGAAAGTGGAAGGGGCATTGCACAATCCAAATGGCATTCTTTGGTAGGAAAATGTACCACTTGGACAAGTGAATGTCATCTTTTCCTGGTCCTCCGGATGCACAGCAATCTGAAAATATCCCGAGTACCCATCAAGAAAACAGTAGAAGCTCTGCCCAGCCAATCTCTCTAAAATCTGATCAAGAAACGTAAGTGGGTAGTGATCCTTCTTTTTCTTTCCGTTGAGCTTACGGTAATCCACGCACATTCTCCACTTGGATTGCTCTCTCACCAGCATAAGCTCACCATCAGCATTTTCTGCAATCGTAATCCCACCCTTCTTGGGTACCACTTGGATGGGACTTACCCACGTACTGTCAGAAATGGGATAGATGATCCCTGCATCAAGCAACTTAACAACCTCTTGAGTTACAACGTCCTTCAACTTTGGATTTAGCCTTCTTTTCATTTGTTTGGTCAGTCTCGCATCTTCTTTTAAGTATATTCGATGCACACAAATGGAGGGGTCAATCCCTCTCAAGTCAGCAATAGACCATCCAATGGCTTGGATGTTCTTCCTCAAGACATCCATCAAGGCATCTTCTTGCTCAGGAGAGAGAATAGAGGAAATGATCACCAGAATGGTGTCATTTGAGCCAAGGAAAGTGTACTTCAATCCTTCAGGAAGTTTCTTCAACTCAAGAACGGGGGGTGCTTCAAGGGAGTTCTTCAAAGGTGTAGAAATAGAAGGAAGGTCCTGACTTGCAGCCACTAAGGCTAGTTCACACTCTTCCTCATCTTCATCATCATCATCAGGGAACTCAACAATTGGTTCAAGACCTCTACCTTGGGTGGCAGTCTCAATCCATGCAGGTAGGAACTCTTCAACAATCTCATCTAGGCATTCCACCAAATAACAGTCTTCCTCGGTGGCCCCTATCACTTCGGCTGTAGTAGAAGACTTGAAGATGTTCAACCTGATCTTCATGTGCATGAATGTAACATACATGGTCCCTATCCTCACATGGATCACGACATCAACTGTGGCTAATAAAGGTCTCCCCAAGATGATTGGTACCTTTCTAACCTCTTTTTCCATATCAAGAATGATAAAATCGGCTGGGAAGAAGGCAGAAGTATCCTCATCAAGACGGACCAGCACGTCATCCACACGCCCTCTAGGCGTCTTCACAGATCGGTCGGCCAACTATAGAGTGCAATGGGCTGGCCTCATCTCCCCCATTTGGAGCTCAGCAAATAGATCATACGACATCAAGTTTACGCTAGACCCCAAGTCAAGAAGAGCTTGGTCTATGCGATGTGCCCCGATGTATCATGAGATGATGGGAGCGTCGGGGTCTTTTCTTTTCCGGGGGATGGTGTGTTGGAGAATGGAGCTCACTTGCTCAGTGAGCTTGATCTTCTTAGGCGTCCTCCCTGTTGTCTTTCTTTTGAAGGTGCACAATTCTTTAAGGAACTTTGCATAGGACGGAATTTGCTTGACTGCATCTAGAAGAGGTATGTTAATTTTCACTTGCTTGAAGATTTCCAAAATATCATCCGCATGCTTCTTCTTTTTCTTTGCAATAGAAGGCTCCTTGAGTGCATCAGGATATGGAGGGAGTTGGGACCCCAATCGGTCCAAATCAACAGTATCATCCACTGGTATCATTGGAATCATGGTATCACGGCTCGGTATCACAGTATCACTGCTCGGCATCACAGTATCAACACTGCCTCTTATCACAGTATCAACACTGCCTCTTATCACAGTATCATCAAGCTGCATCTCAGTATCAACCTGCTCTGCCTCAGAGTCATCTCTGCCAACAACTGTACCATGGGGCCTCTCCAAGGTCCTGCCACTCCTCAACGTAGTCACAACCTTCACCTGCTCATGGGTGGTAGAAGTGGGAGCTTGTAGAGGTGGTTGTGGCTGTTGGGGTGGTGGAGGCCTTTGGTGAGGGGAGTTGGGATTTTGAAGGATGAATTGGGGTTGTGGTTGTTGTTGTGGTGGGGGATGATATTGTGGAGGTGGTTGTTGGTAGGTGTGAGGTGGAGGTGGAGCATATTGATAATTGAGCGGCGCTTGAGGAGGTGGAGGAGCATAGGGGTTTGGTGGGGCTTGGTAAGATGGTGGAACATAAGCACTCGAAGTGTTCCCTAGAAAAACCCCATCATTGTTCGGATTTGGTAGTGGTTGAGATGAAAGTCTACCTTCTTCCCTTCTAGCCAAAGAGAGAGAAATTTGGTCCAACCTCTGCTCAAGATAGTTTATAGACTGCCCATGTGCATTGACGTCTTTTTTTACTTCATCCAGGCTCCTCAGCCTTCCTAGTACCTCATCCTCAAACTTGGAGCTGTAGCGTGGCTTTGACTGCCCCGGCCCTTTCCCTTCCTCATTCTGTTGTTTCCAAGAGAAATTTGGGTGGTTCCTCCACTCGGGTGTGTAGGATTGGGACATTGGACCCTGGTTGTTGCGGCCACCAAAGGAATGTAAAGCATTGAATTCCTCGTTTACAGTATCCACAGCCATCGCGAGTTGGCTAGAAGAGCCACCCACTTGATTCTTCATCATTCGCATCATATCAGCCATCATTTTCATCATATCAGGGTCGGTGGCATTGCGTGCGGGAGCCACGGAAGAAGGGGGAGGGGTGTAGTTCCGGCCGCAATGTCCACATTTAGTGGAAGCTCGGTGGCGTGAATTCTCGGTGAGATGCTCAAACAGCGGCCATGATTCCTCGGGTGGCTTTGCCATGAACGTGCCCCCGCAAGAAGAATCGACGTTGTTTTGGCTTTGCTCCTCAAGCCTGGTATAGTAGGCCTGAACTAGCTGCCAAAGCAGAACCTCATGATGAGGGCAGTCACGAAGCAGCTTCTGGAACCTCTCCCACACCTCGTGGAAGGGCTCGTTGTCTTTCTGGGTGAACGATGTGATGCACCTTCTCATGTAGGATAACTTGGCGATGGGGAAGAACTTCTTGAGAAACTCGTTCTTCACCTCATTCCAAGTGACCAATTCTGGCCTCGAGATGTACCACTCCTTGGCCTTCTCTTTGAGGAAGAACAGAAAGAGCATCCTCCTGATCGAGTCATCGGTGGCGGCAGGCGTGCGGAAGGTAGAGCACGTTTCAAAGAATGCGTCTATGTGGTGGTAGGGGTTCTCGTTCTCCATGCCGAAGTATGTAGGGAGAAGCCCCAAGAGTGCCGGCGGGATGGAGAACTGTTGACATGGAATCTGGTCAACTAGAGTGGCGATGGGGGAGTTGTAGTTCCCCGGTGTGAAGTACTCGTGAAGCGGGCGATGTGGTGGTGGAGGTGGAACCTCCGGTGGCGGGTTGTTCTGTGCCATCTCGGCCTCTCAGTGTAGGTTGTGGCGAGCTTGACGCCTTCTTCTTCCAATCTCGGGGTCGTAAACCACCAAGTCAGTGCAAGTCGAACGCGTGCTACGCATGCATAGCTATCACCTGTGCAAGTTACAAACGAACAACAAGGAGCCAAGTTAGTGAACCAATATGCAAGAGTAACACAAAGAATAAATAATAGCAATGGTGAGGGAAAAAGGAAAGGCTAAGCTATGCTATCTAACTAGGCCTAGCGCCTCTATCCCCGGCAACGGTGCCAGAAAGCTTGGTGCACCCCCGCTAGTGGTGCTTTTACACCCCACGAGGTCGGAGCGCACGGGATATGGGATTGTGCTTTCAAAATTTAAATGGTCCCACACTAACTACCTACGTCTACTAAGACACTATGCCCGCAAGCGCACGGGGTCGTGTCGTAGTATAGGTGAGGCGAAAAGTACGGGGTCGATCCACGTGGATAAAGGGGGCGCTAGAGTTAGACAGCGTGAGCTACGTTCCTAGTGCGGAGAGTAGGGTTTTTAGGGTTTTAAGGTTGATTGTTGGTTGATTAAACTAAGAGAGCGAGTAAGAAATGCGATATGGAAACTAAATTATGGAAGAGCAAGTAAACTAGCAAACTAAGCTATCAAACTAACTAAATAGGAACAAGAAGGGTTACACTACTCTAGCAAGCCAAGAAGCAAAAACGAACTAAACTAACCACTAGCAAGAGCAAAAGCCTAAGTTAACACTGAAGAGTAAAATTAAGCAATTAACTAAGTTAGACTAAAGCAATTGAACTAAGCTAGCATTAACAAGCAAACTAAGCAATTAGGGTTTTAAGCAAGGTGATTAAGGTGGGTGGGATGTTTGGGGAATGTCACTTTGATTTTAGTTGGGGGAGTTCATTAAACATGCATGGTGCTCAATTCATATCTAGATTACCAAACCAAACAACAAGGCCAATGCCATTAGAACATACCCTATACTACTAGTAGAAGACTAGGGTTAGGTGTAGTTCTAGTGAGATTGGCCAAATCTAGGTTTCTAGGGTAAGTGATAGTGGACAATTGAGGGTTGAGAGTAGAGATGGGAGTGGAGATGAAGGGGTTTAACCTCATGCCACTAGACACTCTAGCCTTTAGAAGGCCCTAGGCAATTGCATCACTCTCACTTACACTATCCACTTAAATCTCACACTCATTTGTAGGAGGAGGGGTGTGTATGTAGGAACAAAGGGGGCTAGCTAGGGATCCACTAATTGGACCTAGGAGCCATTCCTAAGATTGCCACATACACCCCAATTCCTCCTAGAAATGAAGTGTCATCAAAAACCTCAAAACAAGTAATTCATACAAGAAGCACAAACCACATGCAATAAGATAGGAAAAGAGATGGAAGCAAGAAGTAATCATCATAAATATGAATTGAGTTCATTACAAGAATTTATCCCCCAACATGGTATCAAAGTAACATTTTAATCCCAAACAGCCCACCACAAGGGAGCTTAGCTATACATGATCATGAAAACAGAAAAAGAAAGGGGTAGAAGAGGAAGAAACTCCATGAAGCTTGATGAAGTGGCCTTCTTCTTCACCTCCAAGTAGCTACAGACGTCCTCCCTCCTCCAATGGTGCAGGGGTGCATAAAAATGGTGGAATGGATGGATAGAAACCTACAGAAACTAGGTTTCTATGGTGGAAATGAGTGGAAAGTGGGTGGAAATGGGGTTGAATGCAAGGAAATGGGTGGATGGGAGCAAGGGATGCAAGGGGGGCAGCTAGGTGACGGCTGGAGAGTGCTCTCCTCCGAACCCTAGAAGCAACTAGTGCTTATATAGGAGCTAGGGTTGAGTGGGGGTAAAAAAGGAAAAATAGTGGAAAAGTCTGCTAGAAAGAAGGCCACCACGACCGTGATGAAGGGCCACAGCCGTGGTGAAGACGGTATAACATGGTCATGGTCAGGTGGTACGGCTATGGTGAAGGAAATTGGAAATGAATGGAGTGGCTCAATACGACCGTGGCGAGGAGCCACGGCCGTGGTGAAGTGGCTGGGTCACGGGCGTGGTGTGCGGCCACGGGCGTGATGTGTGGCTAACATTCTCCTGTAGACTCCTTGGCAATAAACATAACGACCGTGGGTAGTGGCCACGCCTGTGGTGACTTTGGCTTGTCATGGTCGTGGCCGAGGGCCATGCCCGTGGTGATTCTGGGCATTTCTCCTGTTGGAATTGCTGCACCTTGGCAATAAACATTACAGCCGTGGCAGTGGCCACGGCCGTGGTGAGGGCTTGAGCAGGCTGATGAACTTCAAACTTTGTCAAATTCGGATGTCCTTTCTTGGTGATGACTCTTTGGCCACTAAGGTAGGTTGGGGGAGCTTTGGGGCCTTCTTTGGGCCCCTCCATCACACTCGTCCATCCATTGTGGTCCAAATACCTGAAAATAGTGCAACGAACATCCATAAGTGTATTTACAATGATAATCAAATTGGGGGAAAATACTTGTAATCTAACATGTTTAGATGCAACTTATATACAAAATGGCACAAGATGGAGCCCTAAAATAGGGCTACATCAGTCCTCGACCTCTGCTACCACTGGGCTACTGTCGATCTGATCCTGGTTGATTCTGCCTCGACTGTTGCGTTACTTCATCGTCTCTATTCGGGCAATGCAACTTGAGATGCCCAGTATGTCCACAAAGATAACATGCCCTGTCCTCAAACCGTGGCCTAGCTGGCCCTGTCAGTGCCACAAAAGCCGAACTTTGTGCCTTAGATGGTGAAGAAACATAACCTTTCCCTTTACTCAGAGACCACTGAGACGGTACACCAGAACTTCTCATCACTGCCGGTGATGAAAACTTGGGCTTCTTAAAGCCACCAAACCTCCGTCCCTGAAACTGATCAAGTCTTTTGTGAGACATAGATTCTCTTTTCTCCCTTACTGTCCTCTCAATCCTTCGAACAGATTCCACAAACGTAGCAAACCGCTCCCGGTTATCCAACGTAGAAACTAGTGTTGTCAGCTCAGCACTCAGACCCTTCTCGAAATGTCTGATCCATTCCTCATCTGTTGCCGCCATGTGAGGACAAAACCTCAACAGATCCATAAACTTGGCTTCATACTCGGTGATGTTCATCATTCCTTGTCTCAAATGCTCAAACTGACTGATCTTCTCATCCAGATATGTCTTGGCAAAGTATCTGGTGACAAACTCGCGCCTGAAAACCTCCCAACAGATCACCTCACCAGGCCACTTCTCTTCTTCGATGGTCCACCAGTGACCAACACTACCCTTTAGAAGATAGACAGTGTGCTTTACTTTGTCTACTTCGGGGATGTCGAGGATCCGGAAATCCTTCTCAAGACTTGTCAGCCACAGATTTGCATCCACTGGATCACCCGTTCCAGCATAATCCAAAGCTCCAACTCGGCGAAGCTGCTCAAAGGTCTTCCCAATACCCGATGCTTCTCCATGGGGAACATGTGCTCACAGAGGAGGCACTGGTAATCGCTCAACCATGAGATTCATCGTAGCCATTATCTGCCCCATAAGCTGTTGGTAAGCAGGATGTTCAAGAATGGCTGGGTTAGGTTGGGGGACCTCAGGCACCCGATCTTCATGTGCCTATCCAGCTGCTCCATCAACCGATGCAGCATCACTGTACTCAGTAGAGTGTTCTTCATGGTTTCCAGACATTTTGACTTTTCTTCCGCTGAGGCAGAAGATCACTGTGAGAAAATCTGGAACACTCATAAGAACAAACACAACCTAGTCCTAGATCCCTATAGACTCAGCGAACCTAAATCTCTGATACCAAAACTTGTGGCAACACAACCCACTATCACACAGACAGCGAGGTGTTACGCGAAAACGTGCAGAAATCACCATAACCACAGATTATCAAAAACATGGGTTAATTAAAACCGATTGCGGAAAACTGATGAACTGAGGATCATTTACATTCCAATCCACATCCTTCAAGAAAACATATTATATACATTCATACAAGCCATGATACATGTCCACAGCTTAGAGAAACAACTGTCCTATCATAACATGAGTGCATCACCTGTTCATATGCATAAAGGCCCACATCCGGCCAGCAGCAGTATATAAAAAACATCATCGATCGTGCATCATGAAATAATGTCAAAACACCACCAAGGACCTGAGAGTACAGGGATGACTCTAGACTCTATCACAAAACATCCCAACAACAACATATCCAACCCTTGCCTTCTACTGGTCTTCTTGTTGCTCGACCCCAACTACACGACCACCACCACGTCTAGCTCGACCACCTAAAAAGGGGTGTAAACCAGCGGTGTGAGACAATTGAACATTGTCCCAGCGGGAGGCATAACTCCCCGCCAAAACTACAAGACCTCAGAGGATCATATACATTAAGCAGCTAACGGATAAAAGATATAGCAAGAACAGTCTATGAAATAAAGCTATCTAAACTTACTAGATATATCCAAGTATTACATGTGAACATAATTATCAAGACAGGATATCCAAGTTCTACTGCCATAGAAGAACATGTAAATAACTACAAGATGTAAAGAGAGTAACTACAAAAACAAGGCCTCAACCAATGTTTCATGTTTGTCTTAAATAGTATATACTAAACGGCTGGATTACGTTTTATTATGCCCTGAGGAAGTGAACCGTACCGTTCAAATCCAACCTTCGGCCGTGAAGCCCATAACCGGTGCCATACAAGGTCAATGGAAGAGCCGGAATCTACGACCTCACCCCTCGTGGTCAGTACATGAGAACACAAAGCAGGACCACAGTCTCATGCTCAAGTGGCCTTAAGCCACAAGGTCATCTCCTCAGGATACCCTTCCTCTAGCCCACTTTGGTACAGGTCACGACGCTAGTAAAACTGAGCCACAGGCCTAATCACCGTGCTCTGAGCCATGAACACATTCATGCTCATCATATCACATATCCAGAGCCATGGGCCTGTTCACCATGCTCATCACATATCCGAGTCTGCAACCACAGCTGCACTCATTTCACCTCTCTATTTGAGGCTAGGAGAAACCTCACATATTCAAAAATATGCGCTCCGGGTTAACTCGCAGGAGAACCTATTTCACCATCACCAAGTCCTGACGATGATGGATCTATGGCCAGGGCAAACTACATGATAGGGTTCACTGTGATTAATTAGTATCTTTTAGCAAGATTCAACCAAGTTGTAGAACATGCAAGCTATAAAAGGAAACAAACAGCATAAATTCAATATTATGCTTTTATTAAAATTCACATCATATTGATCCATCACAAGGATCTCACATCACATGTTATCACTCGACCTCTTGCCAATCATCCAGATCCATCTCAAGGATCATCACATACCATGGGATCTCAATCCCTCATCACATAGTGCCACTGCCTCTCAAGGCGTACATCATCATTATGGGGCATCATTCATAATACACTTGTCATCACAGTATTCTCTTATATCCATTCCTCATAGCCTTTCATTTGACTATGCATTACCTGCATAGTTAGCATTATTCAATAATCATAGTTTCAACATAAGGACTATGCTTACTATCATGAGATGTCATTCAAGATGATATAATTATCAATTATACATCAACTGGTGATCATGTGCACAAGATACATTATTAAGCCACTATTTATGTACTTCACCTTCCCTCGACATCATGCTAATTATACTACCATTATCACTACCATTATTATTAAGTGAGCAAGGAGTCACCAACGTTATCGAGGACATATACTATTTAGGTTGTTTCCATGATACAAGGATTCCTCACAAATGGTACCAAAACCCTCACTAAAAGACCATCCCGGGCAAGGTTCACCCTCACCTAGACCATGGCGTGCAGGGTAGTCGGGTGTGCAGCGTGCAACACTGAAACAAGGGCGAGCGTGCAGGGTCTATCGGCCAGTCGCAATGCGTGCAAGGGCGTGCAGACTGTGTCGGGAAAGCTGACCATGTCAGACGAGGAAGGGGTGTTGGGCGAGTAGCTCAAAGGCGTCAAGTGTGCCGGGCATTGAGCCGTGTAGAAGAGTACCGGGCGACACAGGGGCGTCGTGCAAAGGTGTGACGCACTCAACTGGCGTGCAACTCGGCTGGGCGAGCAAGGCTATCGGGTGTACAGGGCAGTGCTCACCCGCTCATCATCACAACGTGCGACAAGGGTTATCCATGCAAGGTCCTACACACTCAGCTAGGCAAGCGTCTCTATCGGGCGAGCAACCCCACCGGGCGAGCAGCTCCAAAGTGTGCATCCTTCCGGGCAACTAAGGGTCGGCTCGCGCGCCCCACACAAAACAGAACTCTCAACACTATCAAGGTGAGCAAACCGTGCCAAGGAACTAGGTCAAGAGGGCTGTCGGGCAGCACCTCCACAAGCACCAAACACCCAAGGTACATCTCAACAAGGGTCATCTAAAACCATACACATGAGCACCCAAAACCCTAGAGAGGGGTCACCACCAAAACGAGCTCACCTTCTAGCCCATGGTGAGAAGAGGGTCTTGCTCAAGCCACTAGGTCACAAGCTCACCTCAATCGACTAGGAAAGAGGGGTTTTGCTCATGGTACTAGGACCCAAACTCACTCTTCTAGACCAAGGGGAGAAAGGAGTGTTGCTCACCTACAAACCCTAGATCACAAGGATCGGCTAGCATGCAAGCTACACAAGAACCAAGCTACTAACATACATATAAACAAGATTATGAACAAAGCAACATATATGGAAAGAGGGTAGAGTAGTTAGGGTTAGAAGTTATGCAACCCGCCTTAAGCTCCAAGCCCCAAAGAAGAAGAACTCAAAGGTGTGTCGGGCACCACTTTCTCTTCCAAGGTGTGTATCGGCCACCAAGCTGCTCCTGCAAGGGGTGTATCGGCCAGCACAAGCAAGGAAGGAGGGGATGTCGTGCACTCAAGGTGGGGAGAAACCAAAGGACCAAAGAAACTCCTAGATAAGGGAAGGACACGCCTATATAGAAGGAAAGGGAGGAGAAAACAAGGCTGGTCCACGCAAGGTGTCAGTTGCCTAGGGACACTTGTCCTAGAGCACAAGCCACCACTCTAGCAAGCTCCATCCACATGGCCAAGATATGCACCAAGTGTCCACCAAACAAGGTTAAGGTTGGATCAAGAATTATGGGCGACACAACATGTTGCTCCTTGGGTGACACACTCAACTTGGTCGACAAAAACACCATCTTGGACGACACAAGCATCACTTGGGCGACACAAGGCTCGACCAAGCCTAAACAAGGCACCTCAAGGCCCAAACAAGCTCAACCAAGGCCCAAAGAACTCAAGCAACAAGCCCAAGCCTTCCTCTCAACCCTAAAGGAAGAAAAGAGAGGGAGGAACACCTCACAAGGTGGCAAACTTGCTCACAAAACCCTAGACTTGGTTTATTTGCAAGTAGCCCCTCCAACTCTCAACAAAGCACAAACAAACCCTAATCACCATTAAAGGTGATTAGCAAGCATCAAACCACCAAGGTTAAGAAAAGCAAACAGGGTAAACCCTAAACGAAGGTCAGGGTCCTTACACTTTATCTTGATGATGAACATGCATGGACACTCGAAATGTTGAAATCAATGTTATAGAATGACAACACATGTATTTGTTGGCCTAGAAACCCGTCCAAGATTTACTCATTAGGAGTAAATCTTAGACAGTCCCCGGTTTGGGACTGTTCTTGAACACCTAATCTCACTTAGGATGTAAGTGTATAATGTGTATTTGGTTTTCAAGAAAATTTCGGCAGCATTTCCCCATTTGTTCTCTAAGTACATATGTACTTAGAGAACAATGGGGAAATGCTGCCGAAATTTTCTTGAAAACCCAATACACATTATACACTTACTAGTGAGATTAGGTGATCAAGAATGGGATAGGTGGTACACATTTATTATATATAAGAATGACAACACATGTATTTGTTGGCCTAGAAACCCGCCCAAGATTTACTCATTTGGAGTAAATCTTGGATAGTCCCCAGTTTGGGACTGTTCTTGAACACCTAATCTCACTTAGGATGTAAGTGTATAATGTATATTTGGTTTTCAAGAAAATTTCGGCAGCATTTCCCCGCTTGTTCTCTAAGTACATATGTACTTAGAGAACAGCGGGGAAATGCTGCCGAAATTTTCTTGAAAACCCAATACACATTATACACTTACTAGTGAGATTAGGTGTTCAAGAATGGGAGAGGTGGTACACATTTATTATATATAAGAATGACAACACATGTATTTGTTGGCCTAAAGTTTTAACCATGCAAAAACTCTAATCCTAGACCCTAATCTTGTTGTAATATATACTTGTTTTCTCTTTGATCATAGAATGGATAGATCATGGATGTCCATTCGCAATCGCTGCACCCCAGAGTTTATTTCTGGTCTTGAACAATGTATTGGATTTGCCGAGGAACATAGGATACAACCTGGAGATAGGTTCTACTGTCCATGTAGGCATTGTGGTAACAACTTGAAAGTCAACACTGGTAACAAAATCAAAAGTCATGTCATGTGCAATAGGATTATACAAGGCTATACAAAATGGCACTGGCTTGGAGAGATTTCAAACCGGAAACCAGTGGATGTCGATAGCAGTGCTTGTTTGGAAGAAGAAATTGCCTCTGATGATGTAGATGTGAATGAACTAGTTCCAGTAGACATCGTTGATGCGATGCTGGATAGTTGTGGGGTAGAGCATACCGATCCACCTCCCATTTTTAGAAACATTATGCATGATGCTGAGATATTGTTATATATATGTTGTACTAAGTTTATGAAGCTTAGCGTTGTGTTGATATTGTATAAGATGAAAGCTAACAATAGATGGAGCGACAAAAGCTTCACGCCATTATTGTCTTTGTTGAAAGAAATGCTTCCTAAAGGAAATGAGCTGCCAATCTCAACATACCAGGTAAAGAAATTGTTGTGCCCAATGGGAATGGATGCCAAGAAGATACACGCATGCCCGAATGATTGTGTATTATTTCAAAAGGACTATGTGGATTTGAAAGATTGTCCAAAATGTGGTGGATCACGGTATAAATTGATGACTTCTGGGGAGTCCAAAACTGGTTCTCCTACCAAGGTGATGTGGTATCTACCTATAATATCACAATTTCAACGCTTGTTTGCCAATTCGATAGATGCGAAGAATTTGGGGTGGCATGCAGATGTTAAGAAAAATAATGATGGGATCCTACGACATGCGTCTGATTCCCCACAGTGGAAGAAGATTGATCTATTGTACCCTGAATTTGGTGAAGAAGTAAGGAATCTAAGACTTGGGCTTTGTACATATGGGATGAATCCGTACGGGACATTGAGCAACCAACATAGCACTTGGCCACTCATGCTTGTTATATACAATCTTCCACCCTAGCTGTGTATGAAAAATAAGTATGTAATGCTGTCGTTGTTGATATCGGGCCCTAAACAACCTGGAAATGATATCGATATTTATCTTGAACCTCTGATTGATGACTTAACGAAACTCTAGGGTGAAGGTGTGATGACCTATGATGCTTCACGAAGAGAGACATTTCATTTGCATGCATGTTATTTGGCACTATTAATGACTTTCCAGCATATGGGAATTTGTCTGGATATAGTGTCAAAGGAGCTAAAGTGTGTCCTATATGTGAACAGAACACTGATTCAACAAGACTAAAACATGGCGGTAAGACTGTATATCTCGGTCATCGAAGGTTTCTTACAAAATTCCATCTGTATCATAAGAAGCGCAAAGCATTCAATGGATTGAATGAGGAACGGAGTGCACCTAAACCTATACCAGGGGAGGTTGTTTATGAAAGAGTAAAAGACTTTGTCAATGAATTTGGTAGGAGATCACAATGTACTATGACCACATGGAGTGACAAATCTTTATTCAAGAAGTAGTCAATATTTGGAATCTATCGATGGCATGCACGTTGAGAAAAATGTCTGTGATAGTGTCATTGGTACTTTGTTGAATATACCAGGTAAGACTAAAGATGGGCTAAAATCTAGACTAGACCTACGTGAAATGGGAATAAGGTCAGAATTAACAGAATTATGTGAAATGGGAAATCGGAGAACATACTTAGCTCCCGCTTGTTACACATTTTCTAGAAAGGAGAAGAATGCTTTTTGTGAATGTTTGGTAAATGTTAAGGTGCCACAGGGTTACTCATCCAACATCTGTAGATTGGTATCAATGAAAGATCTGAAGTTGATAGGTCTTAAATCTCATGATTGTCACACTCTAATGCAACAAATATTGCATGTAGCAATTCGATCTATATTGCCGAAGCATGTAAGGTTTGCAATCACCAGACTTTGTTTCTTTTTCAATAGTCTGTGCAGCAACGTTATTGACCCTGATACTCTCGATAATTTGCAAAGAGAAGTGGTTGTTACCCTATGTCAGCTTGAGATGTATTTTCCTCCGTCATTCTTTGATATCATGGTACATCTTGTTGTCTACTTGACTAGGGAAGTGAAAATGTTGGGACCAGTTTTCTTGCATTGGATGTATCCCTTTGAACGGTACATGAGCGTTTTTAAAAGTGATGTTCGAAACTGTTATCGGCCTGAAGGAAGTATTATTGAGGGTTATGTGGTGAGAGAGGTTATGGATTTTTGCAATGACTTTCTCAGTGGTAATGACACTCCTATTAATGACAAGAATATTGAGGAGCAATTTGACAAAGGAATTTTGGGATCACGGGTGAAAGTAATCAGCTGTGAGCAGTTGGAACAAGGTCACTTGTATATTTTACACAACATGGATGAAGTGAGTGTTTATATTGAGAAACATACCAATTTCATCAAGAGATAATATCCTCGAGCCAATACAATGTGGCTTGCTAGAGCGCATAACAAGACATTTATTAAGTGGTTTGAAGATAAAGTCTTACATCAACTATCTCAAACACCAGATGATATTACTGAAACTATCAAATGCCTCACCTTTAAACCAAAATTGAATGTTATGTCTTATGAAGGGTATGACATTAATGGATTCACATATTACACAAAGCGCCAAGATGATAAGAGTTTTGTCCAAAACAGTGGGGTCACCCTTCAAGCGTCGACTATGTTTTTTGCAAGAGCAAAGGATAAGAGTCCACGTGAAGCTAAAATGTCATATTACGGTGTCATTGAAGACATATGGGAGTTTGACTACATAGATTTCAGAATTCTGCTCTTCAAATGTAATTGGGTTGATAACACCAAAGGAGTTATAGTGGATGAATTGGGTTTCACTTGAGTGAACTTTGAAAAGATTGGCGAGAAGGGTGAACCATTCATATTGGCATCACAGACGAAACAAGTATTTTATATCGATGATCCTGCAAATGATAAATGGTCGGTTGTTCTTCATGGTAAAAGACAGTTCATTGAAGATCATATAGATGAAGAAGAGTACTATGATAAGTATGATGACTCCAGTCCATTCTCAGTTGGGTTGCCAACACTAGCAAATATTGAAGCTAATGATGACTTGTATGTGCGCGGAGATCATAATGAAGGATTGTTAATTGATAAAAAATCGCAATATTAGATGCATGTTTATATTTTTTATATGTTTTATTTTTCTGAATGTGAACTTTATAATGTGAATTACTTTACAATGTGAATTACTTTACAATGTGAATGTGACTTTACAATGTGAGCTTTACAATGTGAATTACTTTACAATGTGAATGTGAACTTTCAGATGGCTAAGCATTCTCCTGATGACCGTGCTGATGATTATCGTGAGGGTGAGGACATCAATGCACCGCCTCACAATGTAAGTTTTAAAAATATATCATATATTTATATCTACATGTCCATTTATAGTTATATCCTGGAAGTGTGTTTATTTTGTCAAATTTTAGGTTGATGATGCACATGTACCCTCTGAAGCACTTGAGGCAGTTGATGAGCAGCACCAAAAATTGACAAGAGAAGGGGCATCACTATGATGAAGAAGTTAATAGCGCAAAGGGGCAATGGACCCAAACTTGTTGTGGATTTTGATAATGCATGAAATGCAATTGGAGTGAATCGCAATTCATTTGTTTCATATCTTGGGTATGTTACTCGTAGCCATTGTGGTTGTAAGATAGATTCTTGGAATAAAGTTCCTAAGGGGAAGAAAGACGTAATATGGAAGGATTTATGCGTGAGTTATTATTAATTTGCAATTCTATTTTGTAGATTACTAATTTTTTGGATACTAGTTAATAGCAATTCTATTTTGCAGAGTATATTTGAATTGGATGAAAAGTTGCATCGTAAATGCGTGATGCAACGCTGTGGGAGAGTCCTAAGGAACTATAGGACAAATCTCACCCGAGAATACATAAAAGAAGGTGACAAGAGGAAGAAGACAGCCACTGAACAGTGGAACTTCCTGGACCAAGAAGAATGGGATGCGTTTGTTGCTTCAAGACAAACTGATGAATTCAAGGTATTAGGCGTCACTCCCAATTTAATTAATATACGTCGTATTCACCTATTCAAGATTAACATTTAGTGTTACTAACCAAATCATTAATGTGCATACTAACTAGGCCCTCAGTGAGGCACAAAAAGCAAGGCGTGCACTGAATGTGCAGGACCACACAATGGGTCCAAAGGGGTATGCAGGCATTCGCCAAAGACTATAGGTTGAGTCTACTGCTCAGTCTGCTGCTACTTAGGAGTCTTCTACTATAGGTACCATACCTCTACCTCGCCATGATGTATGGATAGCTGGGAGGAAAAATAAGAAGGGAGAAATATGGAAGCCCACAACTACTGAGGCGGCTGCAAAAATGGTAAAATACAACTCTTAGAGAAATCATTCGAATATTGATTATTTGTGGTGTTTACTTAATTACAAATTTTTGTTTTGGCGATTAGAGAGAGCTGCACGAGATGAGGAAACAAGGCAAGTTCATCCCTGAGGGCACAATGGATGAATTGACAGTTGCTCTGGGTATAACCCATAGCATCCTGGACGTGTTAGGGATGCAGGCACTAGTGTGGGCATCAAAGCATTCTTTGGGCCATCCCAGCGCAAACATGTCCCAAAAGTAGGACTTTCACAAGAAGAGGTAACCTATTCTTTCTTTATAATGTTACTCTAAAAGAGAATTCAATAATCATAACCTAACGTTTCTTTTATCCATGTATAGGTAGATACGTTAGTTGATAGGAAACTTGAAGAAGCAATGAGCAAGTGGCAGGCATCTCTGACCGCCACTCAGTAGACAGTACCTATGGCGTCCCACTCTACTCCTACTGCTGAGGTTGGGAGTAATCCTGTAGACCCACCACCTAGCACATCCGCTGTAAGTATTTTTATGACATAGTAACTAGTCTTTTCAAGATGATATGTATATATGTATATAACATTCTTTACACAAAAATTTGTAGGGGTTGAAGCCATGCCTTCTAAAAAGTAAAGAATTTGTCATTGCAGAGGTGTCGTCTTACCCATCCCTACCAGGGGAAATGTTTCATGGGTCTCCATTACCAGCTGGTTGGGTTCGTGTGAGCCTAGTACATATATTCCCCAATTGGATGGATCTTCCATTGCCATATGCCCACCCAGATTGTGAAACACTTGGTGAGGCAGAAGGCGGAGTGATATTGTGGACAAAAGCGGATGTCCTCTATATTGAAATTGTATGGTAAATTTACATTACGTTAAATTGTTAGTGTGTGTATATGATGTCAGTTGATCTGAAATTATATATATACCGGTTAAAAAGAAGACACCCAAAGCATCTAGGCCTCCACCTCCACCTCCTACATTACCAAGTTGGGTAACGTGGTATTTTGAAACGCACTAACAAACTCACTCGGGGTTGAAATCCCTGAGCTTTTACCAAAACCAAAGTGCAATAATACCACCCGCAAGCGGACGAGTCTTATTGCAGTATAGTTTAGGATCGAACCCAAAGGACAACGTTTTTAAGAATCCTTATCAGTCGAATCTAGTTCAAGTAAAACTAATATTTAGAACGATTGGTTGATTCAAGGTTGATTAAACTAATTGCAAGAAAGTAAAAGCTGAATTAAAGTTGGATTTAGATCAATGGTATGGAATCGCTGGGATGGTACCAGGTTTCACCAATGCTACACGCACAAACACATTCAATCACAAACAAACCAGGCAAGATATATCAATTCAAATAGAGCTGCTGCAGAACCCCCCGTGAGGGCGTTAGGTTTGCGTAAGAATCACCTTAGGCATCATATGTCTCGTCACCATCCGGATCACTTACTTATGGCTCTGAAGAAATCCCATCCTATTTCTAGTTTGGGAGTCAACCGTATTAACCGATAAGCGAGCAGGCGATTAATATACGAGCAAACATTGACGATTAACAAGAAGATACAAAATCCAACTAAGGTTGTGAACCCCCTGTAAAGGCGTTAGGCACACATAAGCGTCACCGAAGGCTAGATGACTCATCCCCTCACGGATCATACACTTACGACCTCAAGGAATCCTTTCAGAAGTTCTCGTCAAGGAGTCAACTTGTTAAACGACATTCTATCCTATATATAGATGTTCTCGCAATATAGGTAGAACAGAGATGAAAGCAAGCAATAAATCAAACTACCAACATAACGGTTAACAACGGGATGAAGAGTTATATACATTGCCAAGGAAAGTTTAACAAAAGAACATGATTTGCATGGGCAGCGGGGCTAGTCGCCGCACCCCAGTGAAAAGGAACTACTCGCTCATGATGCGAGAAACAAGAAGAATGAGAAAGAGAGAGAAATCCTCCATGAACTCAGTGTAGAAGGTAGTCGCAGCTTGGTGAAGAAGATACGGCCTCCTACGTCGTGTCGGAGCAGATCTGGACGTGCACGGGAGTTTCCAAGACAGACCGGACAGTCTCCCTCGCTCTGTCTTCCTTCTCTCCTCAGCCTCCTTGGTTGCAGAACAGGCAGTAGGTGAAATGGAACTGGCATAAACTGGACTGGAATTGGATCGGAACTGTGTTTGGGCAGCCTGGAGGCGTCCGGATCCGATGTCCAAGTGAGGACCTTCGGGGTCCTATTTATAGGCACATGACTGATCCCAAACGGTCTTGGATAAAAAAGAAAAGGAAGACCAAACAGTTTCATTTAAAACAACTCCAAACGGTCTGGAGACATTTTGCTACCAAACGGTCTGGAGACCGTTTGCTGCCAAACGATCGCTCCAAACGGTTTGGGGCAAACGATCTTGAGCAAACGGTTTGGAGCAGACGATCTTGAGAAAACAGTTTGGAAACCGTACGAGACCAAACGTTCTTGAGTAAATGGTCCTGTGCAAATGATCTGTAAACCGTATAAGACCAAACATTCATGAGCATTTAGGTACAAAAAGTCTTCTGATTTGTTGCAAACGGTCTTCACGTTGACTGATCCAAACGGTTTGCTACTGAGATCTCAAACGATCTTGTTGTTTCAACCGGTCAATGCTCCGCAAACGAGCAGCAGGGGGTCTGCTTGGTAAATCGGTCTAGCTGCTTTCTGAACTATCAATTGATCTTTAACCTTCTTCTGTAGGTGTGGCGGCCTCATGGCGACCTAATTTGGTAAGCGAAACACCCCCAATCGATCTTGTATAGGAGCTGCAAATAGGTGTTGGTCAGAGGTTGAAGACGACGCGCCACGGTCGTGGCTTGTTAACTACAGTCGTGGCTTGCTGACCACGGTCGTTCCTTGCTGACCACGGTTGTGGCGAGTGAGGGCTCAGGTCTGCCATGGTTGTGGCCACGTCACACGGTCGTGGTGATAGCGGAAAACCACGGCCGTTTTGGACTACCACGGCCGTGGTCAGGACTTTGCTTTGCGATCTTTGAGTTCATGCACTGCTCGATCCCTTGCGGCTGAGTGATTCCTTCAAATGGTCTCTGCTGCTCAATCAGTCTCGAAACCGTATGAACTCAAACGGTCTTGAGACCGCATGGACCCAAACGGTCTTGGGACCGCAATGGATCCAAACGGTCTTGGGACCGCATGGATCCAAATGGTCTTGGGACCGCATGGACCCAAACGGTCTTGGGACCGAATGGATGGAATTTCTTGGTTAGATTTCTTGACTAGAGCCAGAGATGAAGGCGGACCCTGCCTCCTGCATAAAATGAATAATATTTAGTGAAAACCCTGATAATCGAATCAATTAAGTTGATTTGAGCATTACGATTCACATTGGTATTTAATGAGTGAGAAAGTATATATATAGAGTTGAATTTGTTTCAAAGTGATAGTTGAATTCCATGATGAATATGCATTCATCATTGGGTTCCATAGGACCTACCTGTCTCGTTAGGTCCTAACTGTAGGGGTATGACAATATGGTTAGGCGAACATGATATAAATTGCCCTATAACTGTTTCTATAGATGCGGATGTTGCAGGTCAATCATACAAAAGCAAACTATTTATACAAGATATTTTGGAGTTGTTTAGATATGATTGGCTGAATACATCTGTGATAGAGCTATGGATAAGGTGAGATCTTCTTTATACATCCATATACCTTGTGTAGGATCTGGTGATCTAGTTTCTTATTTATTAATGCATACGTAATACATGTTTTGCAACTACTTAGACAAGACATGTGCAGATTTTTCATTCGAACATGTAGGATTTTTTATTCCATCTTTGATTAGTCTAATAGCTAAAGTCCCTCCATCAGTTCAACAATACTGCTGTGAGGCTTTTACAAATTTTGCTCAAAATAAGAAGACGTTGATAATAGCTCCATTCAATGTGGAGTAAGTTTACTTTTCTTATAATTTGGACTTAAGAAAATTACATTTTTATTGTGGATTTTGAGTTATTAATTTTTAACTTTTTTACCTCTAGTGGTATGCATTGGGAGTTACTAGTTATTGTCCCCGAGACATTCACTGACTATTATCTAGATGCTAAGGGGACAAAATTGAATTCAAAATATGGACATAAAATAAAAATGGCATTATTCCGGTGAGAAATATTTCATTTTCATATCCGTTAATATATGTTATTACATTACTATTTAATTATGCAATGTACTGTGTTACATTAACATGTAGGGGTTTAGATGAGTTCAAAAAGGCTGGAGGAAAGTTCCCCAGGAAAAAGAACCAGCCAATAATTTGGAAAAACATGGAAGTAAGTTCCCGACTGCAATGTATATATTATTTATGTGAACAATGCTTATTTGTTGTATTTTTTAATATTTTGTATGTTTCAATTTATAGTGTTCTACACAAGACAACGGATGGGCATGTGCATACTATGTGATGTGATTTATGCACATGATTATCAAATATGCAACAGTGGACATCGATACCATTCCTGATGTATTATATATAGTCTCATTAGATAATATGAAATATATCAATCTTATTTATATATTATTAATTATATATATATATATATCATTATCTTTGCATGTGTTTAAAACTGACCACACTACAGGAAAGGCCTTACCAGATGTACATTCTCCCTATACGATGGAAGAATTAAATGATGTAAGAGAAGAATGGGCAACAACCATACAAGTAGTGAGAGTTTTAACAAATAATTGGGATGTTGATAGCGAATAATGACTAAAGAATGATATTTTGTAAATGAATTTCTAAATTATAATATGTGTGAATATTTCTACATGTCTGAATGTTTCTACATGTGTCTAAATGTTTATACATATGTGAATGTGAAAATGAATGAAACTGATGGTTGCTACATGAATGTTTCTACATGTGTGAATGTGAAAATGAATGGAACTGCAGATTGCTACATGAATGTTTCTACATGTGTGAAAATCGAATGGAACTGCAGGTTGCTAAATGTGTGAAAATTAATGTTGTTAATTTTGCAGGCTTGTGTCCTGTTGTTGGCTGATATCAATGAATGTCGTAAAACCTACTGTTCATAACTGAACTGCAGGTTTCTCATCCTGCGACCAGCTACAATAGGTATGCAGACTGACAGAAAAAAAAACTTGCAATAGGCATCAGTTATTTATTTAAAACTGACGATAAATGATTACAGCGTCGGATAAATAATTATAACTGACGCCTAATGCATGTGATGTGGCATCGGTTATCAATAATAAACCGACACTGATTGTTCTGGCGTCGGTTGCCCTACTAGTAACTGACGTCGATTTCCCTAATGAGGCCAGACACCACGGCCGTGCTGGCCAGCACGGTCGTGGCAGAGGGCTAGACACCATGGCCGTGCTGGCCAGCACGGCCGTGGCAGCTGGCCAGACAACACGGCCGTGCTGGCCAGCACGACCATGGCAGTGGGTGATATGGCGTCGGTGTTCACTAATAAACTGACACAGATAATGCCCCGGATGGCACCCTTTCTGTGGCGCGAAGGTTTATAGCGTCAGTTTCAAAGCTAATAACCGACACCTATACCCCCCTGCTGGCGCGTTTTCGGTGGCGCGCAAAGGGTTGTGACGTTAGTTTGAGAACCGAGGTCTAACGGTTGGCCTTTTAGCGGCGCCCACATAGGCGTCGCATTAAAACTGACACTAAAGGCCTTAAATAACCGACACTAAAGGCTGGTTATGTACTAGTGAAAGATACTAAATGGATTTAGGAGCAGAATATGGTTCAATGCTCATATTAACAATATAAGTTAGTCGGCTTAAAAACTGGATTAATAATCAGATTACTATATTGTCATAGGTTGTACCATTGAAAACCATCCATGTTATATATTAAAAATTACTATAAACACCCCTCACTGTCATTATATATTGCAACACCTATGCGAGTATGTCATATGCAGACCCTAGGCTCCGTATTGTATGGTCGAGAGAGTCTGATGACTCTCTAGTTTCATAACTGAGGAGGAAGTATGACATATGTAGGTGTATTTATGGCCAGTTTACTAGGGACTCTTGGAGGGAGACACTCTATGAGTGGAAAAATAGGATGGGGAGGCCAGACTATACATTAGAGTAGGTCAAAACTCAGTGGAAGAACCTAAAGAAGGACTACTCCAAATTGAATATTGTGACCAACAAGAGTGGCATCAGATGGGATGAGACTAGGAACAAGCCCAAGATGCCTAACACGCCCGAGTGGAGGGAGAGCCTTATTGTACGTACAATAACCATACACTGCCCCAAAAGTAGTGACCTACATTTACATATAAATCTCCTAATAAAGACTTTTTTTATAATTAGGCAAACAAGGATCTTGCTAGGTTGATTAACCGACCCTTTCCCCACTACTATGACATCGAGTTGATGGTGGGGAGGAACATTTCTATAGGACACCATGCAATGTATTCTGCGAATAGACAAATATCGTCTGATGTCGCCTCTAAGGATGAAGTTGTTGTCAGCTTAGATGTGTGTGATACACCCATGAACACAGAAACCCCCATTGGGGAACCGGACATAGGTGCACCTGGGATGTAGAATGAGGGTGACACCAGGGGAGGTGAAACAGATACACATGGTGTTGGGGGAAGGACTCCTCCTAGCCATAGGCGTAGGAAGCGACCATCAATGCCACAATAGCGATGTGTTCTTTCTAATGAAGTGTTATCTGAATTCATACAGGTGTACGCAAAGGTGCACGAGTTAGGCACAAGTGTGGCCACCAGAGCCATTGAAAAAGAAGAGTTTGCAATGATTTTATAATATTTCAATGACACTTTCCCCGATGCCCCTACCCCTATATTTACAACTCTAGTCAATGCCATAAAGGAGTCAACAAACTGTAGCATCCACCTCAGCCTTACACATACCCCACACAAAATAAAAATATGGTTGTAGGACCTTTGGGAAAGGTCCCAAGGAGGTAGTACAACACCACGACCTTCAACTCCATACTCTTTTGTGCCATCTCAATAGGGATTTGCTATGCAGTCCCCTTCACCAAACTTCAACAACATATCAAGTATGCCATTCATGTCGTATACTAGAACCAATGATACTAGCACAAGTGGGAATAGCAGAGGCCCTTCAACATCATAAGTTAGAAATTTCTTTTTCCATTATGCTTTGTGTGTTTGGGGACTTAAATTTTAATTCACTTTATTATTGTAGTAATTACTTTCCCGAACAAACATTTGTTTCTCGTACCATTTAATTCGTATCTAATGTTGATGTCATTTATTTCCTGTCACATCTTCCATATTATGTTCAAGTTGTTATTGTTTTGATTTTTGTCATCATGTCAAGCTTGTTATCCTTTTAATTGTAGGCATCATGTCTACTAGTAATCATATAGAAACAACTGACCTCCTCACAAAGATTTTGGATATTGTGTCTGGTCTAGTAAATCACATTGTTGATTTAGTAGCTGAGTCAATAGAGAACTCCATCATGGACAACATTTCCCATGATGACAAGATACCACCTATAATACCTAGGTCAGTTAGCATTAGGAGTGGCCACCAAAAGGTGCTAGAAATCATAACCAGCCATGAACAAAGGGCTTAGGACCTATACCGAATATGACCACATACTATAATAGCCCTCATGCACAAGCTTGAGAGTCATGTCTTGTTACAAACTAGTAGAGGCATCTCATCAGTTGAGGTTGTATGCTACTTTCCATAGATGGTTGTCCATGTCCATACAAATCATGTTTTAGTTGAGGACTACATCCACTCTAGTGAGACCATAAGTTGAAAGTTCAACTAAGTATTGGACGGGGTGTGTGTGTTGTGTCATGACTATGTTGTCATGCAAACTGAAACCACAACCACAACAATACATCATCGTATATTGGAGAGACCAAGGTTCTACCCTTACTTCAAGGTAATAGTTATCCCATACAATTTATGATAATTTTCAATTATTTTTTATGTTTAGACCGGATTTTAGTGTTGTAGAATGCAATCAGTGTAATTGACGAGACACACATCCTAGTCTTGGTGAAACGTGACAAGCAAAATCATTACCGAGACATAAAAGGGAATGTCTCTCTGAATGTTATGGATATAGTAGACTTCTTAATGGAGTTTACATATGTCTTGACTAGGTGGGAGGGATCAACAACTGAACAAAGGGTCCTACAAACAGCAACAACCACAAGCGATTTCAAAGTACCACGAGGAAAGTTTTACCTAGTTGATGCAGGGTACCCCAACACATGTCACTTTCTTGCACCTTAATACAACTTACCATATATCTGAGTACCGAGGAAACAAACATTCATACAACAACAAGGAGATATTCAACCACCGCCATGCTCAATTACGTAATATCGTAGAAATAGCATTTGGTGTGATGAAGAGGAGGTTTTCCTACCTTAAAAAAGGGGTGATATATCCTATACATTCGCAATGTCACCTCGTAATGGCTTGTTGTATTCTCCACAATTTTATATGTCTCCAGAATGATGGTGACTGTATGATGGAGGAGATCCCAAAAAATTGTTCAACATTTGTCGTCCCACCCAATGGGGTCGACCTGAGTTCGCTACAACAAACAACTTTGGCTGATGCAAGGGAGGGTGATGTATTACGTGAAAAAATTTCCAATTTCATTTGGGACACTCGTCGAGCTTACTTTGTACTTGTCATTATTTCTTTAGCATTTGAGAACTCATCTACCACTTGACATGTGCTCTAAAATGTTTGTTTCATAAAATGTTTTTATGGCTCCTAATAAAAAATGTCACATTATGTTTCATTATGTTGTCTTAAAATGGAGAATGGAATGTCGTTGTGTCCATGTGACCTCCAATTTACCGTACAAGTGTACATGGTTGCCACAGATGTGGGAAATGGACGGTTTAAAGACAACAACCCCGACATGCTGTATTTTACATGTGATAGGGGTCCTGTTTCAAACAGATGTCATATGATGTTGCCCACACAATGAGTAGAACCTACCATGGCCACCCTTATGAGAATTAGGGATGCTCTGGTAACACAACTTGCATATGCGCACAACAAACATAAGCAATGGTCAGAACAAGGTGACTTTGTATATTCGACAAGAGTAGACACCGATAGGCTAGTAGCAGAAATTGAAACTTTGCGGGAGCGGTGCCTATATCTTCACGAACGACTTCACCTACCGAGCGATAATGACTCTTTAATAGAGGAAGAGGGATACAATACATCATAGTTGTAATATTCTGCACTTATATGTTAGAATAGTCAACTAGTCCTATCAAAATATTCTGTAAATTATATTTGAAATCTATGTTTTGAACCTAACATTATGTTACTAATCATCAATCATGTTTTAGATGTCGATGAATCTATCTGAAGTTCTGAGGTGTGATTGTGGTCTGGTTGCAGCCTTGCGGCTTAACACAGAGGATGTCGGGTTATATGACTTTGGCATTCTGAGTGAAAGGTCGGACAAAATGTATTACATATGTCCTTCTAGTCAGGTGTGATAGTAAAACTATAAATATTTGGTTGCACTTCCTAAGTACATTGTGCATGTGTTGTTATTAACTCGAACTTGGGAAAATATTTTAGGGAAAAGACCGATGCAAATACTTTCATTGGGCAGTCGATCTACCCCAAACAACTGATCCTTTGAAGGTTGATATTACATTACTAACTTACAAGTGCAAGTCTGTGTGGGGCCGGGTGATGAACATGAAGGACTTTGTCAAAATCCATCACAACTACAAACATGTTTACACCTGTAGAAAGTACGACTATAAAGTTCTACAAACCTCCATTCACAAGTTGGAGGAAAGTTGTAGTCTTCTTTTGGATACTCCTTCACCTCCGATGACACCATAATGTTGTTGTTACACTTACATCATAAGCTTGCTAGTTTTTTCATAATGTTGTTGCATGCTTATGGATGTATCAAATTGTATGGCCTATGTTATTTGCACATGAAATATTAATATTTGAATTATAACATTATATCCACCATTGTGAAATGAGCCCTTATACTATTTCAACATCTTACATACAGAATTTGTACTATGGCTGGTCAAGGCACCACGACACATGTTCTAATATGGTGTACAGAGCACATGATCAAATCCTACTTGATGCGATGAGAAACCAATATGACATGGGGAGATGTATCAATGGAGCATATACTAGAGAGGCTTGGAGGGAGACATTGCTTTACTTTCAAAACATAACTGGGGTGCTTAGCATTCAGTTCAACACGCTGAATACCCATTGGAAGAACCTAAGGAAACAATTTATCAAACAAAATCGATTTCTTTTGTGTGATTTAATGCCTACTCATCCATTTGCCATGCCGAATGTGGCCAGTGCTGAAAACAACAACAATGTTTTTGCAAAAGTAGGTGGTGAAGGTGACAAATGAAATCCATCACAACAATGACCATGTTTATATTTAGATGTATGTTCTTTTTAATTCATGTAATCAGACCCCTGAGCTTTGCTTGTTGTTAAAGCTACATCATATGCTTGCTACTACATGTATGCTCTTACTTTATTACAATGTTGTATATTTATGGCTTAACTACATAGGAAGACCTTTTTTATATGCACATTAAATTATCTATATTTGAATCATAATATTATCTTTGCACCATTGTGAAATAAAGCCTTACTATTTCAATATATTATATATAAAAATTGGTAATATGGCTGGCCAACACACAACGTCGCATGTTATATTGTGTACAGAGCATGATGTGGTTCTCACTGATGAGAAACCAATATGACATGGGGAGATGTGTGAATAGAGTATATACTGCATAGGCTTGGAGGGAGGTGTGGTGTGACTTTTGAAACATAACAGGGGGGCCTTACATTTCTTTGAGCGAGGTGCAAATTTGACGGCAGTACCTCAGGAGAGAGTTCATAAGAGAAAAGCATTTTATTTTTCCAATGGCCATGCAACACGTCATTTTAACACAACTTTGTGACGACTCATCACACTTACCCACTAGGAGTTGTTGAATATTGATGCAGGGGTTTTGAGTCGCTTTTATAGGCTAGTTTTACACTCATTTTATGCGCTTATTGGTCATATTTGTGGTTAATATCGCATGATTCAAATTTCTTTAGCCTATTATCATTGCCTACATCAAATTCATCTTATTTTACATTGTTTTGTATAGATTATCATATTTCTTAGATTTGATTTGTGTTGTTCTCTCATTTTTAGGCAATTCACAATTCTGGACCCGTCGATACCATTGACGGTCTGTCGATAGCATCGACAGAGCAACATTGACAGAGCCGGAGAGGAAGCAGATAGTTCGATACCATCGACACTTTGTCAATGGTCGTAAAAGTCTAATAGCGAGCCAGATATCACCCCATCAATACCATCGACGGGAGCGGTCGATGGTATCGAGAAGGCTTTAAGCGACTCCCAGAAATTGAAGAAAGCATCGGTACCCTAAGGTGTCGATATCATCGATACCCCGTCGATGGTATCGACGTCTTCAGATCACAGTTTTGTCCAGCACGACTTCAATCAGATGGTTGCGTTCTTTTGGAGGCCGTAAGTGATACCTATACCTAGGAAAAGATGGCCCAAAGCTGTCATTCACATTCTATTCCATTGCACAAGTCCCTAAGGAGGAGAGAGTGAAGAACGGAGATGAGAGCTACGCCCCGAGAGATTCCAGACACGCAAATGGAGTTTTCCACCACTGGAAGGCTGCAGAACGCTCATCCCGCGCCGAGGATCACCTGGTTCTTCTCCATTCAGGGGTTACACCATCTCCATACATGATTTCTCCATGTTTTTTCCTCCGTTCATGGTGTTTTGCATTGAGATGAACATGTAGGGCTAGTCCCCTTTATCTCTAGGACCGGGAGTAGGCCAAGAAATCGTTGTATGACTCTTCTTACATAGTTTATCATGATTTATTCCTCAAATCCGCGGTATGATATCATTTTCTCCATTACTATCATTGTGATTGATCACCATAATGGTAATCTAACACCTTTAATTGCTTTTGACGAACAATTAACGGTTGAAAAGAGGCGGTAATGACATTAACTAATAAATCCTTTGGAAAAGGCGATGTACGGTTAATGGTGGGAACCCAGAGACATGTTTTTCATGCACCTAGTCTAGGGCATAGGTTACTACTGGTGTGGAACCGGTCTAGATTAAGGTAGTGAATTGTATCGTGGAAGCAAGAAATTCTGGCTACATGCCACTATCGGGAAAGGGAGATGAGTGGTGATAATTGTGAAGAAATTAGTACAACGAGAACCCGTGGTGAAACCACAATCCTAGAGATTTCTTTTGAATGGATTAAACCAACCATTTAATCTATTGCTTTGTTTTCTTTTGTTTTTATTTTTCTTTTTCAAAACAACTCCCAAACTTTTACAATCGGTTTAGCTGATGGCGAGTACTTAATAGTAGTCTGCCGAAAATCATGTTTCCCTATGTTTGACTCGGGCCTCACAAAGCCTATATTACATTGACGTGTACACTTGTGTTATACGCACGGTAAATTCGTGTCAAGTTTTTGGCGCCATTACCGGGGAAACAACAATTTTCGGCACTACATGTGCTACAAGCGGCCACTCTAGGCCACTTTTAATAATTTTAATAATTGAGAGTAAATTGTCTATCTTTCAAATTCTTTATTCGTCTAGCACTGTACTTAATCAATTTTTCACATTTCAGATACTAGTGCATGGTGAAGACGCGTAGTATAGACTACGCACAGTAGAGACTTGAGATTCTGCCTTCGGGATTGGGTGACGAGGAGGAGCATATCAACAATAAACCTAAAGCCATAGACACAGATTCTGAACCCGAAGTAATGGCTGAGGAACAGACAATATGGGAGAAGATAAAGGCTTCTTCCTCTTTCGCATCCAAGGGACTGATAAAAAAGTAGGCGATCAACATTCCTACATAGAAGATTGATCCGGCACTGATAAACTTGGTCAAGTCTAATGCATTTCATGGGCTGAAAAATGAAGATCCAGTGGCCCACATCATCACATTTGTGGAAAACTATGATACGATAAAGATTGACAGGTTCTCGCAAGAAGCATTTTACTTAAAGCTTTTTCCCAGTTCTTTAGCGGGAAATGAACATGAATGGTTGTACAATCTCGATGATGAGCGTGTCGAGACCTGGGACCATATGGTAGAGGTCTTCTTCGAGAAATTCTTCCCGCCTGAGAAGATGAATGATATCGTGAGAAAGATCCATAATTTCTGTCAAAAGGCCGGTGAGACGTATTTAGAGACATGGGAGCGCTTTCAGATCATGCTAAGGAAGTGTCCACATCATGGGTTGGACAAGGACAAGCAAGTTAAAATTTTCTACTTTACTCTCAATGAGCATGACAGAAGAAACTTAGATTTAGCGGGCTCAGGTTTCTTCTTGAACAACACAGGTACAAGGTGTTGGGAGATCTTAAAGAACATGGCCAAGAAGCAGTCATGGGGTAATAGAGATTCACCAGAACAATTTAGAGTTGCGGGGGAATCAAAGGCAATTAAAGAGATAAATGAGAAAATAGACCTAGTAGAAAAGAGATTGCTAGCAAAAGAGGATGAAGGATATGATGATGTGGCACAGGTCAAATTTATGTGCCAACAACAAGGGTATAGGAATAATGATTACTCTTCAAGTAAGGATAAGAAGTTCTCATGGAAGAATCCCAATAACTTTCTGCAAGATCCGGATGCCAAACCACAACCAACTGCAGAGGAGAAGAGTAATGAGTTTCTCAATAAAATTGTGACACAAAACCAAGAACTCATGAGCACTTTCAGCAAGAAGTTGCAAACTCCAGGGGAATTTATGAATCAGTTTGGACAGACACTACAAAGCCACGAGGCATAAATGAGGACACTTGAGACATTTTTAGCATAGATGGCAGCAGAGATTGTGAGTCTAAAGAAGCCCACAATGCAAGGTTTCCCAGAGAATATTGATGTTCCCAGAAAGAACCATCAAGCTAAGGCCATTCTATTGAGGAGTGGAAAGAAACTTTTAAACTCCAAGGCCGATGAACTGAGCACACCATAAGAAGACGTAGGTGAGCCCGTGGAGGATGTCGTAGTTATAGAGACAGGGAGGATGATGCAGAGACGGCTACAGAAGAGCCCATTGTAGAGAAAGAGGCTGACAAGAAGGAACGCCTTATGTGCCCCCACATCAGAGGTCACAGACCATCCCGATTCCTTTTCCAAATAGTCTAAAAGCAAAGAAAGTTGAAGCACAGTTCAAAAAGTTCCTGTATAGTTTTAGGAAACTTTCAGTCAATATTCCTTTGCCAGAGGCTATTGAGAAGATACCCTCCTATGGTAAGTTCTTGAAGGATATAATTACCAAGAAGAGGAAGATTCCGAACACTGAGGTGGTAGTGCTTAAGGAACAAGTCAGCACTTTTATTCTGGGGAAATTACCACCAAAGCGAAAAGATCCGAGCTATTTTAATATTTCATGCTATATTGGGAAGGTGAAATTTGGTGAAGCACTGTGTGATTTTGGGGCAAGTATCAACTTGATGCCCCTCTCTACATTCAAAAATCTTGGTCTTAAAGAATCTCGACAAAGCAACATGACAATTCAACTTGCGGACAATTTGGTGGTACGACCGTATGGTATTTGCGAGGATGTCTTAGTCAAAGTTGATAGGTTCATGTTTCCAGCTGATTTTTTTGTCATGTAGATGCAAGCTGAGTAAGGGAATGAGATGCTCTTAGGAAGACCTTTCCAAGCCACTGCCGATATGATATTGGAGATGGGTAGAGGTTAGTTGGCAATGGGTATAGTTGATGATAGATTCGAGATAGTCATGCCGCCAAATTCAAAGTAGTCACAAACGAATGAGCAATGTCACAAAGTGAAGCACTTTGATCATAACATCTCTCTTTGCTTAGGGAAGTCGTTTCTTGATATGGCTCATGTCATGACGAAGGTAGATAAGGGAACAATTGTTGTGGACATCATGGAACAAACAAAAGTGGTTTCTCTTGTTAAAGTTGTGGGTTATCCCAATGATGAGGAAGTGGAAGTCTCATTGTCTACTGAGGATGAAGCTATAGCAGTCTCCATGCTTGACTCATACCCACAATTACCTCTTGAACCTTGTTTGTTTAACATAATGGATGATTGGATGAGAAGTACGTCATTACAAGAATGTGTCAAGATGCTTCAAATGCTTCCTTACTACTATGCCAAATACTATGACGATCTAGGACCGCTGCCATCACCTCTTAAATCTTATTTGGTCAACCCGCTAGAGTTAGAGATTAATCCTCTGCCCCCTCACTTGAAATACACATTCTTAGCGACTGATGCAAAGCTACCAGTGATAATTTTGGCATATTTGAGTGCTACTGAGGAAGAACAGTTGATGATAGTGTTGAAGAACCACCGTGGTGCATCTGGGTGGTCAATTTTTAACATCAAGGGGATCTCCCCTACTCTTTTCCAACACAAGATCTGGCTCACAGTGTAACGCCTAGGCCCACTGCCCAAGGCTCTAGTAGAGTTTCAGGAATGACGACTGGCCCCACAGACCACCACTAGCCTTAACTGCGCACTTTGTCTACACTGATGCACAAGCCAGAATCAACTTCTGTGCAGACCTACAATGGCCCATGGACACCCAGCTCCCGATCACAGAATACCAGCGCAAGGGTGGCTATGTCAACCATGGACAACCCTTTCCTACATGACTAGACTGACATGCCATGCCCATGTGGGCCCCACCTATTGGAAGGGAATTGGCTCTGATACCATTTGTAATGCCTGGGCCCACTTCCCAAGGCTCTAGTAGAGTTTCAAGAATGACGACTAGCCCCACTGACCACCACTAGCCTTAACTGCACACTTTGTCCACACTGACGCGCAAGCCAGAATCAACTTCCCGACTGGTCACCCATCCTAGTACTACTCCAAGATGAGCACGCTTAACTATGGAGTTCTTTAGAGATGGGCTTCCTGAAAAGGAGGTGCACATTGGTGATATGGGTAGTCCAATCATTCCTTTTAAGATCATGTTATCTGAGGCATCAAATCCTGGGATGTTACACACAGAAGGAGCCAAACATGTGATTCAACCACAACGTCACCTCAACCCCGTCATGATGGAGGTCATCAAAAAGGAGGTGATCAAGCTTCTCTCTGCGGGCATCATCTATGCTATTTTAGACTCTATATGGGTGAGCCCAACACAGGTAGTCCCTAAAAAGGGGGGAATCACGGTAACTAAAAATATTTTGAATGAGCCTGTCACCACCCGATTGGTAACTGTGTGGCGTGTTTGTATTGATTACTGTCAGTTGAATTCTGCCACTTTAAAAGATCATTTTCCTCTCCCATTCATTGATCAGATTTTAGAGCGGCTGGCTGGCCGCTCTCACTTTTGCTTTTTAGATGGCTATTCCGGTTATAATCAGATTTCCATAGACCCTAAGGACCAAGAGAAGTTACTATCACTTGTCCTTATGGGACTTTCGCATATCGTCAGATGCTATTTGGTTTGTGCAACACAATGGCTACTTTTCAGTGCTGCATGCTTGCTATCTTTTTGGATATGGTGGAGCACTGTCTAGAGGTTTTTATGGATAACTTTTCCATCTACGGTGCGTCTTTTGATGAGTGCATGGATAATCTAGATAAGGTGCTATAAAGATGTGAGGACACACATTTAGTCCTCAATTGGGAAAAATGCCATATGATTGTTAGCGAAGGCATAGTACATGGACACAAGGTGTCTAGCAAGGGACTGGAGGTATATCCAGTGAAGATTGCGATCATTTCCAAACTACCTCCACTGAATTTAGTGAAAGGGATGCAGAGTTTCCTTGGTCATGCGGGGTTTTATCGCCGGTTTATCAAGGAATTTTCTAAAATCGCTAAGCCATTATCAGAATTGCTTGAGAAGGATGTTGTTTTTTACTTCAATGATAAATGTATACATGCCTTCGAGGTTCTCAAGCAAAAGTTGATTTCTGCGCCGATTGTTCAAAGACCGGATTGGACTAAGCCCTTTGAGCATATGTGTGATGTGTCAGATTTCTCTGTGGGGGCCGTTCTTGGGCATCGCCTTGAGAACAAACCCATAGTTATTTTCTATGTGTCTAAGACTTTGAATGATGCCCAACTCAATTACATCACCACTGAAAAAGAATTTCTTGTCATGGTTTTTACATTTTAAAAATTTAGGCAATTTTTGGTGGGATCTAAAGTTGTGGTATGGACAGACCATGCCGCCATAAAATACTTAATGGAAAAGAAAGATGCCAAGCCTAGACTCATTAGGTGGAGCTTACTCTTACAAGAATTTGACATTGAAATTAAGGACAAGGCAGGCATTGAGAATGTGGTTACGGACCACTTGTCTCGGTTAGAACGGGTATATGAGAGAGATACCAACATACCCATTACCGAGACCTTTCCGGATGAGAAAATCCTTTCCATTAAATCTAAGGACCCTTGGTTTTCACATATCATGAATTATCTCACATGTAAATAAATTCTGGATGATTGGACTTATCAAGAGCGAAAGAGGTTTTTCCATTCTTTGAGATATTATTTTTGGGATGACCCTATTTTTTTGAGACACTGCAGGGACAGAATTTTGCGTAGGTGTGTCCCTGAGAGTGAATATGATAGTGTGCTCAATCAGTGTCATACATTGCCCACTGGCAGTCATCATGTGAGTACGAGGACTGCAGTGAAGGTATTAGAGAGTCACCTTTATTGGCCTACACTTTTTCAGGATGCCTATGATTATGTGAGGAGGTGTGATTCATGTCAAAGAGCAGGTAACATCTCAAAACGGAAAGAGATGCCCCTCAATGTATTTCAAGAAGTTGAGGTATTTGATTTGTGGGGCATTGATTTCATGGGACCCTTTGTGTCCTCTAATTCTAATTTGTATATTTTGCTTACTGTTGATTATGTGTCGAAGTGGGTAGAGGCAATACCCACAAGGGCTAATGACGCTGTGATAGTGTGCAGGTTTGTGAAGGAGCATATTTTTTGTAGGTTTGGTGTGCCACAGATGATCATTAGTGATGGAGGCACCCACTTCACGAACAGAAAATTTTCTACACTATTCAGCAAATATGGGGTCAAGCATAATGTAGGTACCCCATATTACCCACAGATGCAGGTCCAAGTGGAGGTGTCCAGTAGGGAGATTAAGAAGATATTGGAGCACACGGTGGCCTCTTCAAGGAAGAATTGGAGTGCATTACTACCGAACGCACTATGGGCATATAGAACCGCATTCAAGACACCTATAGGCACCACGCCTTTTAGGTTGGCTTACGGGTGGGTTTGTCACTTGCCGGTAGAATTAGAGAACAAGGCGCACTGGGCACTAAGGAAGTTGAACTTGAGTATGGATGATGTAGGGAGAAAGTGAATGTTAGAGCTCAATGAGTTGGATGAGCTAAGAATGAATGCATATGAGAACTAAAGGATCTACAAGGAGCAGACAAAGCAAATACATGATCGCCACATTCAATTATGAGTGTTCAAGATGGGTGAGAGTGTCCTATTGTTCAATTCGAGGTTAAAGTTGCATCCCGGGAAATTGAACTCCCGATGGAGTGGACCTTTTGTTATAGAGGAGGTGCGACCCCATGGTGCCATCATGGTGAGAGATGGTGAAAGAACATTCTTGGTGAATGGTCAAAGGTTGAAGGACTATTATGGGGAAGACTACACAAGGAAAGTGCATGAGATCAAATCCATGGCACTAAATGAGGAATGAGGAGCATGCATGCGTCTAGCCCAAGACGTTAAATGAGGCACTTGTTGGGAGGCAACCCAACCTTGGTAGTGTACATGTTTATTTCTTTAAATTTTCACATTCCTAGGTAGTTTTCATTAATTTAGCACTTAGTCTCTAAAAATGATACCCTAATGTGTTTGTTGAGTGTGTAGGCTGGGGAACGGTCGATACCATTGACATCTGGGTCAATGGTATCGAATTTGGAACAAAGAACAATTCTATCAAAATTTCATTATGTCGATACCATCGACGACCTCGTCGATGGTATCGAAACTGGAATAGGGGAGAACGGATCGGGCGTCCATTGTATCGACTCGTCGTCGATGGTAGCGAGTTTTCTGGAGATTTTCAGACGAAATTGTCTCAGTCATTTTGATACCATCGACACACTGGTCGATGGTATCGACATGTCTACATCGACATTGACTTGGTCAGACGTCACAAGGATCGAAGGAACATACAGGTGTCGATACTATCGACACGTGGGTCGATAGTATCGACATAAAGAATGTGTATGAGGATATATGGAAGCACTCCATCGAGCCAACCCAGTATGGTGACCATGAGCTTATCAAGGATCTGGGTTTTGAGGCCAATATGGCCTATGTGCTGCAGGGACAATTAGGCGAGTCCCCTGAGTTTTTCCGTGACCACACCGACGGTCATCCATTCTTCAATAGATGGCCTACCTACAAGGAAATTGTAATCGAGTTCCTAGCATCACTCGATATTTGTATCATTCCCAACGAATTAGTGTCGGAGCGGACATCATGGAAGGAGGGGCATGTGTCTTTCCGCCTCTACAATCGGGACTACAATCTTACCCTCCATAAGTTCAACGTGATTTATGGGTGGGCCCATAATGAAATGTGTCAGCCACCACAGAATGTTGATTATGAAGTGATGTATGCAAACATGGTCACCATACCCGAGGGGTATTCTATCAGCTGGCACCACACTGTTGTAGCTAATTTTAAGCACCCTTTTGTCCGAATTCTTCACCGGATAATTTCCAAGTCATTCTTTGCAAGGTCCAAGTTGTCTTAGAGAAAGTTCCAGGAGACGTATCTATTCTTTCTCCATTGTCTGCTAGAGAGGACGCCGATCAATTTTGGAGCCTTCCTTCTCAAGCGCATGATGGTGGTAAAGAAAAATGTTTCTCGACGGGCTCCAATCTACTTTGGGGGCCTTATTACTCATCTTGCCACACACTTGGGGCTTGATATTTCTGGGCTCGAAAAGATAGAGAGTCGGAACATGCTCAACCTCTCTCACTTTGTCAACTTCAGCCTCCTTGAAGTCCGACATGACATCACCTATGCTACATGTCATGTGCGAGGTGTGTTCCAAAGGGCGCAATTGCCCGACCCTGCCTTCAACATCAGACCAGGCGAAAGCTATAGATGGCCGATCATTGATGTTGATGATGAAGAAGAAGAAGAAGCAGCTCAAGAGGCGGCGGCTCCGAAAGGCAACGATGATGAAGAAGGGGAGGAGGATGCCACTATTCCTCTTCGACGACAAGTTGCTCTGAGAAAGCATCCACGAAACTATGGAGCATCCTCTTCTTCCCAACCACCACCACCACAACTCTCCCATGACAGAGATGACCCCTATTCTATGCAGGGGGTGTATACCATGCTCTAGTCGATCCAGGAGTCCCAGCAGACAATGTTGCAGTCACATCAGACATCTTTTATAGGGATCCAAGATACACAGAATAGGCTCTATGAAAATCAACAGGCAATCTTTGAGAATGAGCGCCAGCTCTTCACCAACCAGCAGCAGGTCTACGATAGGTTGGGTAGGATCGAGCAGCAGCAACAACCATTCTATGATCATTACTGGAGCAGAGACTACTTTGGGGGATATCCACAGACACCGCCCATGCAACCCTATGATCCCAACATTCAGGGGTAGTATCCAGAGTGGAACCCCCATACCCAACAGTACTCGCTACACCCACCACCTCAACAGTAGCAGGGTATCACTGTTCCACCTTCTGAGTTTGTTCTTGACTATGAGGCCATAGTCGAATTCAAGCTTGGGGGGGAGATGGAACAGTTTCTATCTTAGTTTTATTTTATTTTCTTCTGTTGAGCATTTTTTCTTAGTTTTTTTGCAATTTTTCTTCTATTTTTGTAATTTGTTTTGTTTATGGCTTTTTAGGACCCACTTTCTATCTAGTGTAATCTGTGGGTGTCTAATGTAAGTGTGTCATCTAAATGTTTTGTCATATGGGGCTGATGTGTGAATTGTTTGAATTTGAGCACTTAACTTATGAAAATAATTGGGTAGGTCACTTTAAAACATATGATCATAACTGTATATCCTTATGGTTCAAGAAATGAGGACGGGTATGGATGTTGAGCTTTAACTGACCAAACGGTAACATGACTTTAATTTGAAGTGAGAAAGAGAAACCTCTTAGTTACCATGTGCATATGTCAGTAAGGAGAGACATATAATCTTTTCCAATGGTTCTATCATTTAGTGTTGTGATCTATCCACCTTACTTCATTCACACTCCACCAAAAAGAACTGGGAGAACACTACAATTTTTCATCTCTTGATTGCATGTCATTTAGATAGGATTGCATTATAGTTAGATTTTGCATAAAAAATAAAAAATAAAAATTTTTGTAGATCAGTTTTGCATGCACACATTCTAGAGTGCATGCCATTGTAGTTGCATAATTACTTTCATGTAGTTGCACTTTGCATATTTTGTAGCATATAGGACATTAGTGCCTGACTTCTTCTGAAAAATAAGAAAAGCGGGTAACTTGTTATATACTCTCTGAAAAGTAGATTGTAATGCATCAATTGTAGTAGTTATGTGAAAATCAGCCCAAAAAAAACTATATTTTGTTATGTGAAAATAAGCCCGAAAAAAAAACTATGTTTTGTAAATATTTTTGTAGTCAATTGAGAAAATCGAGGCTTGAAAAAATTGAAGAAAAAAAAGAAAAAAAAGAGAGAAAAGAAAAGAAAGAAATAAGTAGAGATCAGAGGGAGGAAGGAACTTGTTTCACCTGCATAATAGGAAGAATAAGCACATGATGTTGTTTTGTAGAGATTCTATCTCACACTGAGACGAAATAGTAGAACATGCATCATTCCACCTAAAATGTAGGCATTAGGTCATTTTCATATGCATATGCATCATTTAGGTCATTTTTTATTGTTTTTGCTTGCTAACTATTTTGTGCTTTCTGTTCTTTCACAGCCGCCCATTCCATCCACCCGTTGCTCAAAATGGTAGGCCACCCATGATTATCTCCTCATTCTTGTATATCAGGAGATCTGCTTCTATTGTAGATGGTAGTTAGGATGTGAGCAACGTAGATAGGAGATCACAAGATGCACCATGCATGAACCGGAGGAATTTATTATATTATCTACTTTATTTGATTATGTTCATTGATTACTGGGTGGACATCTCTCATGGATGATCATTGTCACCTTTAGGGTAGGTATCATTCCATGGTTAGTGAGAGCCAGTATGTGCCTTACAGGTGGGAATCATACTGTGATGTCTTTTATGTGATTATGTTCTTTAGTTGACCCTCGTAATTTTATTCTATAGTTTTGTTGCTCATGGACGAGCAAAGTTCAAGCTTGGGGGAGTTTGATGTAGGGGTTTTGAGTCTCTTTTATAGGCTAGTTTTAGACTCGTTTTATGCGCTTATTGGTCATATTTGTGGTTAATAACGCATGATTCAAATTTCTTTAGCCTATTAACCTTGCCTGCATCAAATTCATCTTATTTTACATTGTTTTGTATAGATTATCATATTTATCAGATTTGATTTGTGTTGTTCTCTCATTTTCTAGCAATTCACAATTCTGGACCCGTCGATAGCATCGACAGAGCAACAATGACAGAGCTGGAGAGGAAGCAGATAGTTTGATACCATCGACACTTTGTCGATGGTCGTGAAAGTCCAACAGTGAGCCAGATATCACCCCGTCGATACCATCGACGGGAGCAGTCGATGGTATCGAGAAGGCTTCAGGCGGCTCCTAGAAATTGAAGAAAGCATCGGTACCCTAAGGTGTCGATACCATCGATACCCCATCGATGGTATCGACGTCGTCGGATCAGAGTTTTGTCCAACACGACTTCAATCGGACGGCTGTGTTCTTTTGGCGGCCGTAAGTGGTACCTATAGCTAGGAAAAAGACGACCCAAAGCCATCATTCACGTTCTATTCCATTGCGCAAGTCCCAAAGGAGGAGAGAGCGATAAACGGAGCCGAGAGCTACGCCCTAGGAGATTCTAGACATGCAGACGGAGTTTTCCACTGCCAGAAGACTACAGAATGCTCATCCCGCACTGAGGATCACCCGGTTCTTCTCTGTTCAGGGGTTACACCATCTCCATACACATTTTCTCCATGTTTTCTCCTCTGTTCATGGTGTTTTGCATTAAGATGAAAATGCAGGGCTAATCCCCTTTGTCTCTAGGACCGGGAGTAGCCCGGGAAATCGTTGTATGACTCTTCTTACATAGTTTATCATAATTTATCCCTCAAATCCATGGTATGATATCGTTTTCTCCATTACTATCATTGTGCTTGATCACCATAATGGTAATATAATACCTTTAATTGCTTTTGACGAAGAATTAACGGTTGAAAAGAGGCGGTAATCACATTAACTAATAAATCCTTTGGAAAAGGCGATGTACGGTTAATGGTGGGCACCTAGAGACATGTTTTTCATGCACCTAGTCTAGGAAATAGGTTACTACTGGCGTAGAACCGATCTAGATTAAGGTAGTGAATTGTATTGCGGAAGCGAGCAATTCTGGCTACATGCCACTATCGAGAAAGGGATATGAGTTGTGATAATTGTGAAGAAATTAGTACAACGAGAACCCGTGGTGAAACCACAAACCTAGAGATTTCTTTTGAATTGATTAAACCAACCATTTAATCGATTGCTTTGTTTTCTTTTGTTTTTATTTTTCTTTTTCAAAATAACTCCCAAACTTTTACAATCGGTTTAGCTGATCGCGAGTAGTTAGTAGTATTCTACCAAAAATCACATTTTCATGTGTTCGACTCAGACCTCACAAGGCCTATATTATATTGATGCGTACACTTACGTTATATGCATGGTAAAGTCGTGTCAAATACCTTAACAATGACGAAAACATCAACAACACAACTACAAGATTAGGCGGTGAAGCGAACGAATGAAGTTGTAACATAGTTGCTCGAAGTTGTATTTGTTTATGTTTGCTTGGCAACTTTTAGTTATAAAACTTATGGGCATCATTAGTTTGTTCTTACTATCATTTCATCAAACTTCTACTTATTATGTTTAGAAGACTTATATCGCGTTCAAACTTGTATTTATCTATGTTTGCTTGGCAACTTTTATTTGTATAAATTATTGTCATAGTTAGTTTTCTATTATCATTATTTGCTCATACTTCTATTTATTTATTAAATTTAGATGTCAACATCGCGTTCAAAGTCATGGGCAAAGTTTGAAAAGATATTGATGTCTCCGTCAAAGATACAAACATATGTACAAGAAAATCTTATCTGCAAAAAGTGTTGTGAGCCTTTACATGAGGGGGGAAAATATGGGAGTCAGGAACAAGGCAAGGATGGGGTCACTCACTATATTTGTCAGCTGTTGTTGTTGTTTGACTGGCCAAAAGATGACATTAAACAACAACCCAATCAGCCATTGCAGGAAGACTATCCCATGTCATGGGACAACTATGATGATGCCCTAAAGTGGGACAACTGGGATGGTCCTACCTAGGATAAAAAAAATCATCCTCCACACTGAAGACTGGCCAACACAATGGCTGGTCACCATCTTCGCATGTGTGTATGGGTGTCTAGGTCTAGGCCCAGGGCATGTCGCTCCTTTTTTGTCTTCTCTCCCTTGGTTCATAATGCAATTGCTCGGGAAAAAAAGATGTTATTATCATTTTTTATTGTTGTATAAGTTCTGATAAAAATGTCATCATCTTTAGTTTGTCATATCTTTTATTATGGAACAATTATGGTCATTTTAATAACACTATCATTCAAATGATGTTTGGTCTACTTTATGAACAATTATGTGTAACTGACATATGGACATTTTTTAAACGGTTATGCTACTTGTGCGTAATTTATGTTCTATTATGACAATTTTAATTATCTTGTCGGTTACCAATTACTGGATCGAATATGTACAACTATACATATATACAACATGAACATGCCATGCAAGACAACTGTAAAGTTTATTTTATTTAAAATAAACATATAAATGAGCATACTCATCTTATATTCACATCACTAAACAACAAACACTATCACCCATATTATGTATACAATCAATTTTTTTTTGTAAATTTAAACCTATATTACAGTGGCATCACAACTTCGCTAGTCATACTTTGTAATTATTAAAATAGTTTTGTAAGACCATGACAGAATAAGCAGATCTTGACTAGGTTGTCAAATAAGATCAGACAGAATCCTGACTGGTAGTCAAATAGAATCAGACTGAATCCTAACTCAATCTTGACCAGCTGACCAGAATCAGACTGGGTTGCCAAATAGAATCAGACCGGATCCAGACTAACCCAATCCAGATCTACTGACTGATCCTGACTAACCCAGTCCAGACTATAGAATCCCAATCCCGAACCAAACATGGGCTATAAGTCTGAGCTTCCTGCGAGCTGAACTTTGTTTCTATTAGCTTCTTTACAGCCTTAGAGCATGGATTCACTGTTATGTTAACGCCTTGCGAACGGAGTCCAAGATCCACCTCCATTTATCCAAATGAGGAAATGGGTTATTCATTGACCAGCTCATTTGTCGTTGTGCTTGTTGTTGTCAGGGACAAGGATAACTAGGATACCACCTCCCTGTTGCGTGCCACAATGATGTTTCTGTTTTTCAACTGGACCTCTTGCTTGATCACTTCCTTACAAGAATCAGGCAGTTTCCTTGTTTATCATTGGCTGGGCAATGCTGCCGTTGGGGCCACACACACTGCAAGAAAGAAAAAATCATCTAATGAATCTTATTTCGACTAATGATGCAAAAAATTATTAAAGAAGAAAATAAACCAGTACAAAGAAAATATAAATATGAAACTGATCTTGATTTTACACACAAAAGAACTATAACTATGTAAAATGATATCAAAATTTCTTCTACAACCTTTCATAAAATGATTTCAGAATACACAAAGAGTAGTTTATATTTCAGAAGTTGAAAGGAAAACATTACATCTAAAAATCTCACACCCTATCATTTTACGACTATCATGTTAAAATACAAATACTAATTGATATGTAATTTTAAAAAGTATAGATAAAATTTTACACAAAATATGAGACACTTTTTTAAATTAGAATTCAAAAAATATTTTTGTATTTCTAGATTAAAAAAAGTAGATATGATGTGTCACACACTCTTTATAGATTAGAATTCAAGAACTGCTTTATGATTAAATAAAAAACACCTTCAGTGCGTAGACGTGCACTCCTCTATTTGATCACTGACCAGGTCGTCTCGTGTAGGTCAGAAAGGTGCCGTTGCCCAATTCCATAGTGCGCCGAGATCTGTTAACTGTCAACGACAGACTTTCCCCCGTAAAGTTATGAGAATATCCTCATTCTAAACGTAAATTGAGGTTGGAGTAATGTTCGGTTGAATTCAAAGTTGTCGCCAAGTATCAAGTACCAGCTGCTTCTGTCTTCTTCACTAGCCAGTCTGAATAAATTGCTGGCGACTCCGACCACCGTTTCTTTCCTTTTTACTGAAGAGGAGACTATTTATCGAGCAAAAGTCCTCCAGCGGCCCGACGATATATAGGTGAAGTGAGGGCAACATGGGTTTGCCTGGAGAACCGAAGTACATACTGAGGAAATCAATACAACGGTGTCACCGCGAAGAAGTTGTAGGAGAAACAAGTATGGGTATGTTGTTCGTTCGTGATGACCTGTATCTGTCGGACGCTGCTGGGTTCAGGATCGATGGCGGATAACAGGATGTAGTTGGTGGTAGGGATAACAAAGCCAATAGCATTGAGGCTGGCTGGATACTTTGCCATTTCACTTTTTAGGACCGTTAACCAAGCCAGCAGCACGGTAGCGAAGCTTGACTCATCTTATCCTCGTCTATTCAACCCAACCCAGCCGTGTCAGAATTGTAGATGGTACCGAAATGGTTACGCAATTTGCATGCCAATACCATGACCTTTTAATAAAGATCGGATGGATCCGGTTGGTCTTTGGAAAATGAAACATGAACAAAGGAAACCAAAATTTTTAATAAAGACTAGTTAAGCTGAGCCACAGTACCCACTTTAGAAGAAAATGTGGTTGTGATGGGTCCAAAATCTCAATTAGGGTTCGTTTGATCGCAAGTTCTTATAACACACACAGGACGATTTTAAAATAGGAAATCGAACTACACCCTCCGCTGATTGGTTGGATGGAGTTTCCGCTCATCTCCTCTATTTGCTTACGTTTAATTGGAGGTAGTCACCTATTGGACTTGCCACCCCAAAATTCCTACCAGATCTATCTTTTTCAGTACCGCCATCATCTTTTTCAGTATGTTTACCTGAGCACAACGTGCTCCGCAACGATTTTCACCTCCGATATCTGTTTGAGTGTTAAAATTATTAAATAGAAAGATACTGTAACTGTTCCACACCACTAGACGGCAGAGCATTGAATCTCTAATAGACCATCCTGGTCATATATTTGAGTAGGAGAGGGTTGGGAAGCTAGATGACTAACTTCCGCTGCCAAGTAAACTTAACTGTGGATATATAAACGAGCCTAGTTCGTTTTTCCAGCGTTTTGTGCATGCATAATCCCACTTGGTTAGGGCTGTAAATGGATAGGGTAGGGTATAGACTTACCCTTATGCATAAAAAATGCGAGTAGAGGGTAGGGTAATTACCCTTTTCTTTAAAATCTTTTTTTTTAAGATTATCCTACCCTTACCCACACCCTTTTACCCACAGAGTAAATGGGTAGGGTAGCGGGTGAAGTGGGTAAAACAACATGAAGATATGTGTACCATATTTTCAACTATGATTTCATATGATATTTTCCTAAATCAAACCCAAGACACTCTTTTTTTTTATGGAACCTCCTCAGGGTTATTTTATTCCTCCCGCTCTATAGTTGCAGGAAACATCCATAGATTACACATTGTACCTACTGGAAACTTAAACTTGGTAGGGTTTCTACCAGTACAGGGGAAGTAGAGAATGTTAATTATTGATGATAATAATTATATTTTTGGTGATCTACAACAAAAAATAGTAAAATTTAACCCAATATTTTTCTAAAAGCAAGGTCAAACCCTTTTATTATATAATTATTTATTGATGTTCTCTCTAATATATGATTATAAAAACGTTGTAACATGTTATCCAATATTTATTAAAGTTTTGGAATCATAATAGTACATATTAAGAAAATAGTGGTGTTTCTTGTTGGAGTTGTAGTATGAATTTATACATATACTAAAATCTAAAATTATAAATTCAAACCTCTACTATTAGGTAAATGGGTAAAGTGGGTAGGGTAAAACTTCTCCCTTATCTTACCATCTTTAGATGTGGGTAAAGCAGGTAAAGGATAAACGAGTGGTGGGTAAAAAATAAGCTTATCCTTACCCTACCCTATAAGGTAAGGGTAGTGGATAAATAGATAATACCCTACCCATTTACAGCCCTAGACTTGGTGGCTCAATTTGTTTTCCTACCACAAGATGGAGTTACGTCTCAAGTTCGAAAATCTAATGAATTGGAGCAGCACATTGTCAATTGTGGCCCAACCGAACAGAATCTTAATAGAATATCGGTCCAGTGTACCTTCAATATGAACAGTGGCGTGGGGGCACGCGAGGGCAAATGCCCTACCCGTTGCAACCCAATGAAACCAAACGGCCAGGTTGAATTAACTTGTTTACGAGACTGGATTGTGATGGTGCCCCACCTGTTATGCTGTTCCAAATAATAGGCCATGACTACACTTTTTTGTGAATCGAACAGCAACAGAGCCTAACACCCGAGTCAAGTGATCATCAATAACTTCTCCCAAACTAATGCCTCCGTCTTGGGTCTCTCTCCAGCCGGCATCTGAGGTTACTTCTATATTTTTTGCGGGAAGTGTGACTGCTCTTGGTACGTGTCTTGGGAAATGATACACTGACGAAAAGATCTGGACCCCAAAACGTACTGTTATTGCTTTTACACGTGAGGGAGAGGGAGAGAGGAAAGAGTGGGAGGGGGAGTGAAGAGGGGAGACGAGAGAGTAAAAAAGAGAGCATATTTTTACTAATAACTTTTAAATGGTAATGTCCGTCTGATGATCCCTCTATTTTCAGCGGATGAGGTATGTTCAATATGACGTAAGACATGTTTGGACACTTTTGGAGAACATGCAGTTCATTGCAGAGAGCTTTCAGGTTTTAAATACAGACATGATCTTGTTAGAGATGTTCTTTTTGATGTACTCAGACATGCAGGTATTGCTGCTAAGAAAGAGACGCCTGTGAATTTTGTAACTGATCCACAAAAGGGAAGATCGACACTTAGGTCTGCTGATGTCTTGATTTTTGGGTGGATAGGAGGGAAACATGCATGTGTGGACCTTACAGGAGTTTCTCCACTGGTGGAATTGAAGAGTGGAGCTTTTACAGCGGGACATGCTGCCCTTAAAGCTGCTTCAGCCAAAGTGGGTAAGCATGAGAAAGCATGTATTGAGAATCAACATGCCTTTATTCCCTTTAGATTTGATACTTTTGGATTCTTAACACCAGAAGCTGTGGAGCTTCTTAAAAGAGTCCAAAAAGTTATGAATAGTAATGTTATGGCTCCCAAGTATATGGATGTTGTATTTCAGAGGATTGGATTTGCTATCCAAAAAGGACTAGCGGCACCGCTAGTTGCCCGCCTGTCCTCTTCTTCAATGTAAATCTTTTCCTTCTTATTTGGAAATCTTTTATGAATAAAACCCAGTGGCATACTATTATGATTTAATTCAAAAAAAATGGTAATGAATTTTTCGACGAAATAAACACCGTTGGACTTTTTACAAAAAATACTTTACAATAAGATCAAGTTCGATATATTTTAAAAAAATAATATGTACAATATAAAAGAAGATGGATAATGTGATTGTAAAAATAAAAAAATAAAAAAATAAAATTTATTTTACTTGTAACTCTCAAATCATAATGATTTTTTAACAAAATAAAAATTGATGAGTTACTAATATTTTTTTAAAATAAGGATAATGTTGACATAAAGTCAACAATGAGGACTGAGAATTTTTTTTTTACTTGTATCCCTCAAACCGTAATGATTTTTTTAATGAAATAAAAATTGATGGGTTACTAATAAAAAATATTATACCATGTTATACCATATTAACCATGTTATCCATGTTACCATGTTGTCCCATATTAATCTATGTTATACATGCTACCCATAAATACAACACATGAGATAATAACAAGATCAAGTTCGACATGTTTTGAAAAAATAAAATGTACAATCTAAAAAATGAGAATTAATGTAAATATAAAAAGTAAAAAATAGAGGAGAGAGAAATTTATTTTTCTTATAACTCTAGAACCATAATGAATTTTTAAATAAAATAAAAATGATGGATTAATAACAAAAAATACTTTAAAATAAGACTAATATTAACATACATTGATGATAAAAAATTTAACAAAATAATTATAATACATGGGATAACATGTTATAACATAGAATAACATATGTGTTATAATATGATTGTGAAAGTCAAAAAAGAAAAGAGAGAAATTTGTACTATTTATAACACTCAAACCATAATGAAATATTAAACGAAATAAAAATTGATGAGTTACTAATATAAAATCTTTTAAAATAAGATTAATGTTGATATACTTTGATAATATTTTTTTAAAAAAAATAAATACAATACATGAGATAACATGTCATAACATAAGGAAAAAATATTTTTTTCGGTCCAACTGTACATTATCTCAAGTTCAATTTATTTCTTAAAGTGAGAGAAAATATGAAAATAGGAGGGAAGTAGTTTCTTATGTTATCTCCATCCAAATATATGTTATATCCGGTCCGATTGTATGTTATCTTATATTCAATTTATTTTTTAAAGAGGGAGAAAATATGAAAGATAAGAGGAAACAAGTGTCATTCGTTATCTACAGTCTAAATGTAAGTTATCTCAGGTTCAATTTATTTTTCAAAGAGAAAAAAATATAAAAAATAGGAGGGACGTAGTTCATACGTTATCTCTGGTTCAAATTTATACGTTATCTCGGGTCCAACTGTACATTATCCCATATTTGATTTATTTTTTTAAAGAGAGAAAATATCAAAAATAGGAAGGAAGTGGTGTCATATGTTATCTCCAGTCTAAATGTGTATATGTTATCAACAGTCCAATTGTACGTTATCTCACGTTTAATTTATTTTTTAAAGAGAGAGAGAATATATCAAAAATAAAAGGAAAGTGATGTCATATGTTATCTTCAGTGCAAATGTATATGTTAGCAAAAGTCCAATTATAACATGAATAACATAGATAACATAGACAACATGCCATAATATGGATAACATAGATAACATGTCATACCATGGATAACATGGATAACATGACATACCATGGATACAATATATAACATGACGTACCATGGATAACATTGATAGCATGGATTGCATAGATTACATGCCATACTATGGATAACATGGATAATATGACATAACACGGATAACATGGATAACATAGATAACACTGAAAATATATATAACATTGATAACATTGTTATAAATATTTTGTTAAAAAATCATTATCAAAGTATGTCAATATTAGTTTAATTTTAAAATATTTTTTGTTACTAACCCACCAGTTTTTATTTCGTTTAAAAATTCATTACGATTTGATAGTTATAAGCAAAATAAAATTCTCCCTCCTCTATTTTTACTTTTTACATTTACATTAATTCTCAATTTTGTTAGATTGTATATTTTTTTTTCAAAGCATGTCAAATTTGATCTTGTTATAATATATTTTTTGTAAGATGCACAACAATTTTATTTCGTCAAAAAAATCATTACTGTTTAAAAGTTATTAATAAAAATATGTTATCTTTTTTCACTCTCCTACAACCACTTTTTTCTCTCCACTCTCTCTCTCTCTCCTTGCAAATGCAACAACAGCATAATATGGCTGCAGACGGGACCAATGGGTAGGTTTTGTCCGATAGCAAATGACACTTTGGTCGTCTGGGTTCTCGTACAGACAGATCGTCCATATAGCTAATCTCATGTGTCTTTGTGTGAGCCTTTGTATGGAAATCAAATTCAAATCTTGCTTCCTGTATCAAATTTACAACCCTATTCTTAGGATCCCACTCTGGCCATCGGGAGTGCGACCTAGGGCTCCCACGACACATGCTTCTCCACTCCGTTGGGGGGGGGATGTGTCCGACCCATCTCCACATGGGCCATCTCCTCTCCGACCTCCCGGCTAGGTCCGTGCTATTAAGATGGCGCTTTCGCAACCCTTCTGGGCGTCTATCCCTCGACATCATGTCTCCCTTATTTGGTCTTCTCCACCACTACTGTGGCAGCTTGGGGCAACCGAGGGTCTGATCTTGGTGCTTGACATTCAGACTGTGGTGACAGGGTGCGAGTGGCATTTAATCGTTACTTATGCCTTTGGATTCCACTGCAAACTCCCTTTTCCTGTGTGGATCTGGTTGGATCGGGACTCTTTCTACCCCTATTTCCTTTTACTATCTTTATTGTCTTTGTGTTTTAGTTTCCTATTTTGGTTTCCTCGAGCTGGCTGCTCGTTGTTGCTCGCCGTCTTAGCGGCCTTTCTTCCTCCATCCTTGTTGATGGCCTTTCCCCACGGAGAGGAGGACAAAATCTGGGTTTTTCTTAGATCTTTGTTTAGTGTTGGAGTTTTCCTTCGACGTGTTATTCTACAAATAGGTTGGAGGAGTGTGCAGTAGCACCGTGCTTTCCACCGAAGAAGATATAGGGTTTTTACTTTTGGGGTCTGTCGCTCCAGATTATCTACGAGTAAAAGTGATGATGATCAAGATTGAGGAGAGATTCTATCAAAAAGCTGCATTTGCTCGCGAACAACTAGGAATCCAAGTTGAAGCGCTCTATCTATGTCCAATCTCATCTTACATTATGTCGTGTCTTTGTTCACAATCTGGTGTCACTGAAGATCTCTTTGTAGATGTTGTATGGCTTCCATAATATGATTCAATTTGTTTTATCAAAAAAAAAAAACTCATGTGGTGCTTCTTTATTGGGATTATTTCGAGCCGTTACAACACACCAACTCAATATTGTCATCCATTTCCTTTTCCACATTAACCCTCATAGACTCACTATTGCTTACTCCAAATTCATAGTCATGCACTATTTTCCGGAGCATCATCATACGAGTAGAATTTTCTCTTCGGTTTTCTCTCACATCCTTTAATTCTCTTCCGACAATTTCTTTTCGGTTAAACTCTTGAGCGGATTCATCATGGAATGATCCGTCACTTGTGAACTAATTGTCGATCTGCACAATTCGTTAATTTGCTCAAGTTAGATGCCGTCTATTTGTGTGGTTGTTTACAACAGCTTTCCTATAGCGTAGAGATCCTTCAAGATTATGGTATGATACACTAGTCATTGTGAATCATAGGAGTATAAGCTTTTCCTATGTACAGTCACATAGTTATTTTATCCTAAAGATTATTATAGTACACAATTATTCATAAGTCATTGTCTAATGGTAACAATTATTCATAAGCATTATCTAATAGTATGTATGGTCATACTATCTTCCGTATTCTTAAACACGCATTTGTAATGCAAATGATTGGTGATGGTTCATACACAGAGACCTACGTATACGTCTTGATGATTTTTGCACCCAGAAACTTGTTGATATCTTGTTAAATGATTGGACTAAAGGAGTTTACACTTCTGTTGATTTTATTAGAGTTTCTCCCATGATCGGTAATTTTCAACACGTTAGGACAAGCCAGCTGGCGACTTGTGATGTGACCATAAAAGGTGTGCAAACATGGTGCTGCATGTGAAATAACATTTCCCTTCCTTTTGCTTTAGTTATGTTTTATATTTTAGTTAATGGTTCTTTTTTCCTCTTACAAAACGTTCAGCATATCATAAATACGAATGTCATGATCTATATTCAAAACATTTATATATTTTTTTTATTTAGATCATTCAAATTTGCCATTCAAAAATATTTGACAACTCAATTTATAGCTCGAGCCTCTACAAAGACATTTCTTTAAATAAGCTATGGAATGAACTTGGACAAAAATATTAAAGATTCATGTAAATCAATCTTTAGAAATCCATAAATGTCTACTGATGAGTTACATATATGAACTCTAAAAATAATATATCTAAATTGTTATTATGCATGGTGCCCACCCTCACAGGAAACCATGGCTTCTCCACTGAACACAAACTGATTGGTCCATATATAAAAAATATCAATAGAAATATTGGGTACTAGTATTATATACCTACCTTCATTTTCACTAATTATTACATTATTTGATTTCTAATCTATAGAAAACTCAGTATAAATTTTCTAAATATATGACCCTAATTAGTTCATGAAGACTAGATCATAGATTTATATTGTATAATGCACACCACCAACCCCAAACCGTAAACACATTGTGAAGTAACTACAAACACACCACAAATCTATAAATAAAATAATACACAAATCCATCAGATTTACACAAAACTGCCTTGATCAAAATATAAATATAATCCTGGCTAACTATGGCCAATGTTGATGAAAAATTGAAATCAGAAATAATGCACAGTGAAAACTAGTGCACCACCAAAATAAGCAAACAACATCTATACTAAAGATATGTAACATTCTATTTTAGTATTAGTCTTAGATATTTTAGATACATAGCAGACCTACAACATAAAAAGATTTGTTATCATTATACATCATGTCCATATTTCATATTTCATTAAATTACAACCTTCATCATGCTAAATTCACATTTACTAAGAAAAGCATAATATTAGTAAACTAAAGATTTTGACCTTGTGTCCATCACTTTGAGTGAGCAATACAGACACTAAACGTTAACCTCTCCACTACCTCCTCATTCTTCTAACAGTAAGGTACTCTTAAAAATGTATCAGGTTGCTGCCTCATTTTGTGGCACTCTTCGATCACTAGTTAAACAAGATGTTAGGATGGTAGATGATAATTTATTCATTAAAGAAGTACATTTTACTCTCAGAACATAAATCTGAATAAGTAAATTCAATATCTATAAAAAAGCATCGAGGTAGTTTAGGGTTACATAGTAAAGCTTGTATGCAATTGAACAACTTAAATAAATGCAAGAAAAGAATATAACAAAAGCATAGTGCTTTTTAACACATTATTAATATTTTATTTAGATTATTAATTTCAAGTTTTATTTCTCATTCACTGAGAAACATGGTTAGAGTTGTAGAATTTCCCAACTCCTCTTCCTTATTGAACTTACTCGACCATAGTTATGGCCAAGTACAATCTATTCTATAGTGGTGAATAAGAGCATGGGATAAGACTTATCCTCTCATATCCCTCACTGAGAGTGTGTCTAGAGCACACCTTGTCCTCTCTCTCATTGGGAAAATTAACCTTGGGTTGTGAGTTGTGACCAAGGTTTGACTCCTCACACTCAAATATGATTGAAATTAAATGACATGTATGATATTTATAGGGTTTCGCTTTTTAGATAATATCACAAAATGATGTGTTCACTATATTTTTTAACTCTTATCAATTTCATCTTGTATTCACCACTTAGGTGTAGACACCGCATATATTCAATTCATATCATCATTTTAGCATATGTTCTTCACAAGTTTCATCCCATCAGAACTACCATTACCACAATATCATTCTTGTACTTAGATAATTATTTTATTTCATATAGATCACGTTTAGGATATCCACATCATAACTAGATCCATTAGAAAATTTTCTATAATATAAGCATCATTCTCATACTAAGGACCAATTAGGGTTTTCAATGCAAATGAAAAGATAATCTAAACAAATTCATTACTAGGATATCATATAAATAATGAGTGACTGATAATATACCCATTAATCATTGAATATATTCAATGATTTACATCCATGGAATCAATCAATAATGGTTAAGTTATCCAATTCATGAACTAGCACTAAAAAAGGAAATTTAGGCATATATGACATTAAGTAGTAATATAGATAATTAGAGATAATTACAATCCATAAAATCTAAACTTATATTAGAGGTAAATTACTTATCAACAAATAAGTTATAGCAAGAAGAAGGTATATAACAAACTACATAGCAAAGTACTATAAATTCATCTCATTTTTGGATATTTAGCCCTTATTTACCAACTTGCAAATAATTACATATTAAGTTTGTATAAAACTAAAAAGGAGCTAAAGTATCCACTCACTCTAACAAGGAAATTGCTTTGGTCGAGCTCTCAATTCAATATCAACATATGGGAAGAGAACCACCAACAACACTTCCTTTACCCCCATCAGTTTCCAAGCTAGCAAGAGAAGGAAAATGAAGAAAGAAGGGGAGAAATCATGGTCCCATAGGTTTATATTTGGGGAATATTTTTCGTGGAACATCTAAGAAGAAAAGGAAACAAAACTAAATAAAGATATCAAAAATTTAATAGAAACTATAAAATAAACCTTCTAACTCCTATAAAAAGATCCATTTGAAAATCTTACTTACCCCCTTCCCCTCTCAAAAATGAACTCTATGAGTAATGATAGATTTTGGGAGGTGTTACAATTTTAGGTAGTTAATATAGATGATAATAGGCTCTTGTAATTACTATAAATAGGTCCAACCATTGCATATTTATTTCTTTTTGATACTTTCATATATATATATTTCACTCCCAAAGGAAAAAAGGTGAATAAATAAAATGTTACTCCAACCATGTACATGAGCATCTTGTCGACAACATAAGCCCCAGATAAGGGTATTGCTCCAAAGAATACCAAAGTTTGCCACCATAGAGTCCAACTTATTCACTACTACTTAGTTAGAATTGACTACCTAAAAATTTTCTTTTGATATTGTTCCAAAGAGCTTAAGTTCATCCAACTCCATCCTGACATGTGTGTAACTGTTCCTTCCTTCCCGTATGTTGTTGCACATAGTAGTAAAATAGATACCTCCATATCCGATTTGGCCCATGTTGAAATTTTATTTTTCTTTTTCCACTCAAGGGCCACTTCAATAACATCTGGTGGATTGTCACCACCAATTCTCAAGGTTTATCCTACTCCATATATAATTTGATACTTTACATTTGAATAAGAGGTGAGAAATGGACTGGTCATATGCCTTACAAAGGATATATGTACCATCCTCCACCAAACCCCAATTAATTAATATGTGTAAGGAAAGAAACATCCCATTATAGCTATGTATTTCATAGTGGGTGTTACACCCATATCCCACAATAACCTCTAATCATGAGATTAGGGCATAAGTTAATTATTAACATAATACAAATAATCACTCTTAACTTTTTCTTTGATTTCAACTCTTTGTTTCGTCACATTCAATCATGTAAACTAACTATACAAGGGAATTTAAACTTAAATACTAAAATCTGATTTCAACAATAAAGATTCATATATAGACATTCATTCTATTTCTCACATTTGCATGTACATATGACATGATAAATAAATACATTCTCTGTTATTAAGGAAACAAAGTTACACATAATCATTTACAAATCCCTCACTTCTATACAAGGACCTAGAGTGATAGGGACTGACTGAACTTGACTAATCTGATACTTATCTCTCGTGGTAGATCTACTCTAGCATTGTCATTCTATAGAAAAACAAGGTTTTCCTAAAAAATTTTGAGTAGAGGGGTGAGCCTATCGCTCAGTGAATCAATCAAAAGAAACATTATAAAGAACTTTAGTATCCAAAGATATTCTATTGAGCAACTGAATTTTAAGTAGGACAATATTAAACCAAAGAGGAACAAATCATTCATAGGCATATATATGGCCGGATACTCTAAATATCCAAAGGAGCACATCAATATATGAGCATACTTCATTAATCCCATAAGGAACTAGAAATTTAGAAACATACAAATGACAAGTTGTTAGAGATAACTACAAAGAATATATGGAGAACTATACATTTTTATTGATCTCTCATTTATCTTATCATGCATCACTAGAAATATACAAATATATAAACATTTCCTCATTATTCTCTTTTTGATCTTTAATCAACACTGACTTGACTTAACTACTGAACTGACTACTACGATGTTGGCCAACTAAACATAACTAATTGATCTGACTAACTCAATTAACTTTTATTTTAATTTTCCCCTGATCTCTCTTGGATTGTACCATCAAAGAGAAAGCCACACTACACGACTCATGGTACAAGTCTTAAGGTAAACCTGGGGACCTTAAGACTACTACTACTAATGCCCCACTCTAACTCGAGGGATCCTCGTAAGGGATTTTAACAGCTACATAGTTGGTCATATATATGTGACCCCTTGTCCTGTGTACTTAGGAGGGGTAACTCTATGCTAAAAAGCCTCTGCCTCAGACAATGCGGTTCCTTAAGAGCTAACACGCAATATGGAGTAACTACTAGAAGGAGTAGGTCTACAAGGGCTATTTACTCCAACAGTTAGGTAGCACTTGATCTCAAGTTATTGTTGGATACCCCTACTACTAAAATAGTACCACCGAGATCTTCAGTTATTTTTGGGTACTGTAACAACCCTGCCTCTCGGTAACCCCCAATTAAGGGAGACCAAAAGGTCAGAGTCGTTAGCCCATAAGGGTTTCTATATGATCATCACTAACCTCTTCAATGAAGGAGCTATCCTTCACCCTAACATGCATTATCCTTCCAAGGTTGGGTCACCCAAAAAGGCACTAGGTCCAAAACACCTCACAGAGCTCATGCTTCTCACGGGTACTCAAAGCCAACATGCATGTCAACCCACCTATATGGTCAACCATGTTATCTATATCATCATGTCATCTCTCTTTGTCAACCACTTAGGGTTAGGGTTAGCATCATCCTCAGAGGATGCGCCCGGTCTCTACCTCTTCTTGGAGACCTATTCCTCCAAGGCTACCTCTCTACTCATCATCCTGACAAGAAGGTCTAACCTCAGGTCTCTCCTAAGGGCACGACAACACATGTCATGCAACCTAAGCATGTAACTAATCACTAGTTTACACGTAAAATATTAAATGTATGTCCATGACATCTTGTTTACATGCTTTTCATTAATTTGATGGAGGATTCCTTAATCTTATCATATATACCCTTACCTCTAGAAGGTGGGGAAGAGAGAGAAAACCCTAAATATTAGAATCCTTAATTGAATTAGGGTTGAGAAGGGACAAAATAGATGAGAGAGTCCTATAGGTATCTTATTTCGAGTCAGAACCTCAGACACTGGCCAGGCAGTCAGACTGCATCTGGGAGTCCTCATCACCGACTAGTGGGGTGGAAGAAAATATTGCCAGCCCCCAAACCGTGATCCTTTTCTAGACACCTCTGTCTTTTGAAAAATCCTCTAATAACTCCCCTAGTTCTATAGAGTTTGTAAAATTTAATAATTACTAAGGATTAAATGAAGAACTGAGGCTCTGATACCAAATGTAACACCCAGGCCCAATGCCCTAGGCTCTAGTATAGTTTCAGGAATGACGACTGGCCCCATATACCACCACTAGCCTTAACTGCACGCATTATCATCACTCACGCACAAGCCAGGATCAACTTCCCGATTGGTCACCCATCCTAGTACTACTCCAAGCTAAGCACGCTTAACTATGGAGTTCTTTAGTGATGGGCTCCCGGAAAAGGAGGTGCACCTTAGTCATTCTGGGTCTACACTGAAATGAGGAAATATTATGAGGCCATATAGTTGAGCCTTGATGAGGACATCACGAGTCTAAGTGGGGGAGATTGTAACATCCCAAGATTTGAGGCCTCAGATATAATGATCTTAAAAGGAATAATTGGACTACCCATATCACCAAGGTGCACTTCCTTTTCCGAGAGCCCATCACTAAAGAACTCCATAGTTAAGCGTGCTCAGCTTGGAGTAGTACTAGGATGGGTGACTAGTGAGGAAGTTGATCCTGACTTGCGTTTGAGTGATGATAATGCGTGCAGTTAAGGCTAGTGGTGGTCTGTGGGGCCAGTCATCATTCCTGAAACTCTACTAGAGCCTAGGGCATTGGGCCCGAGCGTTACAGGTACTATGCTACTAAACTAAAGTAGCACCAAAACCCAATCAGTTAGTGTTGGATACTCAGTTCTGGGCTACTTCTTCCTATATCTAATAGTCCATAGCCCATTTCACCCATCCCACTATAGACTTGTAAGGAGGGCTCTACGGTGTTCAAGACATCTACTACTATTGTATTTGACTGACTACTTGAACTATTGAACTGAATTCATTGATGATACCTAGCTGAATGCATAACATATTGATTACCCTTATCTCACGATTTCTCATTTCTTAAAGATTAACATATTGATTACCTATTTATTAATTCTCATGAACATATAATAGATTCTTATATTTTCAAACAGATATCATGTCTAATGATATAAACATTCTCATTCAACATTTCTCATATTTATGCATGGCATCAACAACATCCCTATATAGGGGAATTCCATTTCATTTTTTTTAAATACCATAACAACTAATGTATGTCATGTCAAGGAACTCAACTATGGATTTTTACATTACAAATCAAAATGTGTATGCATATAAAATAATATACAACTAGAAACCTAGAGTATTACATTACTCACATCAACTAGTCATGCATATGAAACTCTTGTATGAATTGAACTAGAGTTTTTATGCTATTCATTGAAATATCATACATTAATAATAACCTTGAATAAATAAATATATGATGTCAAGGGAATTACTTCAATTGGATTTCATAATGTCTAGTCACAAAGTTCCAACTTCCCACTCATCTAGGGTTTCACCCTCTTTATTGAAATATCAAGCAAACAATGATAAATTCAGATAAAACCCAAGATAATATAAACATATATGTACTAAAGATTCAAATAAAACAATCATTTACAAATAAGGAGATTCAAATAAGCAAAGATCTTCATCCAATTATACATCAATTTCAGGCATAACCAAAAATCCTAGATTTTCGTTTATTCTTATACAATAACTTTAGGTATTATATCTTAGATGGTATCAATTTCTTACATCATTGTATCATCTAAAATTGATCACAATAGGAAAATATTGCATTTCTTTATCATCTTGCAAAAGCTAAATCTAAAAAGCATATTTAGGGTTTATAGTCGCTTACAAAGAAATTGAAGATTAATGTGGATTTAATCCAATTTCTTACAATATATTGTTCATAGGAAGTTCCCACTCACCTAAGGTGTTAAAACACCTTAAAAACGCAGTTAAAGAACTAAAATTCTAGAATCCATATCAAAATCCTAGCAAATCACCGATTTCTTCTTCCTTTCAACTCAGAAACCCTAGAAATGGATAATCATAAAAGGGAGAGATTCAATATCATTTAGAATAAAATCATATGACGGTGGAGTATTGACATATGAGAGAAGAATTATCAAAAAAATCTATCTAGAGATGAGAAACATAATTTATTTCATCAACTCTAGCAAGAAAAAACCCTAAATTGCCATCTTCTCTACTTTCTTCATCCAAACCCTACTTCTCCCTCTCTCTCTAGATTTTCAATTCTCTCGATTGAATCACGAATTATGGGATCTCATAGTGTGTTAGGTTGATCATATAAACAATTGAGGTGCTTGGGTCAATTGCAAATTGACAATACTTATACTTTCTTTTATTTTAGCAAAAATTTCTATCTCAAAAATATTAACATAAATTGTTTACTAAATATGTTACAAATGCTTCAAAAATTATGAAGAAATACCATGTTATCTATAATTTATTTTCAAATCTCCAATAAAATATCATATCATTCTGAGATACCAATAAACAAATAAAAATCAAATACTACAATATTGTACTATAGTCAGAATTCCTGGTTGGTTGAGTTTGTCCTAAGAAAACTTGCCCAACAAAGATGTCCATAGCACATCCAAAAATAATAATATTTTTAAATATAATTCATGAGTGAGTTATCCATATTATATACAAATTTCAAGTAAATCCAAATTACATAGAAAATATGAAAAATCATTTACCATATTTCTATACCCATCAAATTTTGTATTTATATACCATCAAAATCCTAATTTTTGTGATTAGGGTTTACACTTCTCAACCATAATCCTTCAAAGTAAAATCATGGTTATAGTTATATCTCATGTTCAAAAAATCATAAATGACATACCATGACTATCAGTTTTAAGCGGTGTTCAATCTAATTAAGCATGTAATCACGAAGATAAATCTTAGTTTACCAGTTAAGCTCAGATGCGGTCATAATAGTGGTCCATTTGGATATATGTCCTTTACCCGAATAAGATCATTCTTATGAACTATATCAACATGTTGAGAAGACCACAATTTGGTATTGGGATCCTGGAGTGCCCAATGACTATTCTTTTTACAAACATGCATGTGTTTGACACCATCCCACATGGGGTTCATATTCTTACAAACATGAGATTCATGACTCAAGGCGGTGTTGGACACATAAACCTATCCACATACGTCTCATGCAACCATGAGGTAGAAAGACCCATTTGATCATGGAGAAATCATTTCATTCTTATTACAGTACGTTATCTCAAAATGACTCATATGTTTGATCCCCACAACCTAATTGATAAGGGGTCTAGTGATTATGTGACAAGACTCTCCATAGATTTCTCTATATACTAGGATATTATCTATAAGATTCCTTGTCAACTCCACCGCAGGAGTAGGTAGAACACAAAGATTTTTCCAAAATCTCTCTAAGATTTTAGTCACCATCATGACCAGGACTAGTCTTCCCTATTAAACATATGGGCTCAAGAGAGGGTAGTGAACTAAGATAAAACCACTTAAACAAAATTCATTAGGCCTTCAAAGTATTTCCAAAGAAAATATTGAACTATTGAAAACAAGGGAGAGAGAGGTTGAAAAATTCATAAGTAAATGCTATATTTATAATGATTACATCTGAAAAGGATGTAACTCTACTACATAGAGAGGTGATGAATCTCTATTCATAATGTTTATATTTCATTCTTATGATTGGTTAAAATATTTCTATTGCATTTCACTTCATATTTCACTTGTTTTACATTTTTAGTGGTTTATGCAATTTATTTAGCATTTAATACATTTTTTATTTTGACTTGTAGTGTTTTAATGCAATTAGAAGATAGAAGTAATTATCCCTTTATTAAAAGTCCAAGAAAATGATCAATGATTTTATAACCTCACTCACCAACTCTGGAAATTGGAGTGAGGGTCATTAAAGTGTTGATGATCAATAGAATGACCATAATTTTTTCATATAAACTCAAAATTTGTATGATTTGAAAGACATCAGATGCATATATATATGCATGTATATATATGTATACATATATATATATATGTATTATATGATATACGTCTGTCAGTCGACTCATCCTTGAGTCACTTTTTGAGTCAGTCGATAGAGTTAGGATGAAAGAGATCTTCATAGAATGGATGAGTCACCTAACTCACCTAGTGAGTTGGTTGACTGATTTGAGAATTTGATTCCAGTAGAATCCAAGGCTTTGATGCCTTACAAGTGGCCACACATGAGTCACCCATCTCTCCTATAGTAAATCTTCCATGAGCAAAGTTGAGTTGCTTGACTCGTTCCATGAGTTTTCTGACTGGAAACTATAACCCGCCACGAAAGTGCCTCTAAATTTTACATGTGATGTCATAATTGAATGATTCAAGATGATTTGGAAGAGGAATTTGATTATATATGAAACAAGTATATTTACATATTGCTCGTAGTTGAATTTCTAGACGTATAGTCTCCTATTTCTCCAACTTCACAAATCTACTAAATCACAATCGTCAGATCAATTTGGATTGATTTGCGATTTTATTGGCTGAAATAGAAGGATTTGAGGAAGGTCTACAATAGGGGGCATGACCTATCTCACCCATACACAACTCTAGCTATCAAAGGGGAGATTCATAGATCAAATTCAAAAGATTGACGTGGAGACGTGCACCATCAAAGTACTTCACCAAAGAGTGCATTTATCATTTAGGATTGATGATGAGACCACTAAGATATCCTCTACGCCACTACTTTCTCCATGACATTCCTCTTCTTTCTCTATTTTTGTATAATGAACATGATCAGAGAGTAGATTATCTACTAGAATGTGGGATTGGTCATGTTTCTCATATCTTGTACTCTCATATTATATATTATGATTCATATGGATTTTTGGATTCATTATCAATTGATAGAAATTGTCTATATATTATCTACATATAATGCATTATTATTAGAATCCTAGACAGAGACCGTGAAATATAGGATTAGACTAAAAATCAATTATCATTAAACACTAGGTGAGATCACAAAATGGAGTTCTCCAGGGCAACGAATTAAGTATCCATAGGTATGAGATCCTACAACATGTATGTCTGATTCCCCATAATGGAAGAAAATTGATTTATTATACCCCAAATATGGCGAAGAATATAGGAATCTAAGACTTTGGTTGTATACTGATGGGATGAATCCATACTACACATTAAGCATCCAACATAGTACTTGGTCAATATGATTATTATATAAAATCTTCCTCCCAAGTTGTGTATGAAAAATGGGTACTGTGACATCCCGCTATCATACAGACAACAAGACATCATGTGAAAACGTGCAGAAACACCATAATCTACATATTACTGAAAACATGGGTTAATTAAAACTGATTGCGGAAAGAAGATAAAAGAGAACTATTACATTCAGATCCTCATCCTGCAAGGAAACATGTTATATAAATATGCACAAGCATGGATATATGTTCACAGCTTAATGGAACAAGTTGTCCTGTCAGCACCAGAGTCCATCACCTATTTATACATACATAACGGGCCACACCAGACCAGCAGCAGGATATACAAAATTACAGCAGCTAGCCATTGTGAAACGTCATTAAAACACCTCCGAGGACCTGAGAGTACATGGATGACTCTAGGACTCTACTACAAAACCACCAAAACAACAACATCTCCATCTCTTGCCTTCTACTGCTCTTCCTCTTGCTGCTCAACCACAACCTCACGACCACCACCACGTCAAGCACGATCACCTAAAAAGGTTGTAAACCAGCGGGGTGAGACACACAGTCCCAGGGAGCAACAGAACTCCCCGCTGAAACTATAAAACCTCAAAAGGTTTCAAGCAGATAAAATAGATAGCTGGTAAAGTCATATCATAAGAGCAGCATACTGAGTAAGACTATTATTACCATCAATCTTACTAAGATATCCATGAGACCTATATCCATATATTTCTTTATGGAACATGATTGACAAGATAAACTTTACAAGAACTTATCACAAGATATCAATATCATATAAGTAAATGTAAGAGATAACTGGATCATCTATATAAGAAAGGCCTCAACCAATGTCCCATGTTTTTCTGTAAGTAGTATATACTATTCGGTTGGTTTACGTTTTATTATGCCATGAGGAAGTGAGCTATCCTTGCTCAAATCCAACCTTCAGCTGTAAAGCCCAAAAACCGGTGCCATACAAGGTCAATGGGAGAGCCAGACTCCATGACCTCACCTCCTCGTGGTCAGTGCACAAAAATCAAAGCAAGACTGCAGTATCATGCTTATATGGCCTCAGCCTTAGGGTCAGCTCCACAAGCTACCCATATCTCTAGCTCACCTTGACACAAGTGCTAGTATACTTTTGAGCCACGGACCTGATCACTGTGCTCTTGAGCCATGAACGCATTCATGCTCTAACTCATTGAGTCATGGTCCTGTTCACCATGTTCTTTACCATACGGAGTCTACAACCATAGTTGTACTCTAATCCTCCTTTTTTGGCTAGGAGAAAACCCTGCATATTCAACAATATGCGCTCCAGGTAACCCCGCAGGATAAACCTGTTTCACCATCACCAAATTCTGATGATGATGGATCAATGGCCAGGGAAAACTACATGATATGTTCTACTGTAATTAATTAGTATATTTTAAGTGATTTGTTGAGGCAACCAAGTTATACAGCATCGAGTTACATTAATATTGTTACTATCATGGGATCTCAATCCCTCCTCACAGATTTCTACTACCTCTCAAGGCACCAACATCCTGCATCAACATCCCGGGATAGCAATCCCTTATATCATCATCAAAGGATAACATCTCAACTAGGCACTCAGCCTTTATCAGGTCCTCAAACCTATCTCATCATACTGGTGATGCATGTTATCTCATCAACAAGGATTATTATCATTTAGTGTTATTCAAAGCACATATACCTCATAGCTCTTACCTGGATATGAATCTATTTAATATACCTACATGGTTAGTATACATATCAAGAGAGATAACTTAAATCTCTAAACATAGATCTTTATGATGATCATGCTATCCTATTTGGAACGACATCCATGATTATATGAAGCATAAGATGTATCAATCATATTATTGTTATCAAACCATGAGCATACACTATGCCCTATTCTTATGAACATAACAATGTATCTTATCATCTTATGTAGCAGCATCTTAGATTCCCAACATACCTTGGTTCACAACCTACCATCATATCCCATTACAACATAGATGCAGGTTTAAGGTGATTAATCCATTTATTAGGATTTCTGGGTTAAACATAACCTTCACCAAATATTCCAACTTCCCTCACTATAAGTGTGGCAGGTAGTGCCACCCTCACCAAAAGAATAGCGGGTAAGATCTTATCGCTAATAATAACCTATCAGCTAGGGTTTTCAAACCCTAAAGAACTTATGTCACCATATCGGCCATCAACACTTCACCCTATCGTGCACTAGAGAGCAACCAGCACTGAGTTGTGTCATGCATCTTGAACTAGAGGTGTGTATCGTGCACAAGCAGCTAGGGTATCATAACTTATACTATCGACCAAGAACCCTATCGCTTACTAGGGTTAGGGTTTCTATTGGCCAACCCTCTCAACAAGGATCATATCGACCAAGAGCATGGCGCCCAGGACAGCCTATCGCCCAACCATCAAACCATGTTGTCCAAGGGACCCTCATGTCGTCCAAGGCACTCTAACGCCCAAAGCATCATGTCTTCCATGGGAAAGGTGGCCACTAAGGCATCATATCAGCTAACTCAACTTAGGGTGTGTTGTGCAAACACAAACCCCAAGCCCGACACAAGGTTTACCCATCTTACTCATATCGTTCAAGGAAGAGGCTAGGGTGTCTCCCACCTATAACACACAATACTAAGGCACCACAAGAAGGCCTATCATCCAACTAGGTCAAGTCCCTTATATCGGCCACCACTAAGGCACCTATTAGGGTTTCATCATGCAAACTCCATGTCAGGAAACTCAAGAACAAACCATGTCACCCATAATAGAGATAACTTACCAGCCACCATGGCGACCAAGGGGACATCCAAAGCAAGGGATCATCTCGGCCAAAGCATATCGTCCAAGGATACTAACAAGGTGAAAGGGGTCATATTGGGAACAAAGCCTAACAAGGCTCAACTCAACATATCGGCCAAGCTAAAACCCAAAAAAGGGTGTATTGTGCAAGGGTACAAGAACCTCACCAAGATGGTCATCTTCAACCTCAGACTCTTTAGCAACAAACCCTAATTGATCAAGATAGTTGGCTCACCTCTCAATAACCAAGTGAGAGGGGTTTTGCACAACCTCCATCAAAAATTGGGCAACATGATGGATCGTCTCCAACTTAGGTCATCACTCATCCAAAGGCTCACCTCTCAAAACCATGGTGAGAGGAGGGTGTTGCCCAAGCAACAAGAGCATAGACTCACCTCTCAATGACTAAGGAAGAGATGGGTTTTGCCTACACCACAAGAGCACAAACTCACTTCTGAAAACCAAGGAGAGAAAGGGGTATTGCCCCAAAGGAAACCCTAATCTATAGGTTCGGCCAACTAGGTCCAAAGGTACACAAGAAACAACAACATCATCAACAACATGATCACTATATCCACAAGATTAAAGGTACATGCCAGAGCAAGAAACATATCTAACAACATGCATGGACAATCATGATCATATATGAACATGCTACATAAAACAAGGTTGTATAGTTAGGGTTCGAAGTCATATAACCCGCCTTAAGCAAGCTCCTCAAGCTCCAAAGCTCCAAGCCTTAAGATCCTAGATCCAAGGCACACCACCTATGTTTCGGCCACCAAGCTAGAGGAAGAAGAAGAGAACTCCTTCAAAGGGATCGGCCACCAAGCACACCAAGGGAAGGTGTATCGTGCACCAAGGAAGAGGGAGGCAATAAAGAACTAAAGGAATCCTAAGCAAGTGAAACGGAAGGTATATATATAGAAGAGGATGAAGGGGGAACCAAGGCAAGGTGTCGTCCCACTTAGGGACACTTGTCCATGGGCAATGCCACCTTCTCATCTCGCCACATCCACATGTCCAAGGCATTTACCACATGCAAGCATCAAGCACCAAGTGTCCACAAGGGGGTGACACAAACGATGTTAGGAGTCAAAGATGGTCATAGGCCGATACATCCTCTTGGGCAATACACTCATGTCCGACACAAGCCATGGCCGACAGACACTAGGCCGATACAAGCACCCAAACACTCCCTTGCCCGATACAAGGCCCATCAAGGAAAGATAAAGCCCAAATAAGGCAAAACAAGGCCCAAGGCTACTCAAGAAATGAGCCCAACCCATCCTCTCCACTCTAGAGGATGCAAGGAGAGAGAGAAAATTTCTCAAAGTGACAAACTTGCTCATCAACCCTAAACTTAGGTTATTTGCAAGTAGCACCTCCAACTTTCAACAAAGCACAAACAAACCCTAATCACCACTTGAGGTGATTAGCAAGCAACTAAACACCAGGGTTAGGTAAAGAAAATAGGATAAGCCCAAAACAGAGGTCAGGGTCCTTATAAGCCATAAACCCCTACAAAAAGATTTCTCCCCCGAAATCCGAAGAGAAAAGTGAGGGATACTTCCTCCTCATCTCTTCCTCGAGCTCCCACATGGATTCCTTAATGCCACGATGATGCCAAAGAACTTTCACAAGAACCATGTCTTTCCTTTTTAACTTCTTTACTCTTCTGTCAAGGATTGTCACTAGACCTTCCTCATAGGTCACATCTTCATCGAGCTCAACCTCAACTGGTTGTTTCACTATCCCTGTGTCTGGATGACTTTTCTTCAGCATGATGATATGGAACACCGGATGTAACCTGTGCAACTCTGGCAGAAACTCTAACTTATAAGCTACCTTGCCAACACGTACTATTACCGGGTATGGACCCATATACCTGGGGTGCCAGTTTGCCTTTTCGGCCAAACCTCAGCACGCCTTTCCAAGGTGAGACCTTGAGATACACTTTGTCTCCCACCTGGAACTCTAAAGGTCATCGACGATTATCTACGTACGACTTCTGTCTGTCCTGTGCCACTTTCAACTTTTGTTGTGTCGCTCTAATCTTCTCTATTGTCTGCTGCACTAACTCAGGACCCAAAAGCTGATACTCACCAGACTAATACCAACATAGAGGATATATGCACTTCCTACCATATAGAGCCTCATAAGGAGCCATGTCAATGCTCTTCTGGTAACTATTGTTGTAGGCGAACTCTATCAAACTGAGATGTACATCCCAAATGACTAAGAACTGCAAACCACAAGCTCGGAGAAGATCCTCTAAAGTATGAATAGTCCTTTCAGACTGCCCATCTATCTGTGGGTGGAAAGTAGTGCTGAACCTCAACTGTGTTTCCAACGCTTGGTGCAACTGTTCCTAGAAATGACTCGTGAACAGGGGTCCTCTGTCAGAGACTATCATTGTTGGTACACCGTGCAAACACACTATCTCATCCACATATATCCGAGCAAGATTCTCTAATGTATACATTGTCTTCACAGGTATGAAATGAGCAGAATTTGTCAATCTATCCACTATCACCCAAATGGAATCATGATTCCTAGTTGTCCTTGGTAGACCAACTATGAAATCCATGGTTATATGACCCCATTTCCACTGCGGTATCGACATGGGTTGTAACGCTCCTACCAGCTTCTGATGCTCAGCCTTAACTTGTTGTCATACTGCACAGCTAGCCACAAACTCGGCTACATCCTTCTTTAAACCAGGCCACCAATATAGTTCCTTTAGGTTATGATACATCTTGGTAACACCTAGATGCATAGCATACATTGATGTGTGCGCCTCCTCGAGCACTAGCTTTCTTAGATTATCAACATCAGGGACCACCATCCTATCACTATAACAAACCAGTCCATCCTTGGACTCATGGAACCCATCACGCTTCTCGTTGCCAAACTCTGATCTGATTGACTGAATTGAAGCATCTGTTTGTTGTGCATCCTTGATCTGCTGCCTCAATATGGGCTTTACTTGCATCTGTACCAACAGTCCTGCAACCAAGAAAACTTCTAATTGTATATTCAGCTGCCGCAAAGAGACAAGCATATCCCACCTATAGCATATCAACTAACTCAACTGTGCCTTCTTCATAGAGCGAGAAGAAGAAGACTTTCTGCTAAGCGCATCAGCTACCATGTTTGCCTTACTAGGATGAAACTCAATGGTGCAATCGTAATCATTGATCAGCTCCATCCAGCAACATTGTCGCATGTTCATCTCACTCTATGAAAAGATGTACTTCAAGTTCTTATGATCTGTAAAGATCTGACACACTTCCCCATAAAGATAATGTCTCCAGATCTTTAACGCACAGACTACCACTGCCAGCTCCAAATCATGTTTCAGATAATTCTTCTCATGTTTCTTAAGCTGTCGCGAAGCAAAAGAAACCACATGATCCTCCTGCATCAGCACACATCCTAGGCCTTTCTTGGAAGCATCACAGAAAACCACATAGCTTTTCCCAGGCTCTAGCAGCACTAACACCAGAGTACTAGTCAGCTTCTCCTTCAAGCTTTGGAAAGCTTACTGACAACGATCATCCCAAACAAAGGGTACATCCTTCCTGGTCAATTTTGTCAACGACAGTGCGATCACACTGATATTTCTTATAAACCTTCGGTAGTATCCTGCTAAACCCAGAAAACTACGAACTTCTGTTGGCGTCTTTGGTTGCTCCCAATCTACAACTGACTCCACCTACTTTGGGTCTACTCTAACTCCTTCTACATATCACATGACCCAAGAAAGTCACTTCTTTCAATCAGAACTTGCACTTGCAAAACTTGGGATACAACTGATGTTGGCGAAGAAGAGTCAAAGCTTGTCGAAGATGTTGTGCATGCTCTTGGCTATCCTGACTATAGATTAAGATGCCATCTATAAAAACTACAACAAACTGATCTAGAAACAGATGGAACACCCTATTCATCAGATCCATGAAAGAAGCAGGTGCATTGGTTAGCCCAAATGACATAACCACAAACTCAAAGTGACCATACCTCATCCTAAAAGCTGACTTTGGTATGTCCTCATCCTTAATCCTCAACTGATGATATCCAGATCGTAGATCAATCTTCAAGAACACTGTAGCACCACACAACTGATCAAACAGATCGTCTATCCTCGGCAACAAGTACTTATTCTTGATCGTAACTTTGTTCAACTGCTAGTAATCTATGCACAACCACATCGATCCATCCTTCTTCTTTACGAACAGGACTGGAGCACCCCACGACGATGTGCTCGGCCTGATGAAACCTTTATCCAACAACTCCTGTAATTGCTTCTTCAGTTCTTCCATCTCAGCTGGAGCCATTCTGTACGGTGTCTGGGCAACTAGTTGTGTTCCTAGCACTAGATTGATCTCAAAGTCAATCTCTCGAGGTGGGGGGACATCGGGGAACTCATCGGGAAACACATCTGCAAACTCTCAGACAACTGGAACCTCTTCAAGGCTAGGGCCTTTTGCCTTGGTATCCTCAACGTGAGCTAGGAACACCTTACATCCTTGCCTCAACAACTTCTCTGCCACCATCGCTGACACTAAGCACGTCGGAAGGATCTTTCTATATCCTTGGAAGATCCACTTCTTACCACCGTCATCAAACACTACTTTCTTGGAACCACAGTCCAACACAACCTTATACTTCTCTAAGGTATCCATCCCAAGGATCACATCAAATCCATGCATATCAAGTGGTATAAGATCCACTTGTATACTGTGTCCCGAAAAAGATAGAACACAAGATGGAAACACCTCTCAAAGCATCGAGGAACCATCAAGAGGGGTTTCTAGAAATAGGATATCCTTCTTACCACTAACAGGTAAAAGATAGTTTTCAAGCATAGTTCATCCGATAAAAGAGTGTGTAGCACCCGGGTCAACCAGAACAGATATAAAGCAAGAAGAAGACAAATCAGAATGAAATAACTCCATCTGACCTGCCACCACTTGCGGGTTGACTATCGCCTCCGGCTGACTCATAGAATAGAATCGAGTCATTTCTTGCTGACGTCCATGTCCTCTGCTTCCTTGAGAAGATGATCCTTCTTGTGACGCTTGACTGCGTCCTCACCCTCTGCTACTACTGGGCTACAATCTATCTGACTCTTGTTGATTCTGCCTCGGCTGTTGTGTCACTTCAACATCTCTCTTTGGGCAATTTGACCTCAATTGGCCAGTCTATCCACAGTGGTAACATGACCTGCCTTCTATCTGCGGCCTAGATGGCCCTGTCACTATTACCGAAGCTGTACTATGAGCTTTGGATGGTGAAAATCCACGCCCTCTTCCCTTACTCAGAGACCATAGAGATTGTGTAAACTCTGCATCACAGAAGGTGCCGAATACCTTGGCTTCTTGAAGCCATCAAACCTCTATCTTTGAAACTGCGCAAGCCTTTTCCTGATCATGGATTCCCTTTTCTCCCTGACAGACCGTTCAATCTTGTAGAAGGACTCCACGAATGTGGCAAACCACTCCCGATTCTCCAAAGCAATAGTAGGTGTTGACAGCTCAGCACTCAAACCCTTCTCAAACTATTTGATCTGCTCATCATCTATCGCCGCCATGTGAGGACAAAACCTCAGCAAGTCCATAAACTTGGCTTCATACTCGGTGATGCTCATCGATCCTTGGTGCATATGCTCAAATTGGTTGATCTTCTCATCCAGATATGTCTTTGGGAAGTATCAGCTGACGAACTCCCGTCAGAAAACCTCCCAACAGATCACCTCACTGGGTCGCTTCTCCTCTTCGATGTCCCACCAATGGCCAACACTACCTTTCAGAAGGTAGACAACGTGCTTTACTTTGTATGCTTCAGGGATTTCGAGGATCCAAAAGGCCTTCTCGAGACCTATCAGCCACAGATTGACATCTGTCGGATCAGCCATTCCAGCATAATCCAAAGCTCCAACTTGGCGAAGCCACTTAAAGGTCTTCCCACTGCTTGATGATTCACGTGAAAACAAGCGAAAACACCATAATCAACATGTTACCAAAAACACGGGTTAATTAAAACCGATTGCGGAAAGCAGATAAAAGAGAACTATTACATTCAGATCCTCATCCTGCAAGGAAACATGTTATATAAATATGCATAAGCATGGATATATGTCCACAACTTAATGGAACAAGCTGTTCTGTCAGCACCAGAGTTCATCACCTATTTATCCATACATAACGGGCCACATCAGGCCAGCAAAAGGATATACAAAATTACCGTATCTAGTCATCGTGAAACGTCGTTAAAACACCTCTGAAGACCTAAGAGTACAAGGATGACTCTAGGACTCTACTACAAAACCACCAAAACAGTAGCATATCCATCTCTTACCTTCTACTGCTCTTCCTCTTGCTGCTTGGCTGCAACCTCACCACCATCACCACGTCTCACGCGATCACCTAAAAAGGTTGTAAACTAGTGGGGTGAGACACACAGCCCCAGCGAGCAACATAACTCCCCGCTGAAACTATAAAACCTCAGAAGGTTTAAAGAAGATAAGAAAGATAGCTGGTAAAGACATATAATAAGAGCAACATACTGAGCAAGACTATTATTACCATCAATCTTACCAAGATATCCATGAGACCTATATCCACATATTTCTTTATGGATCATGATTGACAAGATAAGCTTTATAAGAACTTATGACAAGATATCAAGATCGTATAAGTAACTGTAAGAGATAACTGGATCATCTACATAAGCAAGGCATCAACCAATGTCCCGTGTTTTGCTCTAAGCAGTATATACTATTCGGCTGGATTACGTTTTATTATGCACTGAGGAAGTGAGTTGTCCCTGCTCAAATCCAACCTTCGGCTGTGAAGCCCAAAAACCGGTGCCATACAAGGTCAATGGAAGAGCCAGACTCCATGACCTCACCTCCTCGTGGTCAGTACATGAAAACTAAAGCAAGACCGCGGTCTCATGCTTATATGGCCTCAGCCTTAGGGTCAGCTCCACAAGCTACCCATGTCTCTAGCTCACCTTGACATAGGTGCTAGTATACTTTTGAGTTACGTTCCTAATCACTATGCTTTTGAGCCATGAACACATTCATGATCTAACTCATTGAGTCGTGGGCCTATTCATCATTCTCTTTACCATACAGAGTCTACAACTGCAATTGTACTCTAATCCTCCTATTTTTGGCTAGGAGAAAACCCCACATATTCAACAATATGCGCTCTAGGTAATCCCGCAAGATAAACCTGTTTCACCATCAACAAATTCTAACGATGATGGATCTATGGCCAGGGCAAACTACATGATATGTTCTACTGTAATTAATTAGTATATTTTAAGTGAGTTGTTGAGGCGACCAAGTTATACAACATCAAGTTACATTAATATTGTCACTATCATGGGATCTCAATCCCTCCTCACAGATTGCTACTGGCTCTCAAGGCATCAACATCCTGGGATAGAAATCCCTTATCTCATCATCAGAGGATAACACCTCAAATAGGCACTCAGCCTTTATTAGGTCCTCATACCTATCTCATCATACTGGTGATGCATGTTATCTCATCAACAAGGATTATTATCATTTAGTGTTATTCAAAGCACATATACCTCATAGCTCTTACCTGGCTATGAATCCATTTAATATACCTGCATGGTTAGTATACATATCAAGAGAGATAACTTAAATCACTGTGCATAGATCTTTATGATGATCATGCTATCATGTTTGGAACGACGTCCATGATTATATGAAGCATAAGTTGTATCAATCATATTATTATTATCAAACCATGAGCATACACTATGTCCTATTCTTGTGAACATAACCATGTATCTTATACTCTTATGTAGCAACATCTTAGATTCCCAACATACCCTGGTTCACAACCTACCATCATATCCCATTACAACATAGATGCGGGTTTAAGGTGATTAATCCATTTATTAGGATTTTCAGGTTAACTTAACCTTCACCAAAGATTCCAACTTCCCTTACTATAAGTGTGGCGGGTAGTGCCACCCTCACCAAAAGAATAGAAGGCAAGATCTTATCCCTCATAATAGCCTATCGGCTAGGGTTTTCAAACCCTAAAGCACTTATGTCACTATATCGACCATCAACACTTCACCCTATCGTGCACTAGAGAGAAACCAACACTGAGTTGTGTCATGCAGCTTGAACTAGATGTGTGTATCATGCACAAGTAGCTAGGGTATCATAACTTATCCTATCGACCAAGAACCCTATCGCTTACTAGTGTTAGGGTTTCTATCGGCCAAGCCTTTAAACAAGGATCATATCGACCAGGAGCATGGCGCCCAAGACACCCTATTGACCAACCATCAAACCATGTCATCCAAGGGACCCTCATGTCGGCTAAGGCACTCTATCACCCAAAGCATCATGTCTTCCATGATCAAGGTGGCCACTAAGGCATCATATCGACTAACTCAACTTAGGGTGTGTCGTGCAAGCACAAACCCCAAGCCCAACACAAGGTTTACCCATCTTACTCATATCATTCAAGGAAGAGGCTAGGGTGTCGCCCACCTATAACACACAATACTAAGTCACCACAAGAAGGCCTATCATCCAACTAGGGAAGCACCTTATATTGGCCACCACTAAGGAACCTATTAGGGTTTCATCATGCAAACTCCATGTCAGACAACTCAAGACCAAACCATGCCGCCCATAACAGAGATAACTTACCAGCCACCATGGTGACCAAGGGGACATCCAAAGCAAAGGATCATCTCGGCCAAATCATATCGTCCAAGGATATTAACAAGGTGAAAGGGGTCATATCGGGCACAAAGCCTAACATGGCTCAACTCAACATATCGGCCAAGCTAAAACCCACAAAAGGGTGTATCGTGCAAGGGTACAAGAACCTCACCAAGATGGTCATCTTCAACCTCAAACTCTTTAGCAACAAACCCTAATTGATCAAGATAGTTGGCTCACCTCTCAATAACAAAGTGGGAGGGGTTTTGCACAACCTCCATCACAAATCAGGCAACATGATGGATCATCTCCAACTTAGGTCATCACTCATCCAAAGGCTCACCTCTCAAATCCATGGTGAGAGGAGGGTGTTTCCCAAGCAACTAGAGCATAGACTCACCTCTCAACAACTAAGGAAGAGAGGGGTTTTGCCTACACCACTAGAGCTCAAACTCACTTCTCAAAACTAAGGAGAGAAAGGGGTATTGCCCCAAAGGAAACTGTAATCTATGGGTTCGGCCAACTAGGTCCAAAGTTACATAAGAAACAACAACATCATCAAAAACATGATCACTATATCCACAAGATTAAAGGTACATGCTAGAGCAAGAAACATATCTAGCAACATGCATGGCCGATCATGATCATATATGAACATTCAACATAAAAGAAGGTAGTATAGTTAGGGTTAGAAGTTATATAACCCACCTTAAGCAAGCTCCTCAAGTTCCAAATCTCCAAGATTTAAGCTCCTAGCTCCAAGGCACAACACCTATGGTTCGGTCACCAAGCTAGAGGAAGAAGAAAAGAACTCCTTCAAAGGGATCGGCCACCAAGCACACCAAGGGAAGGTGTATCGTGCAACAAGGAAGAGGGAGGCAACAAAGAACTAAATGGATCCTTAGTAAGTGAAATGGAAGATATATATATAGAAGAGGATGAAGGGGGAACCAAGGCAAGGTGTCGTCCCACTTAGGGACACTTGTCCATGGGCAATGCCACCTTCTCATCTCGCCACATCCACATGTCCAAGACATTTACCACATGCAAGCATCAAGCAACAAGTGTCCATAAGGGGTGACACAAACGACGCTAAGAGTCAAAGATGGTCATTGGTCGATACATCCTCTTGGGTGATACACTCATGCCCGACACAATCCATGGCTGACACACACTAGGCTGACACAAGCACCCAAACACTCCCTTTCCCGATACAAGGCCCATCAAGGCAAGACAAAACCCAAACAAGGCAAAACAAGGCCCAAGGCTACTCAAGCAATGAGCCCAACCCATCCTCTCCACTCTAGAGGATCCAAGGAGAGACAAAAACATTTCTCAAAGTGACAAACTTGCTCATCAACCCTAAACTGGGGTTGTTTGCAAGTAGCACCTCCAACTCTCAACAAAGCACAAACAAATCCTAATCACCACTTGAGGTGATTAGCAAGCAAATAAACACCAGGGTTAGACAAAGCAAACAAGATAAGCCCAAAACGGGGGTCAGGGTCCTTACACCATTGTTCTCTTACATCATTTAACTCATCCATCATATGGGGAGTATGTACATCTACTAACTTTTCACCTGTAGTGAAGTCAGTTTTAAACACCTGCAAAGAGAATAATGTATTTATATAATTAATAATATATAATAAGATATATTTCATATTATTGAATGAGACTACATATAATACCTGATGTATGATATAGATTTCCATTGTGGCATGTTTGATAATTATGCTCATAAATCACATCACATAGTATCCACATGCCCAATCATTGTCTTGTGTAGCACACTATAAATTGAAACATACAAAATATTCAAAAATACAAATAAGCACAGTTCACATAAATAATATATACATTGGAGTCGGGAAATTAGTTTCACATTCTGCCAACTTAGTGGCTGGTTCTTTTTCTTGGGGACCTTTCCTCCAGCTTTGGCATACTCTTGTAAAGCCCTACATGTTAATGTAACACATTAAATTTCATAATTAAATAGTAATATAATAACATATGTTAACGGATATAAAAATATGACATATTTCTCATGGGAATAATGGCATTTTCATTGCGTGTCCATTTATATTCAATTCCTTCCTTGCAGGATCTAGATAATAGATAGTGAACGTCTCGGAGATAATAACTAGTAACTCCCAATGCTTACCACTAGAGGTAAGAAAGTTAAAAATTAATAACTCAAAAGTCATAATAAAAATGTAATTTTCTTAAGTCCAAATTATAAGCAAAGTAAACTTACCCGACATTGAATGGAGCTATTATCACCGTCTTCTTGTTTTTACCAAAATATTTAAAAACATCACAGCTGTATGAAGTAACTGACCTAGGGTTTTTACCTACAAGACTAATCAAAGATGGAACCAAAAATCCCACATGGAGAAATGAAAAATATGTACATATCATGTGTAAGTGGCTGCAAAACATGTATTACGTATGCATTAATATATAAGAAACCAGATCACCATATATAAAACAATGTATATGGATGTATAAATAAGATCTCACCATATCCATAGCTCTATCATAGATGTATTCAACCAAGCATAATAAAACATCTCCAAAATATCTTGTATAAATAGCATGTTATCGTATGATTGACCTACAATTTCCTCCAGAATAGTAACATTTATAGGGCAATTTGGATCATGTTCACCTATCCAATTTGTCATACCCCTACAATTAGGACCTAATGAGGCATGTAGGTCCCTTGGAAGCCAACTTGGTATTTCAGGAGGTGGAGGTGGAGGCCGAGATGTAGCGGATGTCTTCCATTTGACATATATATATAATTTCAGATCAATTGACTCATATATACGTAAACACTAACAAATTAACCTAATTTAAATTTATCATACAATAATAGTATAGACGACATCCACTTTGGCCAAAAATATCACTCCACCTTCTGCCTCACCAAGTGTTTCAGAATCTGGGTGGGCATATGGCAATGTAAGATCCCTCCATTTGGGAACTACACTTATCAGGCTCACACAAACCGCACCATCTGGTACTGGAGTCCCATGAAACATTTCCCCTGGAAGGGGTGGGTAAGTCGACGCCTCTACAATGACATATTCTTGACTTTTTAGACGACATGGCTTCAACCCCTACAAATTTACGTAAAGAATTTTATATGCACATATACACAAACATATCATCTTGAAAAGACTAGCTACTATGTAATAAAAATACTTACAAAGGATGTGCTAGGTGGTGGGTTTACAAGATTACTCCCAACCTCTATAGTAGGAGTAATAGAAGCACGACACGTCACATGTACTGTCTGAGTGGCCGTCTGGGATGACTGCTACTTTACCATTGCTTCTTGGACTTTCCTCTTATTTCATCTACATATACTGTAAGGACCCTGACCTCCGTTTAGGGCTTATCCTGTTTACTTTGCTTAACCCTGATGCTTGGTTGCTTGCTAATAACCTTTGGTGGTGATTATGGTTTGTTGGTGCTTTGTTGAGAGCTGGAGGTGTTACTTGCAATTAACCCAAGTCTAGGGTTTGTGGGCAAGTTTGCCACCTTGTGAGGTGTTCCTCCCTCTCCTTGCTTCCTCTAGTGTTGAGAGGAAGGTTTGGGCTCATTGCTTGAGTTCCTTTGGGGCTTGGTTGAGCTTGTTGGGCTTTGTGGTGCCTTGTCTTTGCTTCTTTGGACCTTGTGTCGGGAAAGAGTGCCATGTGTCGTCCTAGGTGTGTCAGCCTGTGCTTGTGTCAGCCTGGGGTGTGTCGCCCAGGGTGTATGTCGGCCATGGTGTGGGTGTGTCGGCCATGGTGTGGGTGTGTCGGCCATGGTGTGGAGGTGTGTCGCCCATGGACCCTTTGACTCTCTTTGACCTCGTTTGTGTCACCACTAGTGGACACTTGGTGCTTGATGCTTGCATGTGGGAATGGACTTGGACATGTGTTTAGGGCATGTTAGAGTGGTGGCTTTTCTCATGGACAAGTGTCCCTAGGTGGGCGACAACTTGCTTTGTTCTACCTTGGTTTCTCCTCCATCCCCTCCTATATATGTGTTTCCTTTCCCTTGCTAAGGATCCCTTTAGTTCCTTAGTCTCCCTCTCCCTTGGTGCACGACACCCCCTTCCTTTGCAAGCTTGGTGGCCGATCCTTGCCTTCGAGTCTCCTTCTTCCTCTAGTGGTGGCCGAATCCTAGAATGCCTTGCTCTTCTTCCTTGGTGGTGCTTGGAGCTTGGAGCTAGGAGCTTGGAGCTTGCTTAAGGCGGGTTACATAACTCCTAACCCTAACTACACTATCTTCTTTTATGTTCTTATATGTTGCTTATGATCATATCGGCTATGCATGTTGCTGGTTTAGTTTCTTGCTTAGTTGTTTCTTGTTGGCCGAACCATGTTCTAGGGTTTCTTGGTGAGCAACACCCCTTTCTCTCCTAGGTCTAGAGGAGTGAGATTGAGCTCTAGTAATATGGGCAATACTCCTCTCTCGCTTAAGTTGAGAGGTGAGCTTGTGTTCTAGTGGCTAGAGCAACACCCTCCTCTCACCATGGACTTGAAAGGTGAGCTATGTGGTGGTTGTGGACCTTGGTTGTAGTTGTTCCTTGTGTTGCCCGTTTGGTGATAAGAAGGTGCGCAAGACTCCTCTCTCTTGGTTGTTGAGAGGTGAGCCATCTTCTCGATCCTTTAGGGTTTTTGTGCCCTTGTTCTTGAGGTTGATGATGACCTCGTGGAGTGGCATCTTGACCAATACAGTCTTGAGGTTGATGTTGCCTGATATCCTTCTTTAGCTAGAACCTTGGTCAACCTATTGTGGTGTTGTGTCGGGCGTCACACACCTGGATCCTACCTTGTTGTGTCGGGCATCACACCATGATAAGTACCCTACCCGACACACTTAACCTTGTTATACCCTAATGTTGTGGAAGCTTATTAGTTGGTTCTATGGTGGGCGTCACCCCTTGGCCTTGGCTTTATGTGTCGGCCGATAGATGTGGTTAGCTAGCTGGACGACATGCTTTCCATGTTGTCGTTTGAGGTTGTACCCTGGCAGTTATACCTAGATGAGTAGAATGTTGTCCGTTGCCCTTGTGTGTGTTTGTCGGGCGTCACACCTGGTTGTGTATCCTGCCCGACACGCCTAGCGTTGTTGGTTTCTTGGTGTTGTTATCCCCTTGGACGTAGTGGGTGTGGCCCTGTGTCGGGCATCGCACCTCCGTTGTTGCCTTGTGTTGGCCGATAGATCATGGCTAGGCTGGTTGAGCAACAAGCTGAGTTATACCCTTGGGCGTTATGCCTTGTCTAGTGGTGCTTCCTGATACACCTTGTGCACGACGCGTCGTTGCACGCCACAGTGTTGCACGACATGCCCTTGGGCCAAGCTGTACGTTATTCTGGTGGGGGGTCATTGTGCTTTGGTTGCCCGATACACCCTAAGGTAGCCCAAAACCCTTGCTATTATGCTTGGCCGATATGTAGCTGGTTGCTTGACCGTTATGTGGTGGGAGTGTTGGGCGATAGGGGAGAGTGCCCTGCCCAATATTACCTTTGGTGAGGGTAGTGGGCGCTTATAGTGAGGGTCTTGTTCCTTGTGTGGAAACTGGTACGCTAGTCTTTGCTGATGTAATCACGTTTAATTTATGATAGTGATCCCTGACGTACTTGATAGTTGATATAATGGATCACATCTATGTAGCTTGACATGGTAGTACCTGTGTTTATGATCATCTAGAACTATATGTATAATGCTGAATAAATGGTAACCATGAAAGATGCTTGCATGATGATATGACCTATGCCTATGGTCACAGGTTGAGGCATGAATGATAAAGTATATAATCATCAGTACTGCCCTATGTTGATAATATAACTCTTCTGATAATCTATGATGATTGCGCATACTAACCATGCAAGTACAGATGCATAGCCAGGTAAAGGTCTATGAGGTATATATATGCTTGAGTAACACTGCTTGATGGTTACTCTTGATGATGAGATAACATGCATGGTGTGTTTGGTCGGAAGACCTGAGTTTGGCTAGAGTGCCTTAATGAGATGTTATTCTCTAATGATGATCTGGGATTGCTATCCCATGGTGATGATCTAAGCCTTGAGAGGTAGTGACACTATGTGATGAGGGATTGAGATCCCATGGAAATAAACTAGGATGTGGTTGATGACAGTAAAAGCATGATGTTGAGTTTCATGTTATTTATTCTTGTTATAGTCTGCATGCTATACAACTTGATTGCCTCAACAATCAACTTAAAATATACTAACTAATCACAGTGGAACATATCATGTAGTTTGCCCTGGCCATAGATCCATCATCGTCAGGAGCTGGTGATGGTGAAATGGGTTATCTTGCGGGTTAACTCGGAGCGCATATTGTTGAATATGCGAGGTTTCTCCTAGCCTAAAATAGTGAGGATTCGAGTGCAGCTGCGGTTGCAGACTCGCGATATGTATAGAGCATGGTGAACAGGCCCATGGCTCAGGATATGTGGTATGGGAGCATGAATGCGTTCATGGCTCAGAGCACGGTGAATAGGCCCGTGGCTCAATTTCACTAGCGCTGAGACTTGTACCGAGGCGGGCTAGGCAGAGGGTAGCCTACAAGAGCTGACCCTATGGCTGGGGTCACCTAAGCATGAGACTGTGGTCCTGCTTGTGTTGTACTCATGCACTGACCACAAGGCGGAGAGGTCGTGGAGTACAACTCTTCCATTGACCTTGTATGGCACTGACTCCGGGTTTTGCAGCCGTCGGTTGGATCTGAGTGGTACGGCTCACTTCCTCAGGACATAACAATATGTAATTCAGCCGAATAGTATTTACTGCTTAAGGCAAAACACGGAACATTGATTGAGGCCTTGCTTGTGTAGCTAATCTCGTTATACTTGCAGTTACTTATATGTTTCTTATGTTATGAGGTAAGATCTTATAAATCTTATCTTGTTAATCATGTTCCATAAAGAGATGCTTGGTTATCTACCTTCCGTACAACTTGGTAAGCTTGATGGTATGAATAGCTTTGCTATATGGACTGCTCTTGTTATACCTTTTATCAGTTATCTGCTGTTGTTGCTTCATCTTCTAATGTTATGTAGTTTTGGCGAGGAGTTATGTTTCTCGCTGGGACTGTGTGTCTCACCCCACTGGTTTGTAACCTTTTTAGGTGTTCGTGCTAGGCATGGTGGTGGTCGCGGAGTTGCGGCCGAGCAGCAAGAAGAGCAGTTGAAGGCAAGAGATGGACATGCTGCTATTTTGGTCATTTTGTAGTAGAGTCTTAGAGTCATCCCTGTACTCTTAGGTCCTTGGAGGTGTTTTGACGTTGTTTCATGATGTATAGCTAATGGAATTTTGTATATCCTACTGCTGGCCGGATGTGGGCCGTTCTGTATGTATAAACAGGTGATGAACTCATGTGATGACAGGATAGCTGATCTCCTAAGCTGTGAACACGTATCAAGGCTTGTAAATGATTGTATGACCTATTTTCTTGCAGGATGTGGATCGGAATGTAATAGTTTCTTAGTTTATCTGCTTTCTACAATCAGTTTTAATTAACCCGTGTTTTTGGTAATTTGTGGTTTATGGTGTTTTCCGCACATTTTTGCATAACACCTCGTTGTTTGTGTGATAGTGGGATGTTTTGCCACAAGTTTTGGTATCAGAGCTCTAGGTTTGCTGAGTCTATAGGGATTTAGGACTAGGTTGTGTCTGTTCTTGTGAGTTTTCTAAATTTTCTTACAATCATCTTCTGCCCTCAGTGGAAGAAAAGCCAAGATGTCTAGAAACCATGAAGAACATGCTGCCAAGAACATCGATGCTGCATCAGTTGATGGAGCTATAGGGCAGGCACATGAAGATCGGGTGCCTGAGGTCTCCCAACTTGACCCAGCCATTCTCGAAAACCCTGCCTACCAACAGCTTATGGGGAAAATGATGGCTACGATGAATATCATGGTAGAAAGATTGCCAGTGCCTCCGCCGAGAGCACAAACTCCCTATGAGGAAACATTGGGTATTGGGAAGACCTTTGAGCGGCTTCGCCGAGTCGGAGCTTCGGATTATGCTGGAACGGATGATCCAACGGATGCAGATCTGTGGCTGACAAGTCTTGAGAAGGCTTTCTGGATCCTCGACATCCCCGAAGTAGACAAAGTCAAGCATGCTATCTACCTTTTGAAAGGTAGTGTTGGTCACTGGTGGACCATCGAGGAGGAGAAGAGACCCGGTGAGGCGATCAGTTGGGAGGTCTTTTGGCATGAGTTCGTCAGCAGATACTTTCCGAAGACATATCTGGATGAGAAGATCAGTCAATTTGAGAGCCTGCAATAAGGAACGATGAACATCACCGAGTATGAGGCCAAGTTCATAGATCTGTTGAGGTTTTGTCCTCACATGGCGGCGACAGATGAAGAGTGAATCAGACATTTTGAGAAGGGTCTGAGTGATGAGCTGACAACACTTGTTTCTACGTTGGAGAACCATGAGTGGTTTGCTATGTTTGTGGAATCTGTCTGGAGGATTGAACGGTCAGTAAGGTGGAAAAGAGAATCCATGTCTAAGAAGAGGCCTGCTCAGTTCCAGGGACAGAGGTTTGGTGGCTTCAAGAAGTCAAGGTTTTCATCACCTTCCGTGATGAGAGGTTCCAGTGTACCATCGCAGTGGTCTCCGAGTTAGGGAAGAGGTTATGTTTCTTCACCGTCAAGGGCACATAGTACATTTTCTGTGGCAGTAACAGGGCCAGCTAGGCCACAGTTTGAAGATAGGTCATGCCATCTTTGTGGTCAGCTTGGGCATTTCAGGTTCAACTGCCCGAATAGAGATGTTGAAGTGACACAGTAGTTAAGGCAGAATCAACGAGGGTCAGATAGACATCATCCTAGTAGTAGAAGAGGGTGAGGATGCGGTCAAGCATCGCAAGAGGGATCGTCTGCTCAAGGAAGCAGAGGACGTGGACAACAAGCAACAGCTCGATTATATGCTATGAGTCAGCCGGAGGCGATCATCAACCAGCGAGTGGTGACAGGTCAGATGGAGTTATTTCATTCAGATATTTCTTCTTCTTGCTTTATATCTGTTTTGGTTAACCCGGGTGCTACACACTCTTTTATCGCCTATAGTATGCTTGAGAACTGTTGTTTACCTGTTAGTTGTAAGAAGGATAGCTTGTTGTTAGAAACCCCTCTTGATGGTTCCTCGATGCTTTGAGAAGAGTGTCCATATTGTGTCTTATCTTTTTCGGGACACAATATACAAGTGGATCTTATACCACTTAATATGCATGGTTTCGATGTGATCCTTGGGATGGATACCTTAGAGAAGTATAAGGTTGTTTTGGACTGTGGTTCCAAGCAAGCTGTTTTTGATGATGACAGAGAGAAGTGGGTCTTCCAAGGAGATAGGAAGATTCTTCCGACATGTCTAGTGTCAGCTATGGTGGAAGAAAAGATGTTATGACAAGGATGTAAGGCATTCTTAGCTCACGTAGTGGATACCAAGGCGAAAGGTCCTAGCCTTGAGGAGGTAATGGTTGTCTGAGAGTTTATGGATGTGTTTCCTAATGAGTTCCCTGGTGTTCCTCCACCCCGAGAGATTGATTTCTAGATCAATCTGGTTCCAGGAACGCAACCAGTTGCACCGACACCGTATAGGATGGCTCCAGTAGAGATGGAAGAGCTTAAGAAGAAGTTGCAAGAGTTGTTGGAGAAAGGTTTCATCCGACCGAGTACGTCGCCTTGAGGTGCTCCAGTGTTGTTCGTTAAGAAGAAAGATGGATCGATGCGGTTATGTATAGATTACCGACAGTTGAACAAAGTCATGATCAAGAACAAGTACTCGTTACCAAGGATAGATGATCTGTTCGATCAGTTGTGTGGTGCTACAGTGTTTTCAAAGATCGATCTACGGTCCGGATATCATCAGTTGAGGATTAAGGTGAATGACATACCAAAGTCAGCTTTTAGGACGAGGTATGGTCACTTCGAGTTTGTGGTTATGCCGTTTGGGCTAACCAATGCGCCTGTTGCTTTCATGGATTTGATGAACAAAGTGTTCCGTCCATTTCTAGATCAGTTTGTTGTGGTCTTTATAGATGACATCTTGATCTATAGTCGGGATAGCAAAGAGCATGAGTGACATCTTCGACTAGCGTTGACTCTTCTTTGACAACATCAGTTGTATGCCAAGTTCAGTAAGTGTGAGTTCTGGTTGGAAGAAGTAACTTTCTTGGGTCATGTGATATCTACAGAAGGAGTCAAAGTGGACCCGAAAAAGGTAGAGTCCATTGCAGAATGGGAATAGCCGAAGACACCGATGGAAGTTCGTAGTTTCCTGGGTTTGGCAGGATACTACCGGAGGTTTATCAAGGACTTCAGTAAGATTGCGTTACCGATGATAAAGTTGACAAGAAAGGATGCACCTTTTGTCTGGGATGATCGTTGCCAGCAAGCCTTCCAAAGTTTGAAGGAAAAGCTGACTAGTGCTCCAGTACTAGTACTGCCAGAGCATGGGAAGGACTGTGTTGTTTTCTGCGATGCTTCCAAGAAAGGTTTAGGTTGTGTGCTAATGCCAGAAGATCATGTGGTTTCTTTTGCTTCGCGACAGCTTAAGAAACATGAGGAGAACTATCTGACTCATGATTTGGAGTTGGCAGCAGTGGTACATGCATTAAATATTTGGAGACACTATCTTTACGGGGAAGTGTGTCAGATCTTTACGGATCATAAGAATCTGAAGTACATCTTTTCGTAGCATGAGTTGAACATGCGACATTGTCGATGGATGGAGTTAATCAATGATTATGATTGCACCATCGAGTATCATCCTAGTAAGGCAAATGTGGTAGCTGATGCACTTAGCCAAAAGTCTTCTTCTTTTCCTTCAAAGAAGGCACAGTTGAGTTCTCTGGTATGCCATAGATGGGATATGCTTGTTTCCTTGCAGCGGATGAATGTGTAGATGGAAGTGTCCTTGTTAGCTGGAATTTTAGCACATATGCAAGTCAAGCCTACGCTAAGACAGCAGGTCAAAGATGCACAATAGACAGATGATACAATATAGTTGATCAGATCAGACTTTGGCAGTGAAAAGCATGATGGGTTTCATGAGTCCAAGGATGGACTAGTTTGCTATCATGATAGGATGGTGGTTCCCGATGCTGATGATCTAAGGAAGTTGGTGCTCGAGGAAGAACACACATCGATGTATGCTATGCATCCAGGAGTCACCAAGATGTATCATAGTCGGAAGGACTTGTATTGGTGGCCCAGCTTGAAGAAAGATGTAGCTGAGTTTGTGGCTAGGTGTGTGGTATGTCAGCAAGTCAAGGTTGAGCATCAGAAGACGGAAGGTACATTGCAACCCATGCCGATACCGCAGTGGAAATGGGATCATATAACCATGGATTTTGTAGTTGGTCTACCCAGGACAACTAGGAATCATGATTCCATTTGGGTAATAGTGGACAGATTGACGAAGTCTGCCCATTTCATACCAGTAAAGATAACGTATACAACTGAGAAGCTCGATCGAGTTTATGTGGATGAGATAGTACGTTTGCATGGTGTGCTAGCAACGATAGTTTCTGAAATAGGTCCTCAGTTCATGAGTCGTTTCTGGGAACAGTTGCATAAGGCGTTGGGAACATAGTTGAGGTTCAGTACTGCCTTCCACCCGCAGATAGATGGACAGTCTGAGAGGACTATTTAGATTCTAGAGGATCTCCTTCGAGCTTGTGTTTTGCAGTTTCTAGGTAGTTGGGACGTACATCTCAGTTTGATAGAGTTCGCCTACAACAATAGTTATCAACGAAGCATTGACATGGCTCCTTATGAGACCTTATATGGTAGAAAGTGCAGATCTCCGTTGTGTTGGTATGAGTCTGGTGAATATCATATTTTAGGTCCTGAGTTAGTATAGAAGACAACAAAAAGATCAAAGTGATACAACAACAGTTGAAAGTGGCATAGGACATGTAGAAGTCTTATGCAGACAATCGTCGACGACCTTTGGAGTTCCAGGTAGGAGACAAAGTGTATCTTAAAGTCTCGCCATGGAAAGGTGTGCTAAGGTTTGGCCAGAAGGGTAAGCTAGCACCTAGATATATGGGGACATACCCGGTCATAGCACGTATGGGCAAGGTAGCTTACAAGTTGGAGTTGCCGCCAGAGTTGCACAGGTTATACCCATTATTCCATGTTAGTATGTTGAAGAAAAGTCATCCGGATACAGGGACAGTGATACCGCTAGATGAAGTTGAGCTTGATAAAGATGTGACCTACGAGGAAGGTCCTGTGATGATCCTTGACAAGAGAGTTAAGAAGATGAAGAGGAAGGACCTGGTTCTTGTGAAGGTTCTTTGGAATCATCGTGGCGTTGAGCAAGCCACGTGGGAGCTTGAGGAAGAGATGAGGAGGAAGTATCCCTCACTTTTCTCTTCGGATTTCGGGGATGAAATCCCTTTGTAGGGGGTTAGCTTGTAAGGACCCTGACCTCTGTTTAGGGCTTATCCTGTTTGCTTTGCTTAACCCTGATGCTTGGTTGCTTGCTAATCACCTTTGGTGGTGTTTAGGGTTTGTTGGTGCTTTGTTGAGAGCTGGAGGTGTTACTTGCAATTAACCCAAGTCTAGGGTTTGTGGGCAAGTTTGCCACCTTTTGAGGTGTTCCTCCCTCTCCTTGCTTCCTCTAGTGTTGAGAGGAAGGTTTGGGCTCGTTGCTTGAGTTCCTTTGGGGCTTGGTTGAGCTTGTTGGGCTTTGTGGTGCCTTGTCTTTGCTTCTTTGGACCTTGTGTCGGGCAAGAGTGCCCTGTGTCGGCCTAGGTGTGTCAGCTTGTGCTTGTGTCAGCCTGTGGTGTGTCAGCCATGGTGTGGGTGTGTCGGCCATGGTGTGGAGGTGTGTCGCCCATGGACCCTTTGACTCTCTTTGACCCCGTTTGTGTCACCACTAGTGGACACTTGGTGCTTGATGATTGCATGTGGGAATGGACTTGGACATCTGTTTAGGGCATGTTAGAGTGGTGGCTTTGCTCATGGACAAGTGTCCCTAGGTGGGAAACAACTTGCTTTGTTCTACCTTGGTTTCTCCTCCATCCCCTCCTATATATGTGTTTCCTTTCCCTTGCTAAGGATCCCTTTAGTTCCTTAGTCTCCCTTTCCCTTGGTGCACGACACCCCCTTCCTTTGCAAGCTTGGTGGCCGATCCTTGCCTTGGAGTCTCCTTCTTCCTCTAGTGGTGGCCAAACCCAAGAGTGCCTTGCTCTTCTTCCTTGGTGGTACTTGGAGCTTGGAGCTAGGAGCTTGGAGCTTGCTTAAGGTGGGTTACATAACTCCTAACCCTTACTACACTATCTTCTTTTATGTTCTTATATGTTGCTTATGATCATATCGGCTATGTATGTTGTTGGTTTAATTTCTTGCTTAGTTGCTTCTTGTTGGCCGAACCATGTTCTAGGGTTTCTTGGTGAGCAACACCCCTTTCTCTCCTAGGTCTAGAGGAGTGAGCTTGAGCTCTAGTAATATGGGCAATACTCCTCTCTCGCTTAAGTTGAGAGGTGAGCTTGTGTTCTAGTGGTTGGAGCAACACCCTCCTCTCACCATGGACTTGAATAGTGAGCTATGTGGTGGTTGTGGACCTTGGTTTTGGTTGTTCCTTGTGTTGCCCGTTTGGTTATAAGAAGGTACGCAAGACCCCTCTGTCTTGGTTGTTGAGAGGTGAGCCATCTTCTCGATCCTTTAGGGTTTTGGTGCCCTTGTGCTTGAGGTTGATGATGACCTCGTGGAGTGGCATCTTGACCGATACAGTCTTGAGGTTGATGTTGCCCGATATCCTTCTTTGGCTAGAACCTTGGTTGACTTGTTGTGGTGTTGTGTCGGGCGTCACACACATGGATCCTACCTTGTTGTGTCGGGCATCACACCATGATAAGTACCCTTCCCGACACACTTAACCTCGTTATACCTTGATGTTTTGGAAGCTTGTTAGTTGGTTCTGTGGTGGGCGTCACCCCTTGGCCTTGGCTTTGTGTGTCGGCCGATAGATGTGTTTAGCTAGCTAGACGACATGCTTTCCTTGTTGTCGTTTGAGGTTGTGCCCTGGCAGTTATACCTAGATAAGTAGAAGGTTGGTCATTGCCCTTGTGTGTGTGTGTGTCGGGCATCACACCTGGTTGTGTATACTACCCGACATGCCTAGCGTTGTTCGTTGCTTGGTGTTGTTATCCCCTTGGACGTTGTGGGTGTGGCCCTGTGTCGAGCGTCGCACCTTCGTTGTTGCCTTGTGTTGGCCGATAGATCATGTCTAGGCTGGTTGAGCGACAGGCTGAGTTATACCCTTGGGCATTATGCCTTGTTTAGTGGTGTTTCCTGATACACCTTGTGCACGACGCGTTGTTGCACAGCATGCCCTTGGGCCAAGCTGTACGTTATGCTGGTGGGGGTCATTGTGCTTTGGTTGCCCGATACACCCTAAGGTAGCCCGACACCCTTGCTGTTATGCTTGGCCAATATGTAGCTGGTTGCTTGACCGTTATGTGGTGGGAGTGTTGGGCGATAGGGGAGAGTGCCCTGCTCGATATTACCTTTGGTGAGGGTAGTGAGAGCTTATAGTGAGGGTCTTGTTCCTTGTATGGAAATCGATACGCTAGTCTTTGCTGATGTAATCACGTTTGATTTATGATAGTGATCCCTGACATACTTGATAGTTGATATAATGGACCACATCTATGTAGCTTGACATGGTAGTACTTGTGTTTATGATCATCTGGAACTATATGTATAATGTTGAATAAATGGTAAGCATGAAAGATGCTTTCATGATGATATGACCTATGCTTATGGTCACAGGTTGAGGCATGAATGAGAAAGTATATAATCATCAGTACTGCCAAATGTTGATAATATAACTCTTCTGATAATCTATGATGATTATGCATACTAACCATGCAGATACAAATGCATAGCCAGGTAAAGGGCTATGAGGTATATATATGCTTGAGTAACACTGCTTGATGGTTACTCTTGATGATGAGATAAGATGCATGGTGTGTTTGGTCGGAAGACCTGAGTTTGGCTAGAGTGCCCTAATGAGATGTTATTCTCTAATGATGATCTGGGATTGCTATCCCATGGTGATGATGTAAGCCTTGAGAGGCAGTAACACTATGTGATGAGGGATTTAGATCCCATGGCAATAAACCAGGATGAGGTTGATGATAGTAAAAGCATGATGTTGAGTTTCATGTTATTTATTCTTGTTATAGTCTGCATGCTATACAACTTGATTGCCTCAACAATCCACTTAAAATATACTAACTAATCACAGTGGAACATATCATGTAGTTTTCCCTGGCCATAGATCCATCATCGTCAGGAGCTGGTGATGGTGAAATGGGTTCTCCTACGGGTTAACCTGGAGTGCATATTGTTGAATATGTGAGGTTTCTCCTAGCCTAAAATAGTGAGGATTCAAGTGCAGCTGTGGTTGCAGACTCGGGATATGTATAGAGCATGGTGAACAGGCCCATGGCTCAGGATATGTGATATGGAAGCATGAATGCGTTCATGGCTCAGAGCACGGTGAACAGGCCCGCAGCTCAGTTTCACTACCGCCGAGACCTGTACTGAGGCGGGCTAGGTAGAGGGTAGCCTGCGGGAGCTGACCTTGTGGCTGAGGCCACCTAAGCATGAGACTGCGGTGCTTCTTGTGTTGTACTCGTGCACTGACCACGAGGTAGAGAGGTTGTGGAGTCCGACTCTTCCATTGACCTTGTATGGCACCGTCTCCAGGTTTTGCAGCTGTCGGTTGGATCTGAGCGGTACGACTCACTTTCTCAGGGCATAACAATATGTAATTCAACTGAATAGTATTTACTGCTTAAGGCGAAACACAGAACATTGATTGAGGCCTTGCTTGTGTAGTTAATCTCGTTATACTTGCAGTTACTTATACGTTCCTTATGTTATGAGGTAAGATCTTATAAATCTTATCTTGTTAATAATGTTCCATAAAGAGATGCTTGGTTATCTGCCTTCCGTACAGCCTGGTAAGCTTAATGGTATGAATAGCTTTGCTATATGGACTGCTCTTTTTATACCTTTTATCAGTTATCTGCTATTGTTGCTTCATCTTCTGAGGTTCTGTAGTTTTGGCGGGGAGTTATGTTTCTCGCTGGGACTGTGTGTCTCACCCCGTTGGTTTGTAACCTTTTTAGGTGTTCGTGCCAGGCGTGGTGGTGGTCGCAGAGTTACGGCCAAGCAACAAGAAGAGTAGTAGAAGGTAAGAGATGGACATGCTGCTATTTTGGTCATTTTGTAGTAGTGTCTTAGAGTCATCCCTATACTCTCAGGTCCTTGGAGGTGTTTTGACGTTGTTTCACAATGTATAACCGATGGCATTTTGTATATCCTGCTGCTAGCCAGATGTGGGCCATTCTGTATGTATAAATAGGTGATGAACTCATGTGATGACAGGATAGCTGATCTCCTAAGATGTGAACATGTATCAAGGCTTGTAAATGTTTATATGACCTATTTTCTTGCAGGATGTGGATCAGAATGTAATAGTTTCTTAGTTTATCTGTTTTCTGCAATCGGTTTTAATTAACCCGTGTTTTTGGTAATTTGTGGTTTATGGTGTTTTCCACACATTTTCGTGTAACACCTCACTGTCTGTGTGATAGTGGGATGTGTTGCCACATATACATGGATAAAAGAAAGTCTAACTATCGATTATTGAATTCCCTTTCGCAATAACATTCTAAAAAAGAATAGGTTACCTCAACTTGTGAAAGTCCCACTTTTGGGACAGGTTTGCACTGGGATGGCCGAAAGAACACTTTGATGCTCACACCAGTGCCTGCACCCCTAACATGTCCAGGATGCTCTAGGTTACCCAGAGCAGCTGCCAATTCATCCCTTGTGCCCTCATGGATGAACTTGCCTTCCTTCCTCTGCTCGTGCAACTCCCACTAATCGCCATCAACAGAAATTGGTAAGTAAGCATAACAATAATCAATATCGATCGATTTCTCTAAGAGTTGAATTTTACCATTTTTATAGCTGCCTCAGCAGGTGTGGGCTTCGTTATATCTCCCTTCTTGTTTTGCCTCCCAGCTATCCACATATCATGGTGAGGCAGAGGTGCGGGACCAATAGTAGAGGACTCCTGAGTAGCAGTAGACTGAACAGTATACTCAGCCTGTAGTCTTTGGCTAACACCTGCATAACCTCTTGGACCCATTGTGTGGTCATGCACATTCAGTGCACGCCTTACTCTTTGAGCATCATTGATAGCCTTGTTAGTAAGGACATTGATTTGGCTAGTAACACTAAAGGTTAATCTTGAATAGGTGAATACATAAGAATGTATATTAATTAAATTGGGAGTGGCACTTCATACCTTGAATTCATCCATTTTTCTTTGGGTAACAAACTCCTCCCAGTCTTTGGGGTCCAGGTAGTTCCATTGATCAGGGGCTGCCTTCTTCCTAAATTTATTTTTTAAAGAGAATACAAACAAAAATTATTAGTGTAGAGTTAGTCAAAAAGTAATCAATGTCTACAATTGGAAATCAATCAAGAACCTCTTCTCAGCATCGCGTATGTAATCTCGGGTGAGATTTGTCCTATAGTTCCTTAGGACCCTCCCACAGCGTTGCATCACGCATTTATGATCCAACTTTTCATCCATATCAAATATACTCTACAAAATAGAATTGCTATTAACTAGTATCCTAAAAATTAGTAATCTACAAAAATAGAATTGAAAATAATGATAACTCACGCATAGTTCCTTCCAGATTAAGTCTTTCTTCCCCTTAGGAACTCTATGCCAGGATTAAAAAATAGGACTACAATGGCTGTGAGTAAGAACCCCAAGATATGAAATAAATGAGTTGTGGTTCACTCCAATTGGATTTCCTACATGATCGAAATCCACAGCCAGTTTGGGTCCATTGCCCCTTTGTTGTAGTAACTTGTTCATCATTGTGATGCCCCTCACTTTTTCAATTTTTTTTTGCTGCTCATCAAGTGCCCCAATTTCTTCAGGGGGTACATCACCAACCTAAAATTTGACAAAAAAAATACACTTACATGATATAACTATAAATGTGAGGCGGGTATATTTTTAAAACTTACATTGTGAGGCAGCACATTGACGTCTCACCCTCATGTTAATCATCAACACGATCATCATATGAATGCTTAGCCATCTGAAAGTTCACATTCAGATTATAAAGTTTGCATTCACCTTTTCAAAAATAGTCCCAAACCGGGGACAATCTAAGATTTACTCCGAATGAGTAAATCTTGGATGGGTTTCTAGGCCAACAAATACATATGTTGTCATTCTTATATATAATAAATGTATACCGCCTATCCCATTCTTGAACACCTAATCTCACTAGTAAGTGTATAATGTGTATTGGGTTTTCAAGAAAATTTTGGCAGCATTTCCCCGTTGTTCTCCAAGTACATATGTACTTAGAAAACAAACGGGAAAATGCTACTGAAATTTTCATGAAATCCAATACACATTATACACTTACATCCTAAGTGAGATTAGGTGTTCAAGAACAGTCCCAAACCGGGGACTATCCAATATTTACTCCTAATGAGTAAATCTTGGACGAGTTTCTAGGCTAATGAGTAAAAGAACATAGACATAAGATTTCACCACCACTACATGTATTTTCTCACTTACATTGCATCACTCACAATTAGAGCATTATTAAATAATAAATCAAGAATTCAATAGTTTCAAACATGCAATAATTCACAATTAGAGCGACAAGATTCACTTTTTACAAACATACATGGCATTATTCAGGCACAATAGCAGGTGTGGTCATTGACCGGATTCAATATGATAAGAATAATTTTGGAAGAGTAATAATATTTCCCAATTGAGAGTATATGAATTGTCCAACAATTGGAATAAGAACTAGTATTGTAAAAATTGCCTCATTATGGGAAAAAGTAGTCATAATAATGCCCAATTATAATAATAGAGAGGAGTACATATGTGAAAGACTGGATTTTGTCCTATTTTCGAAGACGAAATTTCTTTTAAGGTGTGTACGATGTGATATAATGGAATTTTGATATTCTTAAGTTTACATATTACAATGACATAATGATAGCACCTGAAGTGAGTTTTGATCATATTCCAATTGTTTTAGACTAAGTTGGTGTGACTTTGAATGTCACGTGGGGGTGTTTATATATAAAAGCAGCATGCCCATTCACTAGATGCATGGCTTTGGGAAAATAGGAAGAGCCACAAACCTGGTTGCATCTCAGTCACGCGAGGACCCAGTAGTCCAGGTTGTATGTTTTACCCTACAGTTACCAGTATTCGTGTCAGGGGTGAAAGGCAATGACGAGCCTCAACTAAACCCACGTTGGGGTCGTGGCACTATGCAACGAGGTATGGGTAGTTTCTGTAGTCTGTTTCTAGAAATGCAGTTCAAGCCGCAATTGGGACGTGAGGATGATTGCAGTATTCAATTTCTCGGCCTCTCCTCCAGTAGGGAAACAGAGGAAGAAGGAATCAACGAGAGGGAGAATGAGAGGCCTGTTTGTGGTGGCTGACCATCAAGAGATCTGTGCTGGACAACGACGAAGTTGGAGGGAGGTCCATCTGGCATCGAGGACATAGCTAGGTGGTGTGATGTACTCTAGTTGAGAGAAGCTTGTCCGGTCAGATTTAGAGGATCTATGCTTAACCAGGAGATCTGGATGGCTGGGGAAGGTTCGTTGAGGATCAATGCATCTCCAGTGCCTTTGGGTACCCAAGTAAGACAAAGCTTCTGTTTTCCCCCAACCCCTTGCTCTTGTATGCGGATGTGCGGTGGCGTCAGGAAGCGAAGAACAGGCAGAGCTCTGGATCAGCCTCCATAGACCCCGACAGGTGCCTCCAACTGTGTGGAGGTCCATCACACTACAACTAGGATTCTAGGTATGTGCTTTGAGGTTAGACGTCACAAGTGGTATCGCCGCATCAGAACAGGATGAGAGCAGCTTCTGGCGATGGTTCCTCGCCGTGGCCTGATCCAGCGGTGGCACCAACCTCCATGAACACCGCAAAGACCCCCAGCAGTGAAGCCATGCGGCCGACGGCTTGGATGGTGAGAGGCCGAAGCACATGATGGTTTAGGTCTGACTTGAGGAGTACCGGAGGATAGCCGATAGCTCACTGGATGAGCATCCACTGTGGCGGTTGTTCTCCTGGAGATCTCGAACGGGTTGGGCAGAGAACGAGTGTGTGGGGTGTTTTTCTTTAACGTAGACCAGAGAAGAGAGGATTGAACCAAGTCCAATACAACTGAACCAAGAGAACCAACCGCTGAACCAGAACCCTAGAAGAGCCAGGAGTCGCGGCCTTCAGTGCCACATGACAGCCCTCGATTGGTCTGAAAAGGTAAATTCTCGATAAATGCTCAGATCTTCAAAAATACATAGTAATTAGTACGTTTATCAGAAAATTATGAACAAGGTATCAAAATTCTCAGAAAAATGCGTAGAACAATATAGAACTATAATATCAGGCTTTTTATGCACTATTAATAGTGATATCATGTAAGATGTATTATGCTTATATCATGGATAATAAATATCAAAGATGCCCTAAAATTATGAGAAAATACCTGTAAACCATATTTCATGTTTATAATGGATATGATGTCAGTTATGGTCATGATAATGTATGAAATCATGTAATTTGCTTAATATGTCTAATTAGGGCTTACAACCCTAAATAAAATGTATTAAATACATACATACTCAATAAATGATGAAATTTACAGAGTAAGTTCATATCAATAATCTGAAGCTAAGATTTAAATCGGATATCAGTTAGATGCATATAATTCATGTTATACGAAGTTGACCTTTAATACATGGTTTAAAACCCTAATCTAGGTTAATGTTGTAACCTAGGATTAATTAATGCTATGGAAGATAATGATCAGATTATGTATCTTAATATGTAATATAAGATCAGTAATATAAATCCCACATAAGGATGAAGATATAAGACAAGTAATGATGAGAATATCACAATGAGATAAGCTAAACCCTAATGGATATAATTAGGGTTAAGATGAGATGTAAGATGATAAGAACCTGATGATAGTATATGATCTTGTCTTGATCAGGTTTAGAAAGGATATGGTTGACATGAGGAATATGTGATTAGGATATCTCTTTGGAAGGTACGCCATTACCTCTTACTTGGCTTATTTTACAATATGCTTGTGTTATACGCATAGTAAAATACTTGGCATATGGTATTGTATGAAATGATTGTTCTTGTATGATATGTTGCATGATTTTCCATACTTTTTGCTATGAACACATCAAACATAATATATATGTTCCATTATATGAAAGCACCAACTCTTTGGCAGTGTGCTTGGAAGTGACCTAACTCTTTGGTAGTGGTCACATTGTACATATGGAAGCACCAACTCTTAGGCAGTGTGCTTGGACCTAACTCTTTGGTAGTGGTCACCTTGTACAGATGATCTAACTCTTTGGTAGTGATCATAAAGGCCTTGATATATAATGGAAAATGTGCTTAAAATATGTGTTCTCTTTTGTTAATGAATATCTTTGTGCAAGAATACACTTTTCTTATATTTCTTCAGTTACTGCCAAGTATATTAGTTTTATCTTATTGCCAACATATGATGAGAGGTATATAAAAAGACACGTAGGCATACTCAGTACAATATTCTTGAAATGTTGTGCTGACGTGTACCGCATGTAATCTTTTGTTTAGGTTGTGGTTATGCTCTTGAAGATCCAGGATAGTGAGAGTTGTATGGTGAGCTGATGTACAGGTGGACATGTTGTCTTTAGATCCTGTTGTTTAGTTGTAGTACATGTATATGTATAGTTTGTTTTTCAATATGTAATATCAAATGTTGTAACAATTCATGTTGTAATTATATGTTGAACAGTGAACATTTGTGTATGATTTTATTATTGTTCATGTGCATGTGCTACTGATTATTTCCTTCTGACTCCCTTGATTTTCTTCTTCTTAGCCTCATGTGGGATGTTTAAATTGGGATGCTCGCTGAGGTGAGGGTTTCAATTTGGACATCACACATCAGATTAAGTTTTAGAAAATCCGGGGACGTCACAGGTGGTATCAGAGCATGAACAATAGCAAAGCCTGACATTTTCTCATTATGCAACTCAAAACTAAAGAACCTTGAACCTTAATAATCTTTAGGGTTAGATTAGTTGTCTTTTAGAGACTAGATCTGACCTAGCTTCTAGGTTAGCACCTAGATGTCCGAGAACTAGGTCTAGACTGGTGCTTGTTGAGTAGCAAGTCCTTAGATGTCGTTCTTTCCTTGTAGTGTAGCGGTATGGGACGTTGCACTATTTGGAAATGACGTACATAAAAGGAAGAGAAACTCTAGACATATGGCGCTCGTTGTCTAGAGTAGCTACACTAGTCTACACCATGTTCTCACCCTTTTCACTAGATTTTATGACACTGGACTCTCTACTATGTGTGGGACACTCGTTTCTGGATTTGGTTTTTGATTCCAAATGGATCGAACCTCGATAGTTTTCTCTGACGCTTGTTTTATCAGAGAAAAACTATATAATATTTTATTATGTATATGTATTACAAAAAAGTGTCCCCACACATGTACGAGCAGGAGGTGGTCATGCAACCTAAGTGAAATTGAATGACATCAGTCTAGAAGAGAGTGTAGTTCTAGATTAGATGTCTAGAGCCTTGTTTGGGATATATATGATAGATGGAATAGATGATATAAGTTTTGATGATATGATGTAAGTCTTACATAAATGATATAAGATAGATTATGTTGATTTATGTTTGTCTTTGAGGACATGAGTTAGGTTTGAGGTTTTGAGATAAGTCTTGATGATGCAAGTAAATAGGCTTTTATGAGATAAGATAAGCTAAGTTGAGACAAGGTTGTGAGTCAGCATGAGCCTCAAGATCTTTTACAAAGGAGGACCTCTAGTGTTAGGACCAGTTTTGGGGTTAGCTCAAGAGAGAGCGAGACCCACAGGGAGAAGGTTAGAGAACCTAGACTCCATGATATGAGAAATATGAGATATGTGATATGATATGTCCTAAACTAGACTACTCCTGAGTGATTGAGTTGAGTTTCTTTATGTATGATTCCTATAACTTTGTTGAACCCTAGATGTCCTTGGGAGGACCAAACCCTAGAGACAGAGAGGCTGGTTATATGTGCATATGTGAGTATGAATATGAGTGCCTACCATCTGGGTGAGGGAGAGAGCCCAAGACCCTGGAGGAGGTAGCTATGTTAGTTCTAAGAAGCCTCATGCTCGGGTTGGTGGTTTCCCACATAGGAATCTAGTGGTGTATATAAGAGAGTTTTGGGTAAGCATGTTTCATGGGTAGAAGACCTATGAAGAGAATCACATATCATGTTTTGGTTTGTGCTTATGTGGCTAGAGCTTGTAAAGATATCACTAGTGCCAATGAGGTAATCCAAGAACCCTGAGATAAGAGAGAAAAGATAAAGTTTGTGCATATGAGATACTCATAGAGTCGAGTTAGCTCAGAGAGACTGAGCATGACACTACCCTCGTGGTATGGGTTAGAGGAACCTCTTTTGGCCTAAGTAAAGTTTTGATATAATATAAGTTTGTTTAGCACAACCATGATATAATACATGTAGAGATGTGATCTAATCTTGAGATGTGATATACATACATGATATGATGGAAACCTAGAAATGGTTTAATAGATATAAAAGTATAAATGGTTAACCATATACATGAACAATGATGACAATGTGATAATGTAGGTTAATCTTGTGATGCAATCACCAATAAAGATTACAGTTTATTATGAACAATGGAATAAGATCATATTAATGAAACTTGTTACATGAGGTGTTAATCTTAATGCTTAATAAAGATGAAAAATATAGTTTGAAAGTTAGCACAACATAATGCTTATGACACCTTGATATGATCCAGATGGATAAAGTGGGTTAAATTTAATTAAATCCCTCCTAAAAGGCATATGTCAATGATGAACATGTTCTAACAATGAATTAAATAAAATGTTGATGACACCTTGATGTACGGGTTAACTTGGGTTAACTCCTTGGTAACATGGTAATATGAGGTTGAATAATAACGCATGAATGGATGAAGTTCTTTGAAGTGAGATGATGGCTTAATTTCAAGGACGAAATTTCTTTTAAGATGTATATGATGTGAAAGACTGGATTTTGTCCTATTTTCGAAGACGAAATTTCTTTTAAGGTGTGTACGATGTGATAGAATGGAATTTTGATATTCTTAAGTTTACATATTACAATGACATAATGATAGCACCTGAAGTGAGTTTTGATCATATTCCAATTGTTTTAGACTAAGTTGGTGTGACTTTGAATGTCACGTGGGGGTGTTTATATATAAAAGTATCATGCCCATTCACTAGATGCATGGCTTTGGGAAAATAGGAAGAGCCACAAACCTGGTTGCATCTCAGTCACGCGAGGACCCAGTAGTCCAGGTTGTATGTTTTACCCTACAGTTACCAGTATTCGTGATCAGGGGTGAAAGGCAATGACGAGCCTCAACTAAACCCACGTTGGGGTCGTGGCACTATGCAACGAGGTATGGGTAGTTTCCGTAGTCTGTTTCTAGAAATGCAGTTCAAGCCGCAATTGGGACGTGAGGATGATTGCAGTATTCAATTTCTCGGCCTCTCCTCCAGTAGGGAAACAGAGGAAGAAGGAAACAACGAGAGGGAGAATAAGAGGCCTATTCGTGGTGGCTGACCATCGAGAGATCTGTGCTGGACAACGACGAAGTTGGAGGGAGGTCCATCTGGCATCGAGGACATAGCTAGGTGGTGTGATGTACTCTAGTTGAGAGAAGCTTGTCCGGTCAGATTTAGGGGATCTATGCTTAACCAGGAGATCTGGATGGCTGGGGAAGGTTCGTTGAGGATCAATGCATCTCCAGTGCCTTTGGGTACCCGAGGAAGACAAAGCTTCTATTTTTCCCAACCCCTTGCTCTTGTATGCGGATGTGCGGTGGCGTCAGGAAGCGAAGAACAGGCGGAGCTCTGGATCAGCCTCCGTAGACCCCGACAGGTGCCTCCAACTGTGTGGAGGTCCTCCACACTACAACTAGGATTCCAGGTATGCGCTTCGAGGTTAGACGTCACAGGTGGTATCTCCGCATCAGAACAGGATGAGAGCAGCTTCTGGCGATGGTTCCTCGCCGTGGCCTGATCCAGCGGTGGCACCAACCTCCATGAACACCGCAAAGACCCCCAGAAGTGAAGACACGCGGCCGACGGCTTGGATGGTGAGAGGTCGAAGCATAGGATGGTTTAGGTCTGACTTGAGGAGTACCAGAGGATAGCCGATAGCTCGCTGGATGAGCATCCACTGTGACGGTTGTTCTCCTGGAGATCTCGAACGGGTTGGGAAGAGAACGAGTGTGCGGGGTGTATTTCTTTAACGTAGGCCAAAGAAGAAAGGATTGAACCGGGTCCAATACAACTGAACCAAGAGAACCAGCCGCTGAACCAGAACCCTAGAAGAGCCAGGAGTCGCGGCCTTCAGTGCCACATGACAGCCCCCGATTGGTCTGAAAAGGTAAATTCTCGATAAATGCTCAGATCTTCAAAAATGCCTAGTAATTAGTACGTTTATCAGAAAATTATGAACAAGGTATCAAAATTCTCAAAAAAATGCATAGAACAATATAGAACTATAATATCAGGCTTTTTATGCATTATTAATAGTGATATCATGTAAGATGTATTATGCTTATATCATAGATAATAAATATCAAACGATGCCCTAAAATTATGAGAAAATACCTGTAAACCATATTTCATGTTTATAATGTATATGATGTCAGTTATGGTCATGATAATGTACGAAATCATGTAATTTTCTTAATATGTCTAATTAGGGCTTACAACCCTAAATAAAATGTATTAAATACATACATGCTCAATAAATGATGAAATTTACAGAGTAAGTTCATATCAGTAATCTGAAGCTAAGATTTAAATCAGATATCAGTTAGATGCATATAATTCATGTTATATGAAGTTGACCTTTAATACATGGTTTAAAACCCTAATCTAGGTTAATGTTGTAACCTAGGGTTAATTAATGCTATGGAAGATAATGATCAGATTATGTATCTTAATCTGTAATATAAGATCAGTAATATAAATCCCACATAAGGATGAATATATAAGACAAGTAATGATGAGAATATCACAATGAGATAAGCTAAACCCTAATGGATATAATTAGGGTTAAGATGAGATGTAATATGATAAGAACCTGATGATAGTATATGATCTTGTCTTGATCAGGTTTAGAAAGGATATGGTTGACATGAGGAATATGTGATTAGGATATCTCTTTGGAAGGTACGCCATTACCTCTTACTTGGCTTATTATACAATATGCTTGTGTTATACGCATAGTAAAATACTTGGCATATGGTATTGTATGAAATGATTGTTCTTGAATGATATGTTGCATGATTTTCCATACTTTTTGCTATGAACACATCAAACATAATATATCTGTTCCATTATATGAAAGCACCAAATCTTTGGCAGTGTGCTTGGAAGTGACCTAACTCTTTGGTAGTGGTCACATTGCACATATGGAAGCACCAACTCTTAGGCAGTGTGCTTGGACCTAACTCTTTGGTAGTGGTCACCTTGTACAGATGATCTAACTCTTTGGTAGTGATCATGAAGGCCTTGATATATAATGGAAAATGTGCTTAAAATATGTGTTCTCTTTTGTTAATGAATATCTTTGTGCAAGTATACACTTTTCTTATATTTCTTCAGTTACTGCCAAGTATATTAGTTTGATCTTATTGCCAAGATATGATGAGAGGTATATAAAAAGACACGTAGGCGTACTCAGTACAATATTCTTGAAATATTGTGCTGACGTGTACCGCATGTAATCTTTTGTTTAGGTTGTGGTTATGCTCTTGAAGATCCAGGATAGTGAGAGTTGTATGGCGAGCTGATGTACAGGTGGACATGTTGTCTTTAGATCCTGTTGTTTAGTTGTAGTACATGTATATGTATAGTTTGTTGTTCAATATGTAATATCAAATGCTGTAACAATTCATGTTGTAATTATATGTTGAACGGTGAACATATGTGTATGGTTTTATTATTGTTCATGTGCATGTGCTACTGATTATTTCCTTCTGACTCCCTTGATTTTCTTCTTCTTAGCCTCATGTGGGATGTTTAAATTGGGATGCTCGCTGAGGTGAGGGTTTCAATTTGGACGTCACACATCAGATTAAGTTTTAGAAAATCCTGGGACGTCACAACATACCTCCAATCCTATTTAAGTCAAACAAAATATCACCTAGGTCTGAGAAAAAATTAATATCTCAAAGATTAATATCACCTACGTATGAGATTATGCTGGAGTTAATATTATGTCTTCTGCATTCATTTAATCTAATATCACAATAAGAAGAAATAGTAGCAACAACAGTGACAAAGGAAGCAAAGATGCTCCCCACCACATCTTGCAGTCGACCTCTCCCCTAGGTCCTGACCGGCTACCTCAACCACCAATCGCCCATACACTCCCTCAATGGGAGAGGTCATCAAGTCAGCTCAACACCACACTCTCAGGCGTGGGAAACAACAGAGGAGTCCATAAAGTCTTCCAGTCGCCTGACTTTCCTTCCTTCACCTACTCCTCGACGAGGGACTCTGCAAGTGGTTCTGGTTCCTCTAGTGTAGGGACAAGAGGAGGAAGAAGAGGAGGAAGAGGGTACCTCGAGCGGCGGCGGTGACCAACAGGTGTGAGCTCCAGAGAGAATGGCGGCGGAGGAGAACGGAGGTAGGGAAGGCGCAATGGCGGAGGAGAACGGCGGTGCAGCGGCGGTAGGGCAGGCGCAACGGCGGAGGAGAGAATGGTGGCGGAGAGAAATCGCCAGAGACCTAACAGGAGGAGAGTGATCGATTGATAATGAAACAGAGAAAGGGGAAGAGTCTGGCTCACGCGGGTTAAGTTAACAATAGGCGTCGGTTATTGAAAAAAATAAAGCTTAAAACAACAGGCGTCGGTTCCCACCAAAAAACGGACACCTATGTTCAATAATAGTCGTCGGTTCCAACTGGAAAATCGACGTCTATCTACATATTCCGACAAAAAAAAATATTCTCGATTAATGACCATTATCGTCGGTTTCCGTAGAAGAACTGACGCCAAAGGGGGGTGAAAATTTTTGCGGGGACAGCGCGTGAAAACACGTCGACGTCGATTTTTGCAAGTAAACCGTCGACAAAAATGTGCCTAATTTTTGTCTCGCGAAAAACCTTTAGTCGTCGGTTTGTTAGTTAATAACCGACATTGTATGTTAAATTTTGAAGGTAATTTTTTTTCACTAGAAAATTCAGATTTGGCGATCGATTTTAGGCGTTGGTTGCTTATTGAGGAACCGATGCTAAATAAAAAACGATAACCGTGTTTGGCCTCTCTTCAAAGATAGATGTAGGTTTATGTATTCAACCGACGTTATAGGGTTTAGGCGTCGGTTTCCTGTGTACAACTGATGCCTGTAAATGTGACGTTATAAGCCATTTTCGTACTAGTGTATCAATTTTAACGAGCATATATATGTAAATTAAAGCCTTGATTGATCTTATTAACTGAATAATAATAAAAGTCCACTCTTAGAGACCAAACGTTGAACAATTCACCATTAATTAGAATTGGTAAGGTGGGCTAAAATTAGAATTGGTACGAGGAAACCTATAATAAGCAATGGCAAAATCAGGTCCAGGCTACTTGAGACCTTGACCTCACCCACAACCAGCCAACTGATCCTTTGCTGGAAAGCCTTATTTTACTTGTGTGCATGGCATACTATATAATTACTTGGTCTTGGTAATTGAAACGACCATTGGCTCGTACGTAACTACGTATGTGGTAATGATGCATGGTAAACATATAGTGAGAGTTATGTGAGGGAGAGAAAATAAACTGGATATTCCAAGAAATCAAGAGAAGCTAGTAGGGAAAAAGTCTTGGGAGAGAGAGGGAGAGAGATCAAAACCAGATTAATTAACATTACGAGCAAGGGTATCAATTTTCCCATTCCAAGTATGTCAAAAGTTGAAACTTGCTTGTAATATAAGCAATCATATAAAAGCATAGGAGTAATATATTTTGTTTTTGATAAGCAACTCTTTTTAAGTTATTTAGGAATAAGAGTAGAAAGATTTCTCCCTCTTCTCCCAAAACCCATAGAGGAGACCGGATGGTTGGGAGGGTGATAAATTCATGAATGCTTGTCTGTTTAATTCAAAGCTATGTCTCTTAATTGGGAGCATTAGCATTCAATTTCTCACCGGTCTTTTTTTTAGATTACTTGTTGTGGTAAGAAGTTATATATCTTGTATCAAAACCTCCTAAAATATAAACAATAGTAAGAAATTTACAAGAGGAATCATTTTTCTTCTTTTTTTAACAAAGAGATGCAAAAACTTTTCCAATTTCTTACAATGATAGTAGTCATGTATCGATTTCTGATATTTTGTATATTACAAGAATCAAAAATAGAAAAAGTACTAGTGGTACTATGCGTCCGCCTTCCCCAACTCGGATTTCTGATCCTCTATAATAAGGAAGGAATGGTTTGATGTACTTCTCGGATGGTCTAAAAGCCTATGGGAATTATTCGTTACGTGTTTACCCTCAAGAATATTCTAAACAGGAGCTTGGAACCATTACTAAACTATTCTTCATAGCTTTAAGTTTCCAGCGCAAATTTTATTGAATATTATGTTAGAGACAAAATGACCTTTTGTGACTTTTTTTTTCTTCTAATGTGAGATAAATTGAAAAGAAGATATATTTTTATGTTCTTTCTTTATATTTTCTCTTTTAATGCAAACTCACACTCAGGCTGGGCCTACACCACATGTTCGTCACATGATCGCTAATGGTTGGCATAGCAGAAATTGACATTGCCAATTTGGGCTGGGTAATACGTCATTATAAGCTCCGTGCTCGAGCCACTTTCTTCTTTCTCTCCACTAGGACGCTGATGCTGGAAATATGAATTACTCTCCAACAAAAAGGATTGCTTTAAGAGAGTTTGACTCAAGAAACAAAGATATTGAAGCGGGCTCCGATCTAGGCCCGGTGAGTCATTAACAAAGAAAACCCACAGTGAGATATTTTCTTAGATAGTGACCATTATTTACGCAACACACACACACACACACATATATATATAAATCACGGCACCCAGTATTTATGATGACCCACCCCCATTATTCCATAGGGGATGCAAGTTCCGTCTTTGAGCCACCCACCATAAAGGATGACAGCAGTGAGGTGATACCGAACGTCAACGGATAAGGTTTTCAGACTTGATAGGGAGGAGCCCTGTCGAGCCAAATCATCCAACAGCTAATAGTGCAGGGAGGTGATGAATTCGCCGTGCCGTGGGCATTGCCGTCGTGTGCCTTGGTTTTTATAAGAAAAAAAAAAGTCCTATTAATAGTACTAAATAAACAAAACAACTACGGATTAACGCACAAAGGGGCTATGGCAATGAGATGCTCCAGTCCCACGACTCCCACCCCCAGCCTAGTATCAAGTGGGTATTTGTTTGGCGGCAATTTAGGTTTGAACGGTGGGCCTAGGATCCATATGGTCGGTGCTTCTATTGCGCTAACAAACTTGAATTCCGGTCTCTCTCTCTCTCTCTCTCTCCTATTATCATTCTTTGGTCACGACATTTTACAAAGATGTCGTGTATTGACATATTTTTTTCAATAATATATATAAATGAAGTGAATATCTCTATCCCCTACTTCTTATTCCTCAGTTCCTCCAGGTAAAGAGGGAAATTCCTTTTCTAGTATCCAACCTAGTTATAGTGTTGACATTTTCCTTCCTTATTCACCCCTCCCTTTGCATTGAGTGTAGGAGACTTGGGTTTCAAGCTAAATTTAAAATTCTTCTTAGCATTGCCTTTCCCCTAGGACTTTCCTTTTCCTATATTGATCAACATCACAGATTTGGGTTTTTCCTTCATCATTTGCGCTTCAGCAATTTCCAACATGCCAAGAAATTCTGACAACAACTTATCAAAATTGTTCATGATGTAGTTCAGGACAGTGGTTGTATGATTCTGGCTGTGATTGTGGAATTACATCTATGGCCAATTCTTAGCCCAAGGGAAATCTCAGTCTTGTGAGGTTCTCCAAATACACAATCAACTTGAGCATATGGGGCCCCATTGGATCTCTTTCAGCCATATTTTACTTGAACAATTCCTTTGAGACAACATATCTCTCTTGTCTTTCCTTATCTTGGTACATATTCTTAAGATGTGTAACCATCTCAAGAAAATCCATATTCTCATGTTATCTCTACAACACATAGTTCATTGAGCATCGGATCAGGTACTTGACATCTACATCATCTTCAGAGTGCTTCTTGTAAGCAACCCTGTCAGCCTTAGGCACGGTGGGAGCATGTTCATATGGCTATGGTTTTTCTAGGAATAGATATTGCGTTCCTATGTGAGAATGGTTCTCGGTGTCCTGAACTAGTTATGGAAGTTATTCCCATTCAAGTTGTCCTTCTCAAAGATCGATCACAAAGAAAACATTTTTTGTTTTCCATTTGTTTCTAAAAAAGAAATTTGTGTTTTGTCAAAGCCCTTTTAATTTGATTTGATAAAAAAATTATTTTAATGATATTATTTTGGCCCTTGATTAATTATTTCTCTCACTATTTTGTTGAAATTGATATACCCCATGATCAATTTAGAATATTGCACTGTACAACCTTCTAGTGAGACAAGATCCTAATGAACTAAGTTATTACCCAGCAACACCGACATCCATAACTAATTATTAAGGCAGACAATATTTTCCAATTGCACCTCATGCAATTCTTGGATAGATGATATGCACAACTCTTTTTCATATTACATATGTATGCTTCTAGGCACTTAATCTCATTAAGATCACCTAGTTAAGCCTGACCCAAAAGCCAACATGATAGTAATGCACCCTGCTTGGTAGGCCCACATAACGAGCATCACACTTCCACGAGATAGACATTGTACCATTCTTGGTGTGCCCATGCTTAGTCGATCAAACTTTTCATGTGTGCTACTTCTGGAAAGAATATAAGATTTAATATTTGATTGATGAATTATATTTATATGTCATTACAAATACATGTCCAATCACCACATAATTGTAATATGTATCATACACATACTATATCCACAAAAAAAACATGCAATTATAAAATATGAGTGATGATTATGGCCACACTAATGCAATTCTTTAGAGTCATAAGGGATTTCTATCCAGCTAAGGCCAAACATCACATCTTGCAACCTATAAAGAAATTTTTGTGCTAGAAACAAGTTGGTTAGTCGATTGGACTCTTCTAGTTCGTCGATTCATCCGCCTATCGGTTGATTGGCCTCTGTTAGTTGGTCGACTGCATCCTAGCTCAAGTGGATGTCTGGACTTGTAACATCCCTGACCTGGGTTATGCTTCAACCCTAGGTGTTTTGTTTAAGAAAGATAATTATATGCTTGATATTATCTTTTGAAAAGTAATTGAGGCTGAAGAGGAACTTATATTTCAATTTTAGTCCTTTTTGAACAATGTTGAAATAATGTTGTGCCTATGATGGACTAAAGTGCAAATTACCCAAGTTGAGGGGTTAAATTGCAAATGTTACATGATAGAATGTTACTCATGTGTTGAAGAATCATGAGGATGAAGATGATGCAGAAGTATGGCTTGGGAAAGCCTGAGTACCAAGAAAGAGTTGATAAAGCAATGTGTGTGCATTAAAACCTAGTTTTGGTGTAATGTGCAATTTACCCAAAACCTAGGGTTCAATATGCAAATTACCACTTGAAAATAGTCCCTAATGCTTCTTGGCATCATGTAGATTAAATAAAATGAGAGGGGCATCTCATTTGTAACTCTTTGAAGGAGAGAGAATCTTGATATTAAAATAATCAAGATTTAAGCATGATTGAAATTACAATTCAATATAATGCAAAAATAATTACATTAATTGGATTTCCCTTCAACCAAAATTGGAGAGGCTGAAATCCATATATATGGACGTCCTTATGCCTTGCAAAGGCAAAGGAAATATCTACGTGAGTGGAGAATCCACTCACATTAAGAAAATAAAAAGAAATATCCACTAACTTATGGATATTATTATAATAAGGGTTAAGGTGCTTAATTTGCTTTTCTTTAAATCATGGATAATTGAGAGGGATAAGAGGAAAAGGAGATAGCCTCATAACCAAGGAAGGGAAGGGGGCAAGTGGCAAGGAAATGGAGGAGATAATCCCTACTTTCTCTCTTTTAAATGAATTTTCAATAAAATTCATATATATGCTCCTTTATCCATGAGTTGAAAGGGTAATTTCGAATTCACTTTCACTTCTTGCTTGAAAAAATGACCAAGGGAGCTTGGAGCAATAGGATGACGACCCCCAACCTGTTGGTAAGATTCTTGACCTTCTTTGACCTTGATTTCATGGTGGAAATCACAAATCAATGCTTGATTTCTTCTTTTCTTCACTCAATCTTCAACTCTAGTCAATCTTTTCACTCAAAAGCTTGAGGAACGAACCTTGTGGTTTGATAAAGCTTCTTCCACCATTTTTGACGTGAAGCTACAAGCTTTGAAGCTCAATTGAAGGCGGGTTATATAACTTGAACCCTTATTCATTGTTATTGAATTCAATTCCTCAATTCAATATGCTCGATTATTCTTCTTGAAATCTCTTTGATTAATTGATGAAATTACCATGGAAATGGCAGTAAAATTTGAGGGGTTGAAGCTCGATGATGATGACATCATATTAATCACACATCTCAATAATTTTTAGTTGCAATCAGTTTCAACAAAATAATCCAATCGATTTCCACCAAACCGTTTGGTGATCAAATAGTTTGCAAATCGTTTGGAGGTTGAACCCCAAACCGTTTGGACATGTTGACCGAATGGTATGGCTGACCATTTGGAACCTTAAACGGTTTCAAACCGTTTGAACATGCTTGAGTTGACTATTTGGGAATGGGTTGACTGTTTGGACAAATAAGTTCAAATCCGTTTGGAGCCTTAAATGGTTTCAAACTGTTTGGACTTTTAGGTCAAAACCTTTTGGAGCCTTAAACGATTTCAAACAGTTTGGACCAAGTCAACCAAAACCATTTGGTGATCCAATGGTTTATGTTCAAAGGTTTCAAGATCCAATGGTATTGATTGATTAACATTCAAAAGCACTATTGAAGGCCAATTCAATATAGCAAACTATGATCAATTGATTGATGATTCTATCAAATGAACCCTTTCGGTTTTGAGACTGATTTGGCCCAAACGGTCTTGAGACCGTTTGAGTCCAAACGGTCTTGAAACCATTTGGGATCAAACGGTCTCAGGACCATTTGGAATCAAATGGTTTCAAAACTGTTTGGTGTTGAAACCCCAAAACTGAATGGAGGTCCAATGTGATCAAATCATTTGGAGATTTAAGATGATAATTGATTTATTGATTCAATGATGATTAGTAATGTTAGGTAAAAAGGTTGAAAACCCGAAAGTACCTAGATGATCAGTACATTTAGATTAAGTAACCCTAAAAGGTTATGAAAGCAATGTTTTAGTACACTATGTCAATCATAGTTAAATGTAATTGATTGAAGGGTTGATGTAACCTAATCAAGTTGAGAGGATTATAGAAAGGAATTCATACATGATTATTAATTATATGGTGATTAGGGTATGATCCTTAGTAAATAGATCATGAAAACCCTAATAAAAAAGGTTAATGAACCCTAACCCTAATTCAGGGCAATTCTGAGTGAAACCCTAATTTAGGGTAATAGTGAAACCCTAATTGAGGGTGATGACATGAGTAATCCTAAGTTAGGGTTATGAAATTTAAAACCCTAATTTAGATGAATAGTAAACCCTAATTAGAGGTAATTGAATATGAAACCCTAATTTAGATTAATAGTAAACCCTAATTATGGGTAATTGAATATGAAACCCTAATTGGGATGAATAGTAAACCCTAATTGTGGGATAATGAATGTAAACCCTAATCTTGGGAAATATGGTGATAAACCATAACCCTGATCTGGGTAATGAAATGAGTATCCCCAATTGACCTGAAATGGGAAACCCTAACCCTAGTGAGGAAATAGTGGTGTTACCCTTGAATAGTGATGCTATATTCGTTTTGCATGGTGCTGATATGAAATTTATGTAACTGTTATCATCCGTACTAACCATGTAGGCATCATGAGATGATGAACATAGCCAGGTATGAGCTATGATGTTTCATTTATTAGAATTGTTATTGGGCCTTATGTGCCATAATATGCCTTGTTGCCTAGTAAGAGGTAATAAGAGAATTAATGGACCTTAAGTGCCATGAGAGATGCTTGCGTAACAAGTGTCATGTTTACCTTGGTCAGATGACCTGAAGGTGATAGTTACCTGAAAAAGGTGGTAACGATGCTCAGTGATGAGTTACGGGTTTGAATACCCAGAACCATATGATTATGGCATTGAGTTTGTGAAGGGATGAGTATTCCCAGTATTGAGATGAGGGACTGAGATCGCAATGTCTTATAAAGACTGAGAAGTAACTGATGAAAATAGTACATGTTTCTTTGTAGCATTTGTCCTAATAAGTTATGTTTGAAAACTTGACTGATGCTAAAAGAATATGATAATTTACTAAATTAATCAAGTGAAATCTTTTCATGTAGTGCTCTGACCATAGATACATCATCATTTGAAGATGGTGATGGTGAAATAGGTTTTCCTACGGGATCTCCTGGAGTTCGCATATTTTTGAATATGTGGGGGTCGATGGGAGAAAATATCCATACGTCCTAATGGGGGAATTGATGGAAGGTAAACATTAAACCTCTCAATCCTTCATTATATGTGCTGGGATGGATGTATCACGAATCTCCCGATGATGTTAATGCCGGATCGATGGAGGTAAACATGAAATCTCTCGATCGCGAAGAGAGTACAACCGCCACTGTAACTCTATAGCGAAGATGCCACTATACCTTGGCAAGCTATGTAGTAGAGACACAAGATGTCCTGCATGTGATCTCACACTGATCGAGATGTGGGAGGTCATGGAAGCCGGCTCTTCCATTGACTTTGTATGGTACCGATTTTGACTTCGCAATGGTCGGTTGGAGTATGAGCGGTACACCTCATCTCCTCAGAGCTTAAGTATGTTTGTAAAATGTAATCAGTCGTGTATCATATTTGCATAAGATTGAAATACAAGAACCACTGGTTGATGTTATCTTACTTTGCATGTCCTTGATACATAAATGTTACTTATGTTATTTAATTCCGTATTGAATAAGAAACATGCTGCCTTATCAAGTTATAGCTGAAATACTTGAATAGGAATGTTGTTCTAATCTGCATAGATATTGATTTATCTGCTATTGAAATATATGTTTCCACTGTTAAATTTATTTCTATTAAACTGCAATAATAATGTTTTCGATGGAGAGTTATATCTCTCGCTGGGGCAATTAACAAATTGTCTCACCCCCGTGGGATCCAACATTTTTAGGTAGACGCCGACAAAGAGGTAGAAACCCTACTGCCGAGGAAGAATAGTAGCAGCAGCAACAGGGACAACAGTAATCCTTCAGGTGGAAATACTAGCTGTCAATCTTTGTATATAAAGTCCTATGTGTCGTCTCTGTACTCTCAGGTCCTAGGAGTCAGTGGATAGTGTTTTTATAATCGATCTGAGATTTTGGTTTGAATACCTCGAGGATTTTGTTACTTGTGCTTTTTAGCAAAGCAATGATGTATATATATTCCTCGAGAAGAGATTGTATAGTGAATGTAACTTGTGAACCAGTATGTAAATATAATACCGTGGTTCTTGTTTAAAGAGTTTTCCTGAGAATGGATCTCTTTGTAAATGGTTTTAATTTTTAGTGATTTTCAGTAATTCGCTGTGAATGATACGCTTCCGATTAGTTAGTCATGTTTTTGTGAGTTGGATGCCACAAGTTTAGTGGTATCAGAGCTCTAGGTTCGCTGAGTCTACAGAGACATAGGATTAAAGTTGTTGAGTCTGTTCTAGTATCTTCCAATTTATCTAATAGTGTCTTCTGCTCATACAGGAGAAGAAGAACTTGAAGATGTCTGGATCACATGATGAACACGCTACTAAGAGCAGTGTTGCTGCACCAGGAAAAGGTGCAAGGGATCAAGCTAAGAAGGAACCCGTACCTGAGATTCCTCATCTTGATCAAGTTGCATTAGAGAACCCAACTTTCCATACCCTATTTGGGAAGTTTATGGCGACTATGACACATATGGAGGATAGGATGCCACCACCTTTACCAAGGGAACCAACCCCCAATGAAGGACAAGGAGTTGGCATGACCTTTGAACGACTTCGCCGAGTGGGAGCCACAGACTATGCTGGTACAACTTGTCCAGCAGACACTAATTTGTGGTTGACTGAGCTAGAGAAGGTCTTCAGAATCCTTATGATTCCTGAATATGAGAAGGTGAGACATGTTGTCTACCTATTGAAAGGGAGTGTTGGTCATTGGTGGACCATAGAGGAAGGAAAAAGACCAGGTGTTGAAGTCGTATGGGATGAATTTTGACGTGAATTTGTTGCTAGATACTTTCCCAAGACATATCTAGATGAGAAGATCTCTCAATTTGAGAGGTTGAGGCAAGGACAGATGAACATTAGTGAGTATGAAGCTAGGTTCATGGAGCTTTTGTAGTTCTGTCCGCATATGGCATCTACGGATGAGGAGAGGATTCAGCATTTCGAGAAAGGGTTGAACACTGAATTGACCACTCCGGTGTTTGATTTAGAGAACAGGGAGAGGTTTGCTACTTTTATGGAGTCTGTGAGACAGATAGAGAGGTCTGTGATCAAGAAGCGGTAGACCAGTGGTAAGAAAGAGTACACACAGTTTCAAGGGCAAAGGTCCGAGAGCTTTAAGAAGCCAAGGTTCTCTACACCACCACCACCACCACCAAGGTTTAATACCCCGACGCAGTGGACATCATAGGGGTAGGGGCCATAGTTTTCCTCCAAGTAGAGCCCCCAGTACAACATCAACATCAGTGACAGGACCACCCAGGCAGAGTTTGGGAAGTTACAATTGCTTCCAGTGTGGGAGGTCAGGACACTTAATGAGAGATTGTCCTGAGAAAGTCAGAACTATAACTCAACCCCAGAGGCAGAGTCAGCAAGGCTCATAGAGGAGATAGTTTTCTAGTGGTGCTAGAGGACGTGGACAAGCGTCACAAGCTGGATCGTCGACACCCAACAATCGAGCACAGGGTCAACAACAAGCAATGACTAAATTCTATGCTATGAATCAGCCCGAAGTAGTAGCCAACCCTGGGGTTGTGACAGGTCAGATGGAACTATTTTATTTTGATATGTCTTCGTCCTGCTTCGTATCTGTGTTAATTGATCCAGGTTCTACACATTCCTTTATCACTCGAGAAGTGATTCATGACTGCAACATGATTGTCAGTCATAGAGAAGATAGTTTGATTCTAGAAACCCCTTTGTTGGGATCTGCAGTGTTGTGGGAGGTGTGTTCTCCCTGCAATCTATCCTTTTTTGATCATCACATTCAGGTGGATCTTATACCACTTGAAATGCACGACTTCGATATAATCCTAGGGATGGACACCTTAGAGAAGTATAAGGTTGTCTTGGATTGTGGTTCCAAGAAGGTCGTGTTCACAGACAACAGTGACACATGGATCTTTTAGGGAGACAGAAAGATTCTTCCAGCTTGTCTTGTGTCAGCTATGGTAGCTGAGAAGTTGATGAGACAGGGATGCTTTGCATTCTTGGCACATGTGGTAGATACCACAATGGAGAGCCCTCATCCTTCTGAAGTTTTGGTAGTCAGGGAATTTGAAGATGTATTTCTTGAAGAACTTCCAAGTGTTCCTCCATCCCGAGAGATTGATTTTGAAATTAGTCTAATCCCAGGTACACAACTAATAGCACAAACACCGTATAGAATGGCACCTACTGAAATGGCAGAACTCAAGAAACAACTGTAGGAGTTGCTTGAGAAGGTTTTTATCCAACCAAGCACTTCACACTGGGGTGCTCTGATTCTTTTTGTTAAGAAGAAAGATGGGTCTATGCGTTTATGCATTGACTATAGGCAGTTGAATAAAGTAACTATAAAGAACAAGTATCCTCTGCCAAGGATTGATAACTTGTTTGATCAGTTGTGTGGTGCAACTATCTTTTCTAAGATAGATCTGAGGTCGAGATACCATCAGTTGCATATTAAGGAGAGTGACATACCTAAGTCTGCCTTTAGGACATGGTATGGTTACTATGAGTTCATAGTTATGTTGTTTGGACTAACTAATGCACCAACTACATTCATTAAACTCATGGATATAATTTTTCGACCTTTTCTTGATCAGTTTATAGTCGTCTTCATAGATGACATTTTGATATACAGTAGAGATGCTCAACAACATGAGCAACATCTCCGTCAGGCTTTGACTTTGCTAAGAGAGCATAGGCTATATGCTAAGTTTAACAAATGCAAGTTCTAGTTACCAGAAGTTTCTTTTATAGGACATGTTATATCTGTCTCAGGTATTCTTGTTGATCCTAAGAAGGTAGAATCTGTCCTACAATGGGAACGACCTAAGACACTGATGGAGATACACAGTTTCCTAGGGTTGGCAGGCTATTATAGGAGGTTCATCAAGAACTTCAGTTCTATAGCTTTACCCCTAACCAAGTTGACCAGGAAGGAAGTTCCTTTTGTCTGGAATGACAAGTGTCAACATTCTTTTCAGTTGCTGAAGGAAAAGTTAATAAGTGCACCTGTGCTGGTATTACCTGAGCAAGGAAAGGGGTACATAATTTTCTATGATGCATCTAAGAATGGCTTAGGATGTGTGTTGATGCAGGATAAGCAAGTGATTTCTTTTTCTTCTCGACATCTTAAGAAACACGAAGAGAATTATCCAACACATGATCTAGAGCTAGCTGTTGTGGTCCATGCTTTGAAGATCTGGAGACATTATCTCTATGGAGAGACATTCCAGATTTTCACATACCATAAGAACCTAAAGTATATATTCTCACAGCATGAGCTGAACATGAGGCAACGCCACTGGATGGAAATAATCAAGGACTATGAATGTACAATTGTTATCATCTTGGGAAGGCTAATGTGGTAGCTGATGCATTAAGTAGAAAACCAGAAACACCAGCCTTAGGTAAAGCACATTTAAACTCTTTAGTGTGCTTTAAAAGAGATATGCTTATCTCCTTAAGGAAAGACAATATACATCTTAAAATGTCATTGTTAGCCAGGCTGTTAGCTAAGATGCAAGTAAAACGTACTCTGAGGCAGCAGATTAAAGAAGCACAACAACATGATACTGTGATTCAGCAGATTAGGTCAGAGTATGGTAGTGAGAAACGGGATGGCTTTCATGATTCAGATGATCAGGTATTCTGTTACCATGGTAGGATGGTAGTACCTGATGCTGATAACTTAAGAAAGTTAGTTCTGGAAGAAGCTCATTCTTCAATGTATGATATGCATCCAGGGAGCACCAAGATGTATCATAACTTAAAAGATATGTATTGGTGGTCTAGATTGAAGAAAGATGTAGCTGAGTTTGTTATGTGGTGTCCAGTGTGTCAGTAGGTTAAAGCTGAACATCAAAAGCCCGTAGGAACAATGCAACCTCTGCCTATACCACAGTGGAAATGGGATCATGTAACCATGGACTTTGTGGTTGGTTTGCCTAGAACAGCCAAAAGTCATGATTCCATTTGGGTAATAGTTGATAGGTTGACAAAGACAACACATTTCTTACCTGTCAAAACAACCTACACTGCTGAGAAGCTTGCACATATCTATATAGAAGAGATAGTGCAGTTGCACGGGGTTCCAAATACAATTGTTTCTGATAGAGGTCCCCAGTTTATAAGTCATTTTTGGGAATGACTTCATAAAGCTTTGGGTACATAGTTAATGTTTAGTACAACCTTTCACCCACAGACAGACGGACAATCTGAGAGGACCATACAAACCTTGGAGGACTTGCTTAGGGCATGTGTCCTTCAGTTTGTAGGGAGTTGGGATCTACACCTGAGCTTAATAGAATTTGCTTACAATAATAGCTATCAGCACAATATTGATAAGGCACCATATGAAGCATTATATGGTAGACATTTTAGATCTCCTTTATGTTGGTATGAAACAGGAGAATATCAACTTTTGGGTCCTGAGCTAGTACAACAAACAACTGAGAAGATTAAAGTCATACAACAACAGTTGAAAGCTTCCCAGGATAGATAGAAATCTTATGTTGATAAGTGTCGTAGACCCTTAGAATTCCAAGTTGGAGACAGAGTACACCTCAAGGTATCACCTTATAAAGGTATCCCGAGATTTGGAAAGAAGGGGAAGTTAGCTCCTAGATTTATGGGGCCTTATCCGATCATTGAAAGGATGGGAAAGGTAGCCTATAAGCTGGAGTTACCACATGAGTTGCATAGATTGCACACAGTGTTTCATATCTCTATGTTGAGAAAGTGGCATCCTAACACAGAGTTAGTTCTGCAACCTGTAGAGGTAGAACTAAACGATGATACATCTTATGTTGAAGGACCTGTGTTGGTTCTTGACAGAAGAATTAAAAAGCTGAAAAAGAAAGACATTTGTCTTGTAAAAGTTCTCCGGCATCACCGTGGCATTGAAGAATCTACGTGGGAGCTAGAGGAAGAGATGAGGAGGAAATACCCTTCTCTTTTCTCTTGACGATTTCAGGGACAAAATTCTTATAAGGGGTGGATAATTTGTAACATCCCTGACCTGGGTTATGCTTTAACCCTAGGTGTTTTGTTTAATAAAGATAATTATATGCTTGATATTATCTTTTGAAAAGTAATAGAGGCTCAAGAGGAACTTATATTTCAATTTTAGTCCTTTTTGAACAATGTTGAAATAATGTTGTGCCTATGATGGACTAAAGTGCAAATTACCCAAGTTGAGGGGTTAAATTGCAAATATTACATTATAGAATGTTCCTCATGTGTTGAAGCATCATGAGGATGAATATGATGTAGAAGTATGGCTTGGGAAAGCCTGAGTACCAAGAAAGAGCTGATAAAGCAATGTGTGTGCATTAAAACCTAGTTTTGGTGTAATGTGCAATTTACCCAAAACCTAGGGTTCAATATTGAAATTACCACTTCAAAATAGTCCCTAATGCTTCTTGGCATCATGTAGAGCAAATAAACTGATAGGGGCATCTCATTTGTACCTCTTTGAAGGAGAGAGAATCTTGATATTAAAATAATCAAGATTTAAGCATGATTGAAATTACAATTCAATATAATGCAAAAATAATTATATTAATTGGATTTCCATTCAACCAAAGTTGTAGAGGTTGAAATACACATATATGTACGTCCTTGTGCCTTCCAAAGGCAAAGGAAATATCTGTGTGAGTGGATAATCCACTCACATTAAGAAAATAAAAAGAAATATCCACTAACTTATGGATATTATTATAATAAGGGTTAAGGTGCTTAATTTGCTTTTCTTTAAATTATGGATAATTGAGAGGGATAATAGGAAAAGGAGATAGCCTCGTAACCAAGTAAGTGAAGGGGGCAAGTGGCAAGGAAATGGAGGAGATAATCCCTACTTTCTCTCTCTTAAATGAATATTCAATAAAATTCATATATATGCTCCTTTATCCATGAGTTGAAAGGGTAATTTCGAATTCACTTTCACTTCTTGCTTTCAAAAATGACCAAGGGAGCTTGGAGAAATAGGAGGACGACCCCCAACCTTTTAGTAAGCTTATTGACCTTCTTTCACCTTGATCTCATGGTGGAAATCACAAATCAATGCTTGATTTCTTCTTTTCTTCACTCAATCTTCAACTCTAGCCAATCTTTTCACTCAAAAGATTGAGGAACGAACCTTGTGGTTTGATAAAGCTTCTTCCACCATTGTTGACGTGAAGCTCCAACCTTTGAATCTCAATTGAAGGTGGGTTATATAACTTGAACCCTTATTCATTGTTATTGAATTCAATTCCTTAATTCAATATGTTCGATTGTTCTTCTTGAATTCTCTTTGATTAATTGTTGAAATTACAATGGAAATGGAAGTTGAATTTGAGGGTTTGAAGCTCGATGATGATGAAATCATATTAAGCACACATCTCAATAAGTTTTCATTGCAATCATTTTCAACAAAATAATCCAATCGATTTCCACCAAACCGTTTGGTGATCAAATAGTTTGCAAACCGTTTGGAGATTGAACCCCAAACCGTTTGGACATGTTGCCTGAATGGGATGGTTGACCATTTGGAACATTAAACAGTTTCAAACCGTTTGAACATGCTTGAGTTGACCATTTGGGAATGGGTTGACCATTTGGACAAATAAGTTCAAAATCGTTTGGACTTTTAGGTCAAAACCGTTTGGAGCCTTAAATGGTTTCAAACCATTTGGACCAAGTCAACCAAAATTGTTTGGTGATCCAATGATTGATGTTCAAAGGTTTGAAGATCCAATGGTATTTATTGATGAACATTCAAAAGCACTATTGAAGGCCAATTCAATATAGCAAACTATGATCAATTGATCGATGATTCTATCAAATGAACCCTTTCGGTTTTGAGACTGATTTGGCCCAAATGGTCTTGAGACCGTTTGAGTCCAAATGGTCTTGAAACCATTTGGGGTCAAACAGTCTCAGGACCGTTTGGAATCAAACAGTTTCAAAACCGTTTGGTGTTGAAACCCCAAAACTGAATGGAGGTCTAATGTGATCAAATCATTTGGAGATTTAAGATGATAATTGATCCATTGATTCAATGATGATTAGTAATGTTAAGTACAAAGGTTGAAAACCCTAAAGTACCTAGATGATCAGTACATTTAGATTAAGTAACCCTAAAAGGTTATGAAAGCAATGTTTTAGTAGACTATGTCAATCATAGTTATATGTACTTGATTGAAGGGTTGATGTAACCTAATCAAGTTGAGAGGATGATAGAAAGGAATTCATACATGATTATTAATTATATGGTGATTAGGGTATGATCCTTAGTAAAGAGATCATGAAAACCATAATAAAAAAGGTTAATGAACCCTAACCCTAATTCAGGGAAATTCTGAGTGAAACCCTAATTTATGGTAATAGTGAAACCCTAATTGAGGGTGATGACATAAGTAATCCTAAGTTAGGGTTATGAAATGTAAAACCCTAATTTAGATGAATATTAAACCCTAATTAGGGGTAATTGAATATGAAAACCTAATTTAGATGTATAGTAAACCCTAATCATGGGTCTCGATGCGTCACGTAGAACCACCCCTGTGAAGGCGGGAGTGAGAGAATCGAAGCAGAGTACCAATCTAGCCTAAACAAAACCCACTCGTTTGAGTATAAACCCGCATGGTTCACTCAAGCCAAACAAGTGGACCAACTATCTTCCTTTCCATGTGGCGGTGATCTGAGGCTGAACCTAGAAGATCAATCAACCAGTCTTTTCCTAGTCAGGTATATACCTTAGTTAATGTACAAATCTTATAAATATGATAATTAATAGATCCCTTGGTCATAATATACCCAAAAATACCCCTGGACTTAGAAAAATACATCCTTTATTATAAGCTAACTAGATCAAACCTTTTGAAGATGTAATATACACAATTTTTAAATTACTAGATGGTGCATCTTTTAGGGTTCATTATATATAATAAATTGTATCCAGTCGAGATAAATTCTTAGAAAATTCCTATAGAAGCCTAATGATGATTGAAACCTATTTATAGACTCTTATTCATTACTATGATAAAAGACTAGGTCATTTTCTATTAAAAACCAATTACATGCTTTAAACCTCATATTAATTCTAAAAAATAGACAGAGCATCAGAAAATAATGAAAATTGAATTAGGCCTCAATCATTACCTCTTGATTAGTAGAAAAATACTAGAGACCTTATTTAGGTCATATATAATCTATATTTTACTAAACCCAAATTTGAACCTAAAATACCATTAATAATGGTGAACCTTGTTTTAATAATGATTAATTTGTTAATAACCTGGTGATGACTAGAGATGGTATATGGTCAAGGATAACTTAGGTTCTCCGAACTCAGGTACATGGGTTTATTTAATTATATGACAATGGTTTTCTTGGTTCAATCATGATATCTATGTGTGCTCTGTTATTTGCAAATACTGGATGTAGTATTATTGTAAGTACTCAGTGTTTTGTCACTTGAAAATATAAATAATGAGTAGATGTTTTGTAATTATTAAGGTGTTCGTTATCCCCCTTATGAAGGAAGAATCAATGTTGACTAGTATATCTCGCTAGAGAATAAGGTGTACATGGAGTTCCCTTGAGTACTGGTACATGGGGATGGGCCCAAATATATATTTTTAGGTACTAGTCCACCTTAGTAATGCAATTCATCTAGAAAAATGATTAAAATCAGTGTATTTCTCTGAACAAAGAATTGTTACTATGATTTTCCTTTATTTCTTCAAATCTTTTCAAATTTCTGAAAACCATAAATATATGTATCTTTTCACCTGTGTACACAACACATTGTATTGACTCATTGTTTCACATATTTTCTAGGTTCAGAGCTAGCATGGGAGAAAAGATAGGAAGTGAGTAGTTGTATAGTTTTTACCTATTGTTATGATCATGTTATCATACATGTTAGACTTGTATAATTCTCATTCAGTGTGTAATTGTAATTTGTAATATTTCCTATTGTATTAATATACATGTTGAATGTTGAGAATGTTATGGTGGATGCTTATAGTTGTATGTTCATCTATGCGTATACCACTTACACATCGCTCTCTAAAACAATTAGCTAACATTTTTAGATTTGTTCGCTCTGGCCTTCTAAGTCCCAAGATGGAAGAATCCTGGGACGTTACAGTATACATGTTGAATATTGAGAATGTTATGGTGTATGATTATAGTTGTATGTTCATGTATACATATATCATTTCTGCATCTCTCTCTAAAACAATTACCTAACATTTTTGGATTTGTCCTCTCTGGCCTTCTAAGTCCTGATATGGCAAAATCTGGGGATGCTACAGCTGGTATCAGAGCATGAAAAATAGCTACAATTGACAATTTCTCATCATGAAACATAAAACTCAATTTCACCTTTCAGTTTAAACCCTAGAAATTTAGTAAGTTGTTATATAGGAATAATGTTTGACTTAGCCTCTAAGTTGAAACCTAGATGTTCGAGAACTAGGTGTACAAAAGTGTGTAATAACCTTTCCATATAAACCTCATGTGTATTGGGTATCTACATTAGTCTGCACCTTGTTCTCACCATTTCAATAGGTTATTTGGCAGTGGACTATCTATTGTGTGTGGGACACTCAATTTTTCTATTTTGGTTTACTTTCCAAACCGGTTCGAGCCTCGACAGTTTTCTCTGACGTCAAATTTCTTGGAGAAAAACTATATAGTATATTATTATGTATATGTAAATATGAAATTGTGACCCTCACACAGGAGTAGGAGGTGTTCATGCAACCTAAGTGAAAGGGGGTGACATCAGTCCGGAAGAGAGAGTAGTTCTAGAGTAGATGTCTAGAGCCTTATCAGGATACGTGATAGATAGATATATAAGAATAGAATGTTAAATAATATAACTATGGATGATTGTATCCTAGGTTGATATTTGATGATATCAGTTTCTTTTTATAGATATATGTGGTTTATGAGTTCTCATCCCAATTTTGAAAATATGAGCTAAGTCTAGATGATGAAATTACATATTCTTTTCTTACTCAATATGAGCTAAGTTAAGATAAGGTTAAATATGCATGAGCCTCAAGCTCTTTTATAAAGGAGGACCTCCAGTGTTAGGACAAGATATGTGGTGAACTCTAGAGAGAGAGTGAGCACAAGGATAGGGTCATAGGACCTACCCTACAATATATGAAAAATATGAGATATATGTGAAATGATGTGTCCTAAGATGGGTTACTCCTAAGTAGATGAGTTGAGTTCTTTTGTAGGGTTCAATCCTATAATTGAGAGTTGGGTAAAAAATGATGGGTAGGTGACTCATAACGAGAGAGTCAAACCTTTTAATTGAGTTAGGTCCTAGCTTGAGTGACATATGTTCATGAATCTCATCATTAGCTACAAGTAAGGTGATATATGAACTTTGGTTTTGAGAGTAAAATGCCTTGTTCATAAGATACTCATAAATGTTGTTCCTCCCACTTCTTATCCTTAATAATGATACTAGAAACTTCACTTGAGCTATATATATTATTTATATATGAGGAGTCACTTATATAAGCTTGACCTATTCTATACTCCCTTACTATATTTTACATGTAATGTCCAATTTTGAAATCATGTTAAGCTTGACTAGGTATATTCTCTTTCCCTTCATATCATACATGAAAGATATAAGTTTTAAATCATGAACTTTAATGAAGATATTTTTAGATCATAGATCACATCATCACATAATATGATGCCTAAATTCAATCTTTTAAATATATGCTCCTTATTGATGATAACTATAGTAATGGGGTTAAACCCTAATATTCAATCATGTTAAGTAACCCTTCCCTAATGATGAAATCTTAATATGATGTTGATCATAAACTACACTAATGATGTTAAGTATGAATTTTTATTATTAAATGATATAGAATCTTGATGTCACCTTATATGATTTAGTGGGGTGAAAGATTAAACCTTGAGTAATACCCTCTCACATCAGAAATTGTGATTCTTAGGGTGGTAATGAATGTAAATACTTAAACACAATAATGTCATGCTATGACTAAGTTACTAAATGATCCTTGAACCTATTAAGGTGGGTTAAGTACACCCTAGATGCTTTAAAACCCTAAGATGACAACATAGGGTACATGTAGAACTATAATGGTCTTTGCAACAAAAGGGGGCGACCTATATAAAGTTGCACACTTTGATAACCCCTTAAGCATAACATTAGTTGAATTTCAAGGACAAATTCCATATAAGGTGGGGTGAATATGATGACCTTGAATTTCATGGTTTGGATATCCAACAAAGTATTTTAAGCACATGAATGATATATAGATTACTGACATTTAGTTGAGAACTTGGTTATTCAATTACAGATTCTTTTCACCCAAAAAGTGTAACTAGAAATGTGATATGTTCAATAATGCATGACTAAGCTCTATTATGGAATAGTTTTGTTGATCAATTTGTGTATATATGAGATTAAACATTCATTTAGTGATAGATATAGTTTTGAATGGTTGTATAAAGACCCATAAGATTTTCCCTGACCATTCTAACTTGATTGAGGTTGTTTGGTTTCTAGTGAAGATCAAATGAAAATGAAAATGACCATATTATCTATGGATATTCTGTTATTTTAGGAAATTATTTGTCAGGATAAAATTTACATTTATGCCTCAAATGTAAGGTGAAACTTCATTAGGTCATGATGAATGCATGGTTGAGATTTGAGATCTAATTGAATTTCCAACTAAAAGTTGTTCACATTTTAGGATGTTGAAATATTTGATAAATTCAGAATGGGAACCATAGTCAGAGTTCTATATTTATTTGTCACGCATGACTTCTCACATTGGTCACCTAACTCTGAAGAGCAAGGAGCGGGTGGCTATTTTTGTGGATTCTATGGAAGGAGTCGTGTAGAGGATTTTGGAGGTGTTGGCTCCATCAGTTCAATCCTCCACGCTTATGTGGATTATGATGACCCCTCACAAGGAGGGTATGGTAGCCAGAGCCAAGAGATCAACATTCCCAAATTTCTTCACCTATCCACCAAAGAACATAGGTGGTGAGGAGATAGGGTGGAGGGGTTAGAAGAGCCATGGAGTTGGGGAAAATATACCCAGTGACCATTAGGAACAACCAAACCACCCACTACCTGGAACCATGACACCCTTCTGTGCCAACAAACCCAACTAAGAGGTATATGAAGGTAGGCTTGTGATGAAGCCCAATGTTGAAGGAGGACTTGTCACTTCTATGATGCAGAAAAGGGAAAATTGATGGTTGTGAAGATACAACTTAGGCTACAACCTATGTGCAGAGCTTGATGCATCCTTAAGTAAGTGTGGGGTAGTAGGTCTCTATCTTGCATCATCCTCCACCACCATGGCTCCGATAAGGAGCCATCATCAGGGCATGGTCCCATAGGCATCTAGGGCAATTTTCTAGGTGTGCCCATACGTTTGGGGTACCTATGAACCATCACACCAGGGCAAAGATGTTGGGATGAGAAGCTATTGCTCGTCGATGGACTCCTTCCATATTGAACCTTGAACCTCAACACACTTGATTCTAGCATCCAACATTGTATTTCCCCCTTCTGACCTTCACCACGAAGACACCCAACTTGGAAGCCTGCAACTCCACTGTTTCTTCCCCCTAATGATGATGGAGCGATCGAAGGCATGTTGTGTGAGACGAAACATGAGAATCCTCCATCTCCAAGTTGTGAGGTGGTCGCCACCATCACCAGCCTCAAGAAGGAGCCCCTTCGTGTGGCGGCATCCTCGATGTGTCACGTAGAACCAGATCCTGTGAAGGTGGGAGTATGAGAATAGAAGTAGAGTAGCAATCCGGCCTGACCAAAACCCACTCCGCTCAGTGTAAAATCACATCATTCACTCAAGCCAACTAAGTGGACCAACTATCTTCCTTTCCATGTGGTGGAGATCTGAGGCTGAACCTGGACGATCAAGCAGCCAGTGTTTTCCTAGTCTGGTATATACCTTAGTTAATGTACAACTTTTAGAAATATGATTATAAATAGATCCCTTGGTCAATAATTTCCCAAAAAATACCATTGGATTCAAAAAAATGCATCCTTTATTATAAGCTAACTAGATCTGACCTTTGAAGCAGTAATGTTCATGCTTTTTAAATACTATATGGTGCTTTTTTTAAGGTTCATTAAATATAATAGATTTTATATAGTAGATAAATTCTCAAAAAAAATCTTATAGAAGCCTAATGATGATTGAAATAAATTTATGGACTCTAACTCATTATTATCACAACATACTAGGTCATTTTCTGTTAAAGACCAATTAGATACTTTAAATTTAATATTAATTCTAGAAAATAGACAAAGCATCACAAAATTGTGAAAATTGAACCAGGCCTAAATTATTACCTCTTGATCAATAGAAAATACCAGAGACTTGATTTAAGTTAGATATAATCTATATTTGACTAAAACCTAATCTAGACCTAAAATACCATTAATAATGGCGAATCTTGTTTTAATGATGATTAAATTTTTTATAATAATCAGGTGATGACTAGATATGGTAGATGGTCAAGGTTAACTTAGGTTCTCTAAATTCAGGTATGTGGGCTTATTCAATTATATGACTGTGGTTTTCTTTGTTGAATCATGATATCTATGTATTCTCTTTTATTTGCAAATATTGGATGTAGTATTAATGTAAGTACTTAGTGTTTTGTCACTTGAAAACATGAATGATGAGTAGATGTTTAGTAGTTATTAAGGTGTTCATTATCCTCCTTACGAGAGATGGATCAATGTTCACTAGTACACCTCCCTAGTTTACAAGGTGTACAGGGAGTTCCCTAGAGTACTCGGTACATAGGGATAGGTCCAATATATATGTTTTGGTACTAGTCCATCTTAGTAAAGCAATTCATCTAGAAAAATGATTAAAATTAGTATATTTTGCTTAATAAAGAATTGTTTCTATGATCTTTTTTTCATTTTGCAAATATTTTAAAATTTATGAAAATAATAAATATATGTATCTTTCCACCCATCTACACAACACATTGTGTTTATTTGTAGTTTCACATATTTTCTAGGCTCAGAGCTAGCATGGGAGAAAAGATAGGAAGTGAGCAGTTGTATAGGTTGTACCTATTGTTATGATCATGTTAGTATACATGTTGGACTGGTATAATTCTCATTCAATGTGTAATTATCATTTGTAATAATTCCTATTGTATTAATATACATTTTGAATGTTGTGAATGTGAGGGTGTATGCTTAAAGTTGTATGTTCATGTATGTGTATGTAGCTTCCGCATCGCTCTATGAAACCATTAGCTAAAGTTTTCAAATTTTTCCTCGCTGCCTTCTATGTCCTGAGATGGAAAAATTCGGGGACGTTACAAGACCAATATAGAACTCCAGAGTGCAGAAATTTGGAATGGACATCCTTTATCAATACTTTTAATGATCACAGAAAAAATGAGTATTTAATCAGGTGTTAGAGTATATGTCTAAGGTTTAGGGTTCAAAGATTAGGGCTTATAGATTAGGTTTTAGGGTTAGTTTTACAATTTATAGATTAGAATTTACAGTTTAGGTTTTAGGTTTAGGGTTTATACATTATGGTTTATATATTAGGGTTTACCTATTCGGGTTTATATATTAGGGTTTAGAGTGTACTGGCAAGTGTATAATGTGTTCTACCTTGACCATCTACTGTTATATTAGGTGTTCAAGAATGGGATAGGTAGTAATGAATGTGTACTACCTATCCCATTCTTGAACACCTAATATAACTAGCAAGTGTATAATGTGTATTTGGTTTTCAATAATATTTCGGCAGCATTTCCCCACTGTTCTCCAACTACACTAATGCAGATGGGCAAGTACCCAACTACATATATACTTTTAGAAAAAAAATGAGAAAATTCTAACGAAACATCTTAAAAACTAATTACACATTATACGTTTACATTGTAAGTGAGTTAAGTGTTCAAGAACAATCACAAATTGGGGAATATCCAAGATTTACTCCTTATCAATAAATCTTAGACGAGTTTCAAGGCCAACAGATAATTTTGTTATTTATATACCTACAATCTTACTGTCATCATTCATATCATAGGTGCAAAAAATTATAGTAAGACAAACATATTAGGGTTTACACAACATAAACAATATTTAAACAAACAAAACAAAACAATCATTAATCATTCATTTTCATAAAAAGAATTTTTAATTCTAATTAGATATAAAATTCTAATCTAGTCCCCTACCATAATTTTAAATAAAAAAAATTATTAACAAGTCATAACATAATTTAAAATGTATTGACTTAATCATAATACATGCATTTTCATAACAAGTTAAAAAAAAGTAAAAATACCTCGATGAAGTGAAGAAGAGAGAAGAAGCGGTGGCAGCAGAGTGGTATTGGTGGAGATGGAAACAGGGAAGCACCAAAAGAATGATGATGCCAGTGGCAATAGCAGGGAAGCAACAATTATAGTCACAGTAGAGAAGAAGCAACATAGCAGTAAAGGTGCAACGACGACAATGAAAGCGATAGCAACATTAGAAGCAATGGTGGAAAAGAGTGATAATCGCCATATAGAAAGGAACAAGGGTGACGAAATAGACAATGGAGGTAAAGGAAATTTTGTGGGTGCTATTATCTGGGACTTAGTCATCAGTTTCTATCAAGAAAGTGACAACTAATTCAATCTATCTTGTCTTTTACTCAAAAAAAAAGATACCACATGTATTTATCCCTATTAAAACTGAAAACCTTACTAAAAACATGTGTCGTCAATTTTCATGCACAACGGATGACATAATTTCAACTATGTCTTTAGTTACTCAACAAAAAACTGAAGTCATGGGTACTTAACCCTATTAAAAATACCAACCTCACTAAGACATGTCTAGTCAGTTGTCCTACAAAACCAATGACATAGTTCAAGCTCTATCATCTGTTACTCACCAAACAATTGGTGCCATCTGTAAGTATCCCAATTTAAATGCCAACCTCACTAAGACTTGTGCCATCGGTTTTGAGCAACAAAACTAACGACCTAATCTAAATTGGGGGAAAATATTTTTTGCGAGGCACATGGTGGGAACTCTTTATCGTCGCATTTTTAGGAAGGAACTGATGCCACCTGTTTTTAAAGGTGAAAATTTTCACATTGTCCGTTACCTACAATGTAAGTTATTATGGAGTGCAACATATGACAGAGTGTTTTGAAGGAAAAATTCATTCCACATGATGGGCTTTTTCATCGATTTTTATACAACCAATGCTAAATGCCTATATTAGATTTATTCCATAAAAATTGAATTGGTGGGCTTTCTTAGATGTAGGTTCTTCAAAAAGAAACTGATATTTCATAAAAATAATACCCTTATTTTTTCTTAATTGTAAAGACTTGACCAGTAGTGATGTTTGTGCTTTACCAACCAACGCTATAGACATGTAGTGATGGTTTTCTATCAAAACCAACTTTATGAAAAGTGATACAAGAGGTCAAAAATGTACTAGTGGTCATAATCAACAGAGTAAGGAGAATTATAATAGACTACTTGTGACTTCACCTAGTTATTTTTTCACCCTAGTTTTCTCAGATAGTGTGATTAGATCCACATCCTATGTGAATCGGGGGGTACATTCTTTGATGTCATGATTATGTTGTGATGTTTGTATCCACATTAAAAATGATTTGGGTGGATTGAAAGAAGTTATTTAGTTTTTTCACATTAAGTCAGGTGTACGACAATATTATACTTTGTTGTCAGGTACCCTTTCTAAGCATCTAGGATATAGACCACTAGAGGTTTTTCATTGTTCTCCTATTTTGAAAAATTGCAAAATCTTGGTGAAATTATATCTTCTCTTCCAAGTCTTAGGATAGTTGATAAACTCCATGTCTAGGATGTTGGATCCTTCAAATGAAAATTGGGTGTGACAACTTCCAGATAACTAGTTTGGGTTAGTAGGATTCATGGAAAACTATAATAAACACTTCTTTCAAGAATGCATGATCTCTTATACTATTTTCACTCTTTTGTAAGTGTCATATAGTTTTCTTGTTCATTTTATATGATCTTATGTCTAATTGATTACAATATTATTTGTTCATGTCTCATATTGGTATTTCGAGAAAAATGAATTACATTATTCTTGTTATAAGTTTCTTCTATAGGATGGATTTTGTTCTACTCATTCAGTCAATCAATATAATATTTTACTAACAACTATTTAATTGTTGTTATGATGTATGGTAGGACCCCACCCCTTAATATCTCTAAAATAAGAGACTATTTAGATTCTTTTGACCACCACTCTAAGGTGAATTTTTTGTGTTTTGGTGTGGTTAGCCAAAATTTCCTTGTATATTTGGGATAGGAAATCAGTGATTATGTACAAGTAATATACACATCCACATATATATACATATATGTATACATATATAAATATATATACCTATATACATATGTATGTATATATGTATGTATATATATATGCACATATCTATACATATATATGCATATATATATGTGTATATATTTACAATATATATGTATGTGCCTATGTAAACATATATATATATATATATATATATATATATATATATAAACATATATATATAATATATAAACATATATATATATATATATATATGTTTGAGTGTGAATATATATCAATTTATTTATTCATTTTATATACATATATGTTAATTTGTATATATATATGTATGTATATATTTATTTATATATACATACATATATATATATGTATATGTATGTGTGTATATACATATATATGTGCATATATGTACAAATATGTATATTTATATGTATGTACATACATGATGGGTCTACAAATGCCGCACCAAGAAAAACCCTAAAAGATTAACTTCTAGATTTAACCAAAAGTAGTACATTAACTTCCCACTCCACATGAGTAGAAGCCTTATTGTAGTATACTTTAGGATTGAACCCAAAGGACAACATTTTTAAGTAGTTATATATATTTAGAAGTATTAAGATTATTATTTATCACTGAGTTGTTGAAATATTGGTTAAATTAAAGTGTTGTCAAAAGAAACAAAGATTAAAGAATTAAATAACATGTAATAAAGGACACCAAGGCATGGGGTTTTGCTACCCTGACCTGCGTAATTATCCTAACAAGATATAATTTTCTGATAATCATTGCTAAATTGTGACTTAGCTTCTGCACCTCATGGGATACATATCATCACTTGGTATAAACTCCCTTGGAACTAACCATCCTTGACACCCAAGTTCCCTATTTATTATTCCAACTAAACTCCCTTACATATGACCGACCATCCTCGGAACATAACAGATCAGAGTCCAATCACCTCACTATCCCTTGCAAATATCTTAGGGGGGACAGTGATATCCTTCTAATATTCTAATCACCCTCACAACAACCTACATATCCATGATTATATCATATATGCAAAGCAAGCCATCAATTTACAAGTCAAGGAATTAAGTAAAACAATACTTTATTTAACTACTATATTTTCAAGTTTAGATACAAGATAAGATAAAGTACGAGAGATTGGGGCTAGTCCCCATACCCCAACACAAGGTGTCTACTTGCTCATGGTGAGGGAGAACAACATGAATATAGTAGGAATGATGGAGAAGGCCATGATGCCTAGTGCAGGAAGACCAATCTCTCTACCATGGCCACTGCCTCCTTGTCCTTACTAGGGTTTGTGCTACAAAATGTGGCTTCTAACCACCATTCAAAGACTCGTTTGAATGGATGATAAGGGTTCCCTTTTACAGATGCATTCCTTTCCTTCAAAACCCTCAAGCTGAATGTTTGTGGTCGAAGGCATCTGATTGCATGGCCCGTACTCGGTCCAACATGCAACCCACATGGGTTACTCAATTTGGACCTCACGTCCGGTTCTCTAGAAGACCAGCATGGTGTGAATCAGAATGGTCTGGATGTTGAGACTGTGCGTGAGGATGTAAGAATCTAGAAAACTCTGTGGAGAGAGTGGCTCAAGTCAGGCGAATGGCAGAACCGTTCACTAGACTAGGTGGTTGGAATGTGATCAAACATCCATATGGGCATTGTTGTACAACTTTGGCTGGTTATATATATATATATATATATATATATATATATATATATATATATATATATATATATATATGATAATTGCAACTAAGTAAATATAAAGCTAAAACTAGGAAATAGAAACACAACAACCCTAAAAAGTCAGTAAAACAACATTTAAAAATGGGTATAAATGCACTCATCAAACGACCCAGACTTAATCCTTTGCTTATCCCAAGTAAAGCAAGTAAAAAGGAAATCAACAATTGATACTAGCACTCAAGTCTTCCTCTCCTAAATGAGTAAACTTTGTGACCCCCTTTCCACCAATTATGATCAAGAGACCCTAGTCCTTGGGGGTCACATAGACACACTTGGTTATCCCCCAACTAGAGCTAGTTCCTCTAATCGCTAGACCCCATAACTTGTGATGAACTGCTTTCATATCAATAATGTTCCTGGTTTGTCTGTGCAATTAGAAGTAGGCACAAGTTGGGATGATATGGATAATTGGGGAAAATTTCTGATAAGTTCCCTGGGTTTGGAAAATTGGACGAAAGGGGGAGAAAGATATGGCACAGACCCAATTCCCTGATGTATCCTATGTTTGAGTTGAGACCTTACATAGAATTTAGTTATTTTATTTGTCTCTAATGTATTTGACTCAAGACTTTTTTTTTGTTGTGGTTACATTAACCGCATGTTTTATTTTTGCGCTCGTTGGCCTCTTTTATACATGGCATACCTATAGATGGAAATTTAAAAAGGAGGAGTATTGATGGAGGGAATTCCACTCGAGACTTAGGGTTTGGAATATGGTAAGAATTTCATTTTTTGTGTGATTAGTTAAGAGGTAAGAGGTGGTGGAAGAAGAGTGAGAGAAAGAGTTTGACTTGTGCTTCTTTGTTTTATTGATATATAGCAGTTAGATCATCATATTATATTAGTTATTTCAGTTAATGTAGGGTAAAGGATTATTCGCAAATATTGTTGAAAGTCATGTTGGAGGCACATGTGGCTTCCCCTTTCAGACTCCATATGCTTACCGTCACTTCCAAGTGGAAAGAATGCTTAGTTATTGTCAACAGGGTCCAGAACTATTAAAAACATGTTTATTCCTTAAAAAAAAATTTTGCACAGGTTAGCTCGAGAAAAAGAAAACGGAATAGTTCATTCATATATTTCCATTTTTAAATATATCAAAGTGACTGACTAAGTAAAGGTCACAACTCCCACAAAAAAAAGTGAAAAACAAACCAGATGTAGATAAAGGATGGAGAAGAAGAAGAAAGAAGTGTTTGAGGATGAAAAAGGGCAAGGTTAGAGTTGAGGTGGGGGAGATGACCTACCACCCACCCTTCGCCCCCAACTTCAAAAAATTTCATGTCCTCAGGGAGATAGAAGTTAGAGATGGAGGGGATTTGATTTGGAGAGCAGTGGAGGTGGAGATGGAGGAGTTGGGTGGCACTTACTCATCTAAGAGCACAAAGTAGAACACAAGAATGGGTTTGTCTCCCTTTGCGACGACTTGATTCGAGTGATGCCTTGGACACCAGTTTCCATGATCTTCATTAGGTGGTTGTGATGGTGCCTGGGGTTGTGCACCCCATTCCTAAATGACTACATCCAGTCAGCGCCTTATTGCTTGGGAAATTGCTTGCTGATCATAGAGCCAGTTGATCAATGGGTTCAGGTCTGGTGTTGGCACCCCCGTTGATGTGTCGGTGCATAGAGTCAGAGATCCCAAGGGATATAAGTGTCCTAGAAATAGTAGCATAGTAGATACTAGTTTGATGGGATCTCGTCGGTCGATAGGGGGGCACCACCCGATCGTCTAAATCTATCGTTGGTATTGGTTTTTGTTGCTAGCATTAGCAGTGTTGATGTAGAGGAAATATGGGAACTTAGGCTATGCTTAATCATTGGAAAGTTTTTGTTTTGCAAAGCCATGTGCTTTTCCCATTATATAGTTGCATTGAGGAGCAGTTACAAGTCCCCCAAAAAGAATCGACGGTTACACCATCCATGCGTTCTCCCTAGCACATTGGGTCTTCATGTCAGTCATTTTTTGGAAAGTCATAATCAAAATATGGTAGTGAATATTAATAATTGGAGTGAGGAAAAAATGGTATTGTTTCCAAGAAATATTTCTTCTTATCATAAAAGATAAGGGTATCTTATCTGCAAAGAGAAAATACAAATATTTATGGCAAATATAGGGATCCATCTCATATGCTTTGTTTCCCGCTCATTGCATCATTGATCGCTTCACAAGATCATGAAATCTTCTACTATCAACCAAGTGATTAGGCAACATGTATTTATGGAAAGATGAGAGAATTTCATAATGAGGCTTTCTCATCATGCCAACTATCCATTTATTAGGCTTGTCAAAGACGTGGTACTCTTCCTTCTCCTTCTCTCCTCACTCTGCTTTTGCTTTTTTTTGGAAAAAGTTTGTCAAAAGAAAATAGGGAATAAAAATAATGGAAGAAAAACAAAACAAAAAGGAAAAAGGGTTGGGTTCCCACACAGCAAGTGACCCAGTTTAGCATCACAGACATGAAGGATAGTAGTGTTTTTCAAGTTAAACCAATGGATAGGGTATTCAAACCCTTTTCTTCAAAGCTATGGGCCCTGGATCATGGTTAGATGATGTTCACAGCTTTCCCGTGGGTAGGGCCCTGTTGTCTTGATTGGTATCTTGCAGCTGTGTTTGTTGCAATTTTAGATTACCTTCCACCTTGAAGGCTTTGATTGAATTATACATCCTCTTAAAACCTTCAAGGACCCAATACTCAATAATCTTCTTCCCTGGTCATAAAACAAGTTTACCGGCTTCAACATCCACTAGGGATCTTACAGTGGTTAGGAATGGCCATCCTAGAATGAGCAAGAATCAGTTGTCTTCTTTGATATGCATAACCACGAAATTACATGGGACATAGGTATCATGACCTAGCTTCACTAAGATGCCTTCAATAATTCCCAGGGGTTTGGCGATATATGTATTGGCTAACTGAATGGTCATTGTTGTGAGTATGAGGTAAGTAAACTCTAGATGCTAGAAAAGAGTTTAAGGAATAATGGATATGCTATCACATAAGTTGGCAAATCCCCTGTGACACATGTCATATCCCAAGAAACAATCTATCCCAAATGAGCTAGGGTCTTTCTCCTGCTAAGGCATCTGATTTTGTACTATATCAGAGGTTGCGTGTGTGAGTTTCAGAGTCTCACATTCCTCATTTGTGTATATCCTAGAGAGAAGGGTCTTAAGATATTTACTCCAAGATGGTATTCGGCTAGTGCATCAAGGAATAGGATGTCAACATGCAATTTCTTCATGTGTCTTTGAATTTCATAAACTGATCATCGAGCTTAGTCTACTTGAGACCTACTGCATAGGGTACATGTGGTGTGTACCTTGGAGCTCTGGTGGTTTAGAGTTGACTTCTAGATTTGCTTTCATCCAATTCTCACTGATGCTAGGATGTGTTGGCATCACGAGGAGATCTGTCCTCTCATCCTCTAGATGGATGTCCATAGGGTGACCGGTGGGGTGATTTGGAGCTTCGATTGGGATGCTCACACTTTTTCGACAAGAGTGAAGGTAAGAGGTTTGTTATGCACATTTCCCAACCCAGTCGTTATGGCTTTCAATTGTTTCATTTGTTCTGGATGCTTGGGGTTATTTTCCCGTTGGCCAATAATTGTGCATACTAGGGGTTGTTGGCTAGCTAATAAATGGGTGATTCGGGATTCCAAAACCTTTTAATTTGATGTGGCATTGGCGAGTTGGGTCTGATATGATGCCATCATTTCTTGGAGTGTCTTCATTGGGTCTTGGGCTAGTGTGGCTTTGATTTGCAGTGGTGGGGCCTAATTTGGTATCTGATACTGCTGCCTCTATTAGTAGTTCCTACTAGGAAAATTGAACCTGAAATTTCCTTGGTCGGGAGGCACATTATAGATCATTGCTTCTCTACCCTGGGCGGGTGGCATTAAGGTTTTGTTTGGATTTTTAGATCCAGCGGGGTTCCTGTATTGGAAATAGGATGATTTCGAGCTTGGTTCGGATTATAGTACTCTTTCCCTAGGATATTTTGAATTGATTTCAAATCTTTGTCCAGAGTAACTATGTATTGTTTCTCGGCTTGGTGCTAGAGGAACACAACATATAGTTGTTGACAATGGACTATGTTGTGATCCACTGCATGACAAAATTTGCACGAAGGTGCAATTATCTTTACTTGGAGCATCTGGCTCTTCCTTTTGTATGCACTTTAGCATTTTTTGTGATTATCCTGCTAGAAAGAGAGTTTTTAGTGCTTCGGAGATACATTTAGTTCTGAGCGATCCTCCACCATAGATACTTTCAATACACCCTTCCCTAAGGGTCTTGTTCAAAGTTTGATTTTCTTCTGTGAGATTGATTATCTAAAGTGCATCATCGAAGCTTTATCGCATGAAATTTACATTATAGGAAGAATTGAGGAACTTCTTTGTCTCGTCATTTATGCCTCACTAAAATAATTCAATGATCTGGTTCTAGGGGATGTCGTGATGTAGGCACATGCGTAGGAGTTCATTGAATCACTCACATGCTTCATACAAGGATTCCTCAGCCACATGATTGAATCTTGTGATCTATCCTCAGATCGAGTATATAATTCAAGGAGGGTAAATTTCTTTAAGAGTTTGTTTTCTAGAACATCCCATGTAGCGGTCGGGTCCCTCAAAGAGAGATAAACTATGCTCTTACTTTATCCGTTAGAAAATATTTGAGAAGTTGCAGTAACATGGAGTCATCAGTGTCTCCAGGTGGCTTCATTATCGAACAAAGGTTGATGAATTTAAGAAGATGCTCCCAACAATCATCTCCAATTCTTCTTGTAAAGGAAGAGTTTTGCAACAGGCTGACCCAATCAGCCATGATCTCGATCGGGTCACCTAGAGGTTGGACTGGATGAGTTAAGTCAATACCCTTAGTGATGGTAAAATGTTGTAATTCTTTCGAACACTCTATTTCTAGGGAGAACTCCAGAATGGTCTGGAACTTGGCTCCTAGCTTCTGCGGCGAGTAATTCTCATTGAGTCGTGATAGCTGCATAGATGCATGCTTGGATAGATGCTTCTTTTGCCGCCATTTCCACCATGTCTCTCTCCTTGCAAAGTTTCGTGTGGGTTTTCTCAATTTCAGGATCAAATAGCAATCTTGAGTCAAGTCTTCTATATCTTTGCATAGGTTAGAAGTACCTGAGAGAGAGAAAACTAATTTTTATAATATCAATAAAGAAAAACCCTTATTACACTTATACTTCTAAATTTAACTACCATTGTCCCGGCAACGGTACCAATTTTTGATGTGGCTACAAATAAGAAAAAGCTTAAAAGAATAATGTCTATGTTTAACCAAAAGAATTGTACTAATTTCCCACTACATGAATGGAAGCCTTATCACATTATACTTTAGGATCGAACCCCAAAGACAAACCTTTTAAGTAGCTATACTGATTCAGAAGTATTAAGAGTAATATTTATCACCGAGTAGTTAATAGATTGGTTAAACTAAATTGTTTCCAAAAGCAATAGAGATTAAAGAAGTAAATAACAGGTAATAAAGAGCACCAGGCCATGAGGTTTCACCACCCAGGCATGCATAATTATCCTAACAAGATCAAACTCTCTGATAATTGATGCTAAATCGAGGCTAACCTACTTAACCCTCACATGATATAGGTTGTCACTCGATATAAAATCCCTTGGAACCGACCATCCTTTGCACCCAAGTTCCTTGTTTGTTCCAACTGAACTCCCTTAAATATGACTGACCATCCTCACCATATAGTAGATCGGAGTCCAATCACCTTACCATCCCTTACTGATAGCTCAGGGGGATAGTAATATCATTCTGGTGTTCTAATCATGCTCACAACAACTTGTATATCCATGATTATAACACATATGGAAAACAAGTCGTCAATTTGTAAAGCAAGGAATTAAGCAGAATGATACTTTATTTAGTAACTATATTTTCAAGTTTAGATACAAGCTAAGATAAAGTATTGGTGATCGGTGCTAGTCCCTATGCCCCAGCATAAGGCATCTACTCACTCATACTGAGGGACAACAACATAAAGATAGTAGGAATGATGGAGAAGGCCATGACTCCTGGTGTAGGAAGACCAATCTCTCCACTACGGTCATCACCTCCTCACTCCTCACTAAGGTTTGTGCTGCAAAATGTGGCTTCAAATCACCGATCAAAGACCCCTTTGAATGGATGATAAGGATTCTCTTTTATAAATGCATTCCTCACCTCTGAAATCCTAAAGTTGAATTTTTGTGGTCGAAGGCATCTGATTGCATGGCCTAAATAACTTTCTTGAATAAATGGAAAAGCACCATCTGGAAAGGCCACTACATCTAATATATTCAACTAGAATACTTGGTGTTGCAGTGACTGTGCCATTTATACATATAGAGAGTAAACGGTGCACCTATGCAAAATGAAAAGAGACCAAAGCACTTCATACATATAATCTTGTAGGCCGAGAGTTGTATATTGTGGTGCAGGGACACCCTAGCAATATGCAACATTTTTGGTTTGTACAACTGATTTTACACAAATTGGTCTTTTTGTTGACAATTTAAGTATCATTGGTAGTGAAATTTCTCAGTTTATCACTACAGTTTTGACGTTTCTCAATTCCAAGCTCAAATCACTGTTTGGGTTTCAAACAGATGATATTTCATTTTAGAAAGGCTTGAAGAGTATGTTTTCCCATTTTCCTGATTTTATTGTAGACTCCAACTGACGTGGTAGGATCTATTTTATTACTCATATGAAAAAAGAAAATCAAAGCCGCAACAAGAGCATTTCAAATCTGTTATTAAAAGTTGTTGTAGTACTTGTTGTTGCATTTCATCTCAACTTTACATTTAACTTCAAAAGTCCACCCTTAAAAATTAATAAGGTATTTCACGGCTAAGATTTAATGTAACATGCTGGAATAGCGTACTTGGAACAGTGAATTTGGACCGCAAGAGGTGGCGGCTTTAAATGTTTTACCATAGAATGCATAACAATCTGTTATCGAAATCGCCTAGCAGCTTTGATCTTGAAATTAACCCACCAATTAGAATAACTGCTTTAACTGTCGGCCTGCAAATAACTTACAGAACTACTACACTAGGCATGCAGTTATCTTGAAATCTGTTATCCATAGTATTTTTTCTTGAATTTTTCTGATTGTGCATGCAGAACATAAACGGGCAATTAAGCACTAGTTTGGTTGGAAGCAAAACTAACGCACACTTATAGGTACAAAGCAGGAAATAAAGAAACATGAATTAAACTTATCATTTTGGATTGGTTTCATGTAAAGCTAAAGTGTCATTTGTCTTGCATTTGTCTGGTGATGTATCTAATCTACTTGCATTCGACGAAATTCTACTTGATTTTCTCTGAGCGTACATTTACCAATGCCATATACAAAAAGAGGTGGAAGCACCAATTCATGAGAGAAAAGAAAAATATATTACATCATATATCTAATATATTTGCATATACAAAAAGCATTTTATTTGAATGCGCTGGTTAAATTCCTAGACCGCTTTAATAACCAAAATAATAACTATAAATACCATGTTTGAAAAGTGGATTGTCTTGTCAGACACCTAACATGAATCAGTCTTTTACCAACAAACTAATAAGAGATGATAGTACTTGGGATACCATTGCAAATGCATTGTTTATAGCAAGTCCGGAAAGAATCACTACTTAGAATACTGAAGATAGAAAAAGGTTCTAATATAGATTTGGCTCCAAGTCCATACTCCACCGAAACAAAAAAAAAACACGCCAAGAATGGACTCATGTGGGTTACTAAATTTGGACCTCATGTCCGGTTCTCTGGAAGACCGACATGGTGTGAACCAGAATGGACTCGATGACAAGAGTGTGTGTCAAAATGTAAAAATCTGGAAAACTTCAGGTAAAGAGCGGCTTGAGTCGGGCGAATGGTAGAACCGCTCACTAGAGTAGGTGGTTAAAAGGTGATCAAATACAAAGCTTATGGGCCTTCATTCCCTTGAGGTGTAGCATTGAGAGGGCTTGATCGTCCATTTGGACGTTGTTGTACAACTTTGTCTGGTTCTACATAAAATATATATATAAATGCATTAAAGTTTAGAAAAGAAAAGATAATTGCAACTAAGTAAATATAAAGATAAAACTAGGAAATAGAAACACAGCAGCCCCTAAAAAGTGAGTAAAATAACATGTAAAAATGGGTATAAATACACACATCAATACACACACAGATATATATGCATATAAAGACATACATATATATACATACTTGAATATATATGTCCATCTATATATATGTCCATACACACACACAAATATATATATATATATATATATATATATATATATATATAGGGCACTGAATACCCATGTGGGTAGCCTAGAGTTCGCTAACCGACAGCCAAAAAAATAACTATTCTGGCCAGAAAAGTAATACTTCTATTAAAAAAGTAACTATGTTGATAAAAAGTAAATCTGTGAAAATACACAGCAGATTTATATATAATCGTGTTTTTAAATCTACTATTACAAATGTAACTATTTATGCATGAAACTTAATAGTTTGCAAGGTAAAGTAACCCTCTACATGCCAAAAATAAGAAATTAAAAAAAAAACCAAAATAGGGGGCGGAAAGCTACCCGCGTGGGTATTAAAGACACTCTCATATATATATATATATATTTATATATATATATACATATATATATATACATACATATATATACATATATACATATATATATATATATAGATATATATATACACATATACATACATACATACATATATATATATATATATATATACATATATATATATATACATGTATATATTCACAGCCCGCTCAGGTAACTAACTTTTGTTATCCATGGATTTGTTTTATAATAGGAAGGCACCTAATTGTAATGGGACAACTAAAATTATAACACTAAAATATGTTTTTTAAATACAGTGTGAAATTTTTATTCTTCCTCTAAAAATAGTAAAAATGATATTTGCAACAGTAGGTTACGTAGTATTACAAAATGAGTCTTTGTATTATAATTTTGGTCATCTCATTACAATGTTCTCTAAGTCATTACAAATATGTGTCTTCCTATTATAAAAAGATGCATGGGTAGTGAATGGATATATATATATATATATATATATATATATATATATATATATAGGTTAGGAAGTGTGTACCGGCCGGTACATGTAAGTTATGTGTACTGGCCAATGAAATAACATATGTGCAGTATGTTGATAAGTTCCAACTATATGAATTGATTCAAAAATATATAGATTAGACGTGTTTAAAAAATTATAACCATATCTCATGTAGATCATGAGATATAGCAATATCTCATTCAACGGTTTATGCAATTTTTGCAACGTACCGTTGATTAGAAAATACATATTTTCTTTCGTAGGATGATCTATGAATATCAGATTGTGGTCAGTTTTTGTACACATCTTGTCTAAGGGGTATACTTTACATCCATAAGGTTGGATTATTCAATAAAACTTTACAATCATCATAAATGCAGATGGATACATGTAAGATACATGTACTTGGGTACACAATTCTTTTAGCCATATATATATATATATATATATGTAGTCAGGCTAGAATACACTCAAGTGTGTTTACATATCAAGACTATTTTTTGCAAGATGTAAACCATTGATCTTCATTGTCATACTATAATTAGGCTACATACAAATTTTGAGCCCATTTGGATGAGTGTAAGTCACTCATCCGAGGGCAAAACAATCGACACACGAAACTAATTTGCATAATTTTTGCGGTCTTTATAACATGACCTATAAATGTCCAAATGTTCTCAAATTTTTTATATGACTTATTCACAAGATTATTAAAAAGATAAATAGATTAGATTTAAAAAAAATTGCATCATGTATATATATATATATATATGGTATATCTTCGCTACCCGTGTGGGTAACTAAGATATATCTTCGCTACCCGTGCATCAGTTTTGTAATAGGAAGGCATGCATTTGTAATGAGACAGTTCAAATTGTAATAGACAGACTCATTTTATAAATACAACGTGATGTTTGTATTCTCCATCTGGAAACACTAATATATATATATATATATATATATATATATATATATATATATATATATATATATATATATATATATATATATGACTGTGACAGTATTGTAATACAAAATAGGTCTTTGCATTATAATTGTGGTCGTCTCATTACAAATTTGGATCGTGTCATTACAAATACATACTTTCCTATTATAAAACTGATGCACGGGTAGTGAATGTTAGTTACTCGCACGGGTAACAAAGATATACCCATATATATATATATATATATATATATATATATATATATATATATATATATATATATATATATATATATATATATATATTATAGGGTATATCTTCGCTACCCATGCGGGTAACTAAGATTCACTATCCGTGCATCATTTTTGTAATGAGAAGGTATGCATTTATAATGAGACAATCCAAATTTGTAATGAGACGACCGAAATTGTAATACAAAGACTCATTTTGTATTACAACGCTGTTACAGTAATAAATATATATTTATTACTGTAACAGCGATGTAATACAAAATGAGTTTTTATATTACAATTTCGGTTGTCTCATTACAAATTTGGTTGTCTCATTACATATATGTGTCATCCCATTACAAATTTATTGCACGGGTAGCGAAATCTTAGTTACCCGCACGGGTAGTGAAGATATACCCATATATATATATATATATATATATATATATATATATATATATATATATATATATATATATATATATATATATATATATATATATATATATATATATATATATATATATATATATATATATATATGTATATATATATGTGTATATATATAGATATATATATATATGTATGTATATATATAGATATATATATATATATATGTATATATATACATATGTATATATATATATATATATTTGTATATATATATATATGTATATATATGTATATACATATATATGTATGTGTATATATTTGTATATATATGTGTGTGTGTGTGTGTGTGTATATATATATATATATATATATATATATATATATATATATATATATATATTAAAATTGTAACACTAAAAGATGTTTTTTAAATATAGTGTGAAATTTTTATTCTTCCTCTGAAAATAGTAAAAATTATACTTGCCACAGTAGGTTACGTAGTATTACAAAATGAGCCTTTTTATTATAATTTTGACCATCTCATTACAATATTCTCTATATCGTTAAAAATATGTTCCTTCCTATTACAAAATAGATGCACGGGTAGTGAATGAATATATATATATATATATATATATATATATATATATAATATAAATATATATATATATATATATATATATATATATATATATATATATATATATATATCACCCTCATGTGCATTTGGCCTCCTCTATGGGCATGGGAGATGGGGAGAAAATACCTATCTTAATCTCATATATATACATACATGTATGTATATATATGTATGTATATACATATATATACTATGTATATATACTACATAAAATGTACGTATACTAAAAGTGTAGACATATATATGTTTTCAGGTGTGCGTTTTTCTCGAATTGATTCTAGTGTCCCCATCACACTAATTTGATTTTTTCCTATTTCTACTTGTTTAATAGTGTATCTCTTCTTCTTTTGTCACCTCTTTTATATATTGATTTAGTGGTTCTTACTAGATTTTTTTGGTATGTATTTAAAATTTATGTTTTAGCTTTATTTTAAACATTGTTTCATTAACTGTAATTATTATTAAATAACTGCGAAACTATGGTCTTGTGTTTGAACATTAAAGTTATAGGAATATTAATATTAGGTTACAAGAGTGATATTTGATCACATGGAAGTTTATCCACTATATTTTTCTTTTTCTATTATTGGAGGATTGGATGGATTGTCGTAGATTTTTCCTAATCACCATAGCCAATATTCTCACATGTTTTCACTACTTAAAGACACAAGGATATGTGTCATACATGCCATGTATTTAATTAATTAATAGTTTTCTAAATATACTTCAAATTAATGCATCATTGCTCTAATAAATAAAAATACATGTTCATAAGTGAAACTTGTTATTCTGTTGTGGTTTGATGTTCCACTTGATATGGTGTTAGCATATTTGATTAGTGGGGTTTAGGCCGTTGTATTTTTTCTTTTCTATTTGGCCCATGTACTCTCTGGCTCCTTTATATAGGAGACTAGACACTCTTATTTATTTTACTGAAGACACAATCCTTTATTCATGGTATTAGAGCAGTGTCCCAACCCTAACCCTCTGTCTTTCCCCCCTTCCCGGTGACAGCTGCTAGCATTGTGACTTTAGATCTCAACAATGTTATAGGATTTGACGAAACCCCAAGCAAGCAAGGTCGGCGACGTACATGATCCTCTCCAGTTCGTTTGTCCCCTCCAGTTCGTTCATTGGTTTTTACCCCAATCGTCCATGAGATAAGCACCGCCATCCATCTAATTAGCGCGTTCCGTAAATCTCTGGATCGCATTAGCGGAACCCATTCTTTTCCTTGCTTCTGCTCACTAATGGATCTCATGGTCATCTACGTTTTCAACTGCTGTTGGTAGAAAGGATATAGCAGTTGCTGCGGCAACTCCTTTTTTAATTTGTTAAGTTGTTTTGTAATCGCAGCAATTAGCTGCTGTTCACAAGAATTAAAAAAAAAGCAATAAATGACCCTGTGCTGATCTATAAAGCTCCAAAATAAAAAGAGGTAAAGTTTTACTTTTTTTTCTTCCTTGGTTCCCTAATCCACGTGGCTGAGTTTTTTTATTGAAAATTTGAGACTTTGTGTTCTTTATCCTACGGTACCATTGATCTGATAGTGCTTTCTATTTTCCTACCGAGATCCATTCTGGTAGTGCCACTACTCCTATCGAGATTCCATTTTGATAGTATTTTTCTTTTATTTTGTTCTTTTGTACCGTGCTACATTACGATGTATTTACTTTCTATTTGTACCATGCTACTTTCCGGTACTTTCTGCTTGTACCGTGCTACATTCTGGTACGTTTCTGTCTATTTGTATCATGCAATTATCTGGTATCTTACTCACCACATCATGGGTGATGCAGCTAAAACGACTATTGTATACAATGATATGCCACATGTATCTGCCGTTAAGCTTAAGGATGATAACTTTCTACTTTGGATGAATGTTGTTCACATGTTTCTTGAATCACGGGGTAAATTCAAGTTTATCACTGAGGGTGCCCCTGCCATACCGGATACTGCCTAGACTACACGCAATAGCCAAGTTCTCTCCTGGCTTTGGGGGTGCATGGAGCCTGACATTACCGTCAAGTACATGTGACACAAGTGTGGCAAAACAATGTGGGACGAAATGAAGCAGTTCTTCACTCAAGAGGACAACTGCTTGCGCATCTATAACGTCATGGATAAAATCTTCTCCGAACAACAAGGGGATCAACCATGTCCAAGTACTATGATGCAATGAAGGTCCTATCCAACCAACTGAACTTTTTCCCCCCCGACTACTTCTACAGAGGTCACCAAAGAAAGATAAACTCTCCTAACTGGATGTTTCCTTAATGGGCTTCATTCTCGCTTTTCTATTGTGCGACAACTACTCTTAGGTTCCGATTGGTTTGTCGTAATTAGTCCGGAAAACACATGAACTAGAGTTCCTTGAGCAATTTTTCATGATTGGTTTAAAGTAAGTGTTGGAACTTGAGTTCCGTAACTTCCGGAGAATTACAGACTTACATACAAAATACAGTTCATGAGTTCCCTCATAAAAAGAGCGGAAAATGAGTTATGTGACAATTAACAACATTTCTTATACAATTATATTCTTCATTCGTTGAAGTGACACATGTAAAAATATTTATGACTAGAAATATTAATGGTGAGGATATAGTTTGTTGTTAAAACTATAACATAATATAACAAAATATCATACACTATAGTAGCACTATGTAAAATATTTAACACAATAACCACCATTATCAGTATAATCTACAAAATAAAAAATAGAAACATCATGAAAAACACTGCACCGTGTGAAAATAATGTGATTTACGTAATATATTTTTATTATTCATGTTTAAACAATATGATGCAAAAAATGATAATTAACTGTAACCATGTACGAATAATATAGTAAAAATTTCCTACAAAAATAATGTAAAATTAATATTCTACATTGCATTAAACAATGATGAACCAAAATTTATATTTATAAGTACATGAAATGTGGATTTTATTGCAATACTTTCTATACACAAAGTGAAATAAAAATATTGTGATGTGATTGTAATCATAATTTTTTATTAATATTATAATTGTACCATAATAAAATATTTTTAAAGGAGAAACATATGCACCATAACTACTTGTTATGGTTATTATGATTTAAGAAGATTATGATTTTTTACATATATGATTCCTTTTTTTATGTCTTTTTCATCCTCACTTATTTGTATTATACAACTAAAATTAACAATATTTTTAATGATTTCCATATTTATACTTACAACAAACCAATCACATGGAAGTGAATGAAACTTAAGTTCCATAAACTGAACTAGAGTTCCCAGAAAATGAATTCCACAGAACTCATCACTTACACCAAACTAATACGAGCCTTAGTTGGTGCGACCCTTCCATCCATGGACCAGGCATATGCAAGTCTGGCCCAGTCTGAAATGTTTGCTCCTCTCATTTCTCCTGCTGTTGAATCTGAACCTCCATTAGCAATGCCTGTGGCGGCCCGAGGTCGTGGTCGTGGATGACGTCATTGCCCAAAGTGCACTTATTGTGGCAAGTTGGGACACATTGAAGATGTCTGCCACTTGAAGCATGGATATCCAATACACAATGGGAGAGGACGTGACAGAGGCTTTTCTCATGTTGCTCAAGCACCTGCCCGCATTGGTCAAGCATCCCATGTCCAACACTTGTTATCTAGCATGTCTTTCTTCTTCTGCATCATCCTTTGCTACTTCCCTGGACACAACATATGTTTCTAAGTGTCTAGTTGATGCTCTGTGCCATCTTGGATGGAAAGCTGCCATGATGGAAGAAATGTAGGCTCTCCATGCAAATAAGACATGGGATCTTGTGATCCCTCTAGTACGTAAAAATATTGTATGTTGTCGATGGGTTTTCTCTGTAAAGCATAAGTCGGATGCATTTTTTGAACGACTCAAGGCGCACCTATTGGCCAAAGGGTTTACTAAAACTTTTAGCGTGGTTTAATTTGAGACTTCCTCTCCAGTAACATGGATTGCCTCTATCCGCATCCTTATCTCCCTTGCAGCTCACTTGACTGGCCTCTTTATCAATTCGACATCAAGAATGAATTTCTTCGCAGAGATCTCCTAGAGGAAGTATAGATTCAACAACCACCCAGGTTTGTTGCAGAGGGGGTGTATTCTCACAAAGTATGTCACCTCTGACGATCTCTGTACGGCCTCAAGCAGTCTCCAAGGGTCTGGTTCAACAAACTAAGTGATGTCCTAACTCAGCTTAACTTTCAAAGATCAATCACAAACCACTTCTTGTTCTTCTCCAATTCCCCCATGTTCTTGTTGTTGTCGATGTTGATGACATCACCATCACTAAAGATGATATGATGGGGATATCCCAGCTCAAGAAGTCTCTAAGTGCACATTTCCATACAAAGGACTAGGGCACCCTACGATACTTCCTTGGAATTGAAGTCCGCTGCTCAGCCTCAGGGATAAATCTGTCACAATGACGTTATGTCTTAGACCTTCTTCAAGAGGCCAACATGGAAGAAGCCAAACTAGTCTCTATCCCCATAGACTACCGTATAAAGTCTATGCCTGAAGGAGAACTCTTTGCTGATCCAGAGAAGTATCATTGTATAGTTGGGAAGTTTATTTACTTAATTATTATTATACACATGAGTGTGCCACTCTAGGACCACTGGTTTAACGTTCAACGAATTCTTCACTATCTAAAGAGTGCTCCAGGATGAGGATTTCTCTACAAATGTCCTAAGTAAAAGGTAATCTCCATCTCTGGATATTCAGATGTATATTGGGCTGGTGATTTTATAGACCGACGGTCCACTTCTGGCTATTGTGTAATTATTGGCACTCACCCAGTTTCCTAGAGGAGTAAAAAATAGGTTGTGGTAGCTCGCCCCAACACGGAGGAAGAATATCGATCCATGGTTCATGCATGTTGTGATTTACAATGGGTCTGGTCCATCCTGAATGAGTTTGGAATTCCTTTTCAAACTCCATCTACTCTATATTGTGACAACCAGGAACCTATATACATAGCTAATAATCCAGTCTTCCATGAGCACACAAAACACATTGAAGTTGACTGCCATTTTGTGTGGGACCTCGTCAAAGCTAAGCAGATCATCACTCCTCACACTAGGATAGGTGATCAAGTTGTAGACATCCTTGCCAAACCTCTTCCTCCTACTTTATTCCAATATATGGGCGTCAAGTTGGGACTTCACAATGTTTACTCTCCAACTTGATGGGGCGTGTTAGCATATTTTATTAGTTGGGCTTATGTGCATTGTATTTTCCCTTTTCTCAATTTAGCCCATGTACTCCCTGACTCCTATTTATAGGAGACCAGACTGTAACGACCCCGCCTCCTGGTAACCCCCAATTAAGGGAGACCCACATGTCAGAGCTGTTATCCCAATTAGTAGGATCAAAGGTTCGACAAATAATCAATAATAATTATGAAATTCTACCAACTAAACTAAAATCTGGTATAAAATAAAACTTTGCATACTTTTTTAAAAACTTTGGTAATCTACTTCTATCCACAACTTGGATTTATTCTATCTAATCCTCCTTGCACTTTTTTTCTTATTTCCACAATGTGTCATTTTACTATTTGTTCTTTTCAGAGTTGTACCTAAAATGCCGACAAACAAAATGTCAGTCAACATATCGAAATATGTCAGTATGGGGGGACAACCAAAAGTTTCACAAATATGGCTAACAATCTAAATATCACAACCAAGGTAATAAACAAGTCGATTTATGTTTTCAATGTGTCAATCTCCACCGCTTTTGCCCTAACCCTGGAATACCCTCTCTAGGGTTTGGACTTAAGTCCACCTTCTCAATCCCGAGTTTGGTGCTTGGGGTCACCTCTCATGGTGCCCATTATTCATGCAACATAGACCACCTTCTCATTCCCGAGCTTGGTGTCTGGGGTCACAACTCATGGTGCCCATTGGTCTTACCTCCCAGGCTTGACCTTTTTGCATCATCCATCAGGGTGGCATGTAGGTGCGAGAATACACATTTGTATTACAATTGTGATAATCATAGTGACTTTATAATTTGCAAGTATGAACATCCAAACTGATAGGTTGCATTCAATGCGATTAATCATTCAGAAAACCTTCGGGATACTAATGTGATTCATCAGAATTAACCACATACCTGTCATGCTGATTTGAGATAGAATAATCCAATCAATCAAGAAATCCAATTAGGCAAGCAAGCACATAATGAGATCCTAAAATATGCATACAATTTCCTATTATTGATCATGCCATCAAGATCTATTAAACCTAGCTTGCTTCCTAGGGTTTCTAGTCCACTTTTAGGGTTTCCATTAGGGTTTCACTTCATTTATTCTATTTTACACCCTAATTTTAGATTAAAGGCACAATTAAACATCAATTAAGTCTACTATGCTCTTTTACATTAAAACTACTATTTTTATCCTTTTTAATTCATGACAAGATCATTAGACCCAATTATCATCTTTGGTTCCTTTCAAATTAACAACTTATCTTTCATGAACTCTATTTATCACTAATTCCACCTTTATCCATTAGAAAACCCTAATTACCATATTAATGGTATTTATCCACAATTAGGAACCTTTATACTCAAAATAGCTTGGAACCATAATATCTCAACTTTATTCATGAATTTGAATAATTAAAGCCATTAAGAGTCCCAAATTCTAAAGGAAAAGGGTATTATCTTTGTGTGCAAGTTATCCTTTAATAAAGCTTATTTTAAGCATATTTTCTCTCTCTTAATATTTTATTTTCTTTATTGTGATTCCTTTTACCATTAGAAACCATGTGGATACGAAAATCCACCTAATATAACTCAATCATACCTCTTTCCACTTATTTTCCACATTTTATCATTATCTCCAATTTCTTTCTTAATAAAGAAATATTTAATTGATCTTTTTCTTTTCTTATTGCATTATCTTTGCAATTTGGACTCTTTGGAACCCAAAAGGCACGAAATCCACCTTTGAGGAATATTCTTTTTCCTTCTAGAGGTCTCTACATCTTTCTTTTCTCTTATTTCTTAATTATTCATTTACTAATTGAATTTCCTTTTTCTTTTCCTTGTTATTGGGCCCAATAGCCAATAAAGCCCACTAAGCAACCATCAAGGCTATTATAAATGAAATCCTTTTATTCAAAACAAATTATATCATTAGTTTTTCAAATATCTTTAATAGGAGAAATTACATTTCTCACAAAAAGAACCCAAAAATTGGGGTTGTAACATCCTTCCCCCCTTATAGGAATTTTTCCCCCAAAATTCCATCAAGCAAATAAACAAACATGAGAAGTCTTTCCTTTGTCCATCATGGCTTCCATGTGGCCTCACCCTTTCCTTGGTGCTTCCCAAGAACCTTCATCATCTCATATTCTTTCATCTGAGTTCTTTCTTACCTTGGTATATCGTACCCTCATAGGTGACTCAGGACATTCCAGCCTCCCATAAAGCTGAATAGATTCAGGGCTCAACACATGGCTTAGGTACCTCACATAGTGCTTTAGATCGAACTCATGGAACACATTATACATCATGTTATCCTGAGGGGTAAGGCTAAACACAACCATCTCCACCATTCCATCTCAAATGGACCATGCTGCCGGGACTCAGCTCTCTTAGGTATAACTTAGAGGGGTCGGATTTTCACATCACATACTCTCCCACAGTGAACTACATGTCAGTCTTCTTTGCATCAGCTCATGACTCATTTCGCCCCTGGGCTCTCTTTCAGCCATTGCACGATCAAAGCGACTTCATCTGCACCCATTGTGGTCCTTTTCCTGACCTTCGCGAGGTCCCTTCACCAACATCATCTTAATGAAGTGGTGACTGACACAACCTCCCTTACAGAACTTCTTTACATCCTAATACTGGCTATGGGGGTTATCCTTTATAGGACAAGAACTATCCCAGGTATCACCCTGAGTGAGCACACATGCTCTCATCAGACCCTCTAGTCTGGATCATACTACCATCAGTTAGGGGTGATAAACTGTACTAGCATCGAGTTCGTCTACTTCCACCCCATGGAAGTGAATCCTTAGGTTATAAAGAACTTTTGAACTCGCATCATGGTGTAATTGAACCATCTCTCTCATGTGTAGTTCAACCGAATCTGTCCTGTAACAGGATTCTTTCTTTCTCACATCATCTAGGTAAGGTGATCTACCATAACCAATACTGCATCTTGACCTTCCTTGGTCTAGGGGAGACTTACCACAACATCCATAGTGACGAACTCCCATTCCCTCTCAGGGACTCTTTATCCTCTACATCAACTCTTTGGGTTACTGGTGTTCTTCCTCCACCTCCTAACTTGCAAGGCACCAAACCACATGCAACTTCATCTTAAGAATCCAATGTACCACTGCAACTTACTATCTTAGTAGTACCATGGTGTATGATGAACTTAAAATCATGATCTCCTATACGTCATGATTCCTCAAGATTGATTCCTCAGAAACCCTAAACCACTCTAGTCAGGGTTTCATCACCTTCCTTTCCAGAGAAGTGCATCTGAGGTTCTACAACCATCCTTTTATTGCATCAAGGCCTAGGCTGGCTAACCAAACAACTACTAACTTGTTCAATAGATCTCATTACATCTGAGTGTTAGCCCAAACATATCTCCTTTTTCAAACTTAGGGTTAACCTAACAGCCTCTTCTAGCCTCTAGCTAACTAGGCAACTGCATCTCAACCACTTCACATCCTTATGTATAAGGAAATGTTGAAGACATACACCTCCATCTATTTCACTTATCATATCATCTCGGACTCTAAGTCTTCCTTCATCAAGAATACCTTGAACTCATCCTCTTAGTTATCAAACTCAACTTTTTATAACTTGCAAATTCCACATAGCTCATGATAAAACATCCTCACAAGATGATTACCTTAGTTCTCTTGATGTTTGTAAACTATCTACATATCGTTTACTCCACAAGGGTATGTTCTCATATCTGTCCTCATACCTCATAGCAACGTTCCAACTCACATCATCTTTATCCTTGGTGTAGGGCATGCGTACTGTCTTATCTCTCGTTCCCATAACAAGAGGAAATAAGCATTTGGCGGCTGTCCAAACACAAAGTTCTTCTTGTTCCAAGAGTAGAGATGGTACATCCCACATTGCCAATACATCTTCAAACTAAGTTGAAACATGCAACTTATGTCTCTACATCACAATAATCTAGATATCAAAGTTACTTCCATGGACTACTGGTCTCGAACCTACTTGGGTCACCACACAATCCTTAGTCATCTCCTCTAGGTCTATAGGGTACCGACACTTTTGGGGTCATCCCTCTTCCCTTATGCATCCAGAGAGTGCCCTACTCATCTGCCCTTTGGGTCCCATGAGTTCATGAAGGTGATCAACATACTAAATCATGGTCCTCAGACAATGATAGTTGTTACCTCCTGACCCTATGGTCATGTGCAACTAGGGAATTAGGCAACTCCTACTTCCATCGGTCTTATCCCTACCTGACCCTAGGATAGACTTAGGATCCTAACATAGTACATGTCCAACTTAGAACCTTACCCAAGCCTTCATCATCTCTCTCTGCATTCATGAGCTGACTTTCATCCTTTCATAGGGGTCATGGTGACCTGCTTACCTTGGTCAGGTCCCATACCGGTTACCTTCATGGTAACACATCCACATGCACTTAGAGATGGTTATCTTTGGGTCTACAGGTTCATTCTCATGCTATGTACTTTTCAATTAGCTTCTTAAGATCCTATGAGACCCCTTTAGGTTACCTCAAAACTAACAAAACTGGTATACACCCTACAAAAGAGTCCCTCTCCCAGGATGGGAGGAAACTATCTCTTGATAACAAAGGTCACAAACATCCTTATGTCTAAGGTTTACATCCACATGAGCATGCTTAACCCTAGCATTATACTAAGGCAAAAATAGACCACCTACTAAACCATGCTAGGTCACACTTGTTCTCATCCTCAACATTAGATCAAGATCATACCTTCCCATGTCACCAACTTAGTTGTGAGGGGTTCATCAAATACACCTTAAACTTAAGGAGTTTCCCTTTCCTCTAAACGTGAGGAGTGCCATTCTTGAATCTATAGAAACTCAAACCTTTGTCATGAGCCTCGGGTACACCACTTCCCCTCTTAGGTCTAGGAACTCTAGGTTCACTTAGGTTTCCAACTGCATGCTCAACCTTTAACCACAAACCAAGCATGTCCAAGGTATGTCACGTGCTTCCCATGATCCTTCTACTTGAACAACACTTCATAGAGGAGTCCTCGTCAAGGACAACCAACAAGGTATAAGGCCTCACAACCTATTACTAAGCCTCTTCAGGGCCTAAGGAACTCTTCTCCCTATCTCTGAAGGTAAACACCTATACCATAGCCACATAAGTACCAGAAGTCTCATCCTCTCTCTAGGGTTTGGTTCCTCTAAAGGCAACTAAGATATCCTCAGCCTCCAGGGACCATGTATGAGGCAACCAAAACCATCCACTTAGGTCGCGTCATCCTCAACTCCCCACTGTTCCTCATATCTCAGAGTCTAAGCTTCCAATCTTCTTGCTTGGGTCCTTCTCTCTCTCTCTAGAGCTAACCCTGCAAACGGTCTTACTACCAGAGGTCATATCTCCATGAAGGATCAAGCTCACAAGCATACCCCTACCTGGGTGAAGCCTACGCTCATCTTATGTTTACTCAAGATTATCCATGGCTCTTTATGCTTATCTCATAAGCTATCCCTCATACTCTCCTGGTCAGGGTTTCAACCTACTGCCCGCACTACTGACGTACTCTGGATTCATGTTATGCCCTACTTGCATAAGCTCATAGGGTTTATAGAGGTTCTTCACTAACCTCATCATTGAAGGAGCAATCCCTCTCCCTAACATGCATGCCCCTTTCATAGGTGCTAGGTCATCCAACCTCTCATGGCTCATACGGGAATCCAAAAGCATGTTCACCCATCTAGTCCATCATGACATCATGTCATCATGCCATCTCTCTCTCTAACCACCCCTTAGGGTTAGGGTTAGCATCATCCTCAAAGGATGTGCCAAGTCTCTACTTATGATGGAGGTCTCTACCTCCAAGACTAAGTTTCTCTACTCATCCTCCTGACAAGAAGGTCTAGCCTCAGGTCTCTCCTGAGGGCAGTGACAACTCATGTCATATGACCTAAGCATGTATCTATTCTTTAGTTTACGCTTAATCTATTAAGCTTATGTCTATGACATCTTAATTACATGCTTTTCATTAATTTGGTGGAGGATTCCTTAGACCTTATCAACCTTACTCATACCTCAAGAGGGTGAGAAAAAGAGAGAAAACCCTAATCCTTCAGGTCCTTAACAACATTTCAGTTGACAAGGGATGAATAAGATGAGAGAGTCCTAAAGGTGCCTTATTTCGAGTCAAATTCGAAGACATTGGACAGGCAGTCACACTAATATGGGAGTCCTCGTATTCTGACTAGCAGTGCAGAGGAAAATCTTGCCAGCCCCTGGACGTGATCCTTTTCTAGACACCTCTGTCTTTTGGAAAATCCTCTAATAACTCCCTCAGTTCTATGGAATTTGTAAAATTTAATAATTATTAAAGATTAAATGAGGAACCTATGCTCTAATACCAAATGTAATGACCCCGCCTCCCAGTAACCCCCAATTAAGGGAGACCACAGGTCAGAGCCGTTATCCCAATTAATAAGATCAAAGGTTCGACAAATAATCAATAATAATTATGAAATTCTACCAACTAAACTGAAATTTGGTATAAAATAAAACTTTGCATACTTTTTAAAAAAAAATTGGTAATCTACTTCTATCCACAGCTTGGATCTATTCTATCTAATCGTCTTTGCACTTTATTTCTTATTTCCACAATGTGTCATTTTACTATTTGTTCTTTTCAGAGTTGTACCTAAAATGCCAACAAACAAAACGTCGGTCAGCATATCAAAATATGTCGGTAAGTGGGGACAACCAAAATTTTTACAAATATGGCTAACAATCGAAATATCACAACCAAGGTAAGTAATAAGTCAATTTACGTTTTCAATGTGTCAATCTCCACCTCTTTTGCCCTAACCCTGGAATACCCTCTCTAGAGTTTGACTTAAGGCCACCTTCTCAATCCCGAGCTTGGTGCCTGGGGTCATCTCTCATGGTGCCCATTAGACATGCAACATAGACCACCTTCTCATTCCCGAGCTTGGTCTCTGGGGTCACCTCTCATGGTGCCCATTGGTCTTCCCTCCTGGGCTTGACCTTTTTGCATCATCCATAAGGGTGGCATGTAGGTGCAACAATACACATTTATATTACAATTTTGATCATCATAGTAACTTTATAATATGCAAGTATGAACATCCAAACTAATAGGTTGCATTCAATGCAATTAATCATTCGGAAAACCTTCGGGATACTAATGTGATTAATCATAATTAACCACATACCTATCAGGCTAATTTGAGACAGAATAATCCAATCAATTAAGAAATCCAATTAGGCAAGCAAGCACATAATGATATCCTGAAATATGCATACAATTTCCTATTATTGATCATGCCATCAAGATCTATTAAACCTAGCTCGCTTCCTAGGGTTTCTAGTCGATTTTTAGGGTTTCCATTAGGGTTTCACTTCATTTATACTATTTTACACCCTAATTTTAGATTAAAGGCACAATTAAACATCAATTAAGTTCATTATGCTCTTTTACATTAAAACTACCATTTTTATCCTTTTTAATTCATGACAAGATCATTAGACCCAAATATCGTCTTTGGTTCCTTTCAAATTAACAACTTATCTTTCATGAACTCTATTTATCACTAATTCCACATTTATCCATTAGAAAACCCTAATTACCATATTAAGGGTATTTATCCACAATTAGGAACTTTTATACTCAAAATAGCTTAGAACCATCATATCTCAGCTTTATTCATGAATTTGAATAATTAAAGCCATTAAGAGTCCCAAATTCCAAAGGAAAAGGGTATTATCTTTGTGTGCAAGTTATCCTTTAATAAATCTTATTTTAAGCATATTTTATCTCTCTAAATCTTTTATTTTCTTTATTGTGATTCCCTTTACCATTAAAAACCATGTGGATACGAAAATCCACCAAATATAACTCAATCATACCTCTTTCCACTTATTTTCCACATTTTATCATTATCTCTGATTTCTTTCTTAATAAAGAAATATTTAATTGATCTTTTTCTTTTCTTATTGCATTATCTTTGGGATTTGGACTCCTTGGAACCCAAGGAACACAAAAGGCACGAAATCCACCTTTGAGGAATATTGTTCTGCCTTTTAGAGGTTTCTACATCTTTCTTTTCTCTTATTTCTTAATTATTCATTTACTAATTGAATTTCCTTTTTCTTTTCCTTGCTATTGGGCCCAATTGCCAATAAAGCCCAATAAGAAACCATCAAGGCTGTTATAAATGAAATCCTTTTATTCAAAACAAATTATATCATTATTTGTTCAAATATCTTTAATAGGAGAAATTACATTTCTCACCAAAAGAACCCAAAAATTGGGGTTGTAACACCAGACACTCTTATTTGTTTTACTATAGACACAATCCTTTCTTCAATTGCTCATGCACCTCCTCTACTACATGCCTCTTATTAAACTTCTCATGTCCCATTATCTCATGTGGAATATGAACACATTTGACAAGCTACCCAATATTATGGGGATTCTCCCCTCCACAACAACAATAATGCTTCTGCCTCTTCAGATTGGCAAGTCGGGGATTTACCTACTATTGGTTCTTCTGCACACCTAGCCACCACTTCTCAAGGTAACTTTGGGGTGTACATGCTTGTTACCAGTTCTAACTGGATTATGGATTCAGGTGTGACTCAATATATGACCGTTATGCCCCATCTTTTAACCACATCCAATTCATTTATCCCTCACTCCTCTATCACCATGGTGGATGGATCGGTTAAATGAGTAAGTTGACGTGGCACTATTCCTATCTCGTACAACGTCAAGTTAAATTCTGTCCACTTTGTTCCAAACTTTCCATACAATCTGATTTTTGTAGTAAAAACGGTTGATTCTCTCAAATACTTTGTAACTTTTGGTCCATATGGTTTTATTTTACAAGATTGGAGGAATTTGACAATGATTGGCAGGGAGTACGCTCTGGTGATCTCTACTACTTCTCCACCCCACCCTACAACCTACAACGAGCCCTTCTTGCCTCCATGCCACTTCAACTGCATCTACGTTGTGGCCATTTACCTTTAGACAACCTTAAACTATTATACAGTTCTTTATCTTCTTGTTATTCCATCCATTGTAATGCCTGCCAGCTAGGGAAACACCATTGAGTGTCCTTGCCAGCCCGTGCTGTAAAAAATCATCTTGTATGTTTAACTGAGTTCATATTGATGTTTGTGGTCCATTCACGACTACTAGTTACAATGGTTATAGATATTTTCTTACATTTGTGGATGATTTTTCTAGAATGACATGGCTTTACTTACTTCGCACTCATTATGAAGTCTTTACATCGATTCACGAGTTTTACATGTTGGTTTTGGTTCAATTTTCAACATCCATTATGATTCTTCGAACTGACAATGCACTTGAGTATACCCAAAAGGTTTTTGCCTCCTTTGACTGTGATGTAGGGATGATTCATCAACGCTTGTCTGCTACTCACCACAACAAAATGCCATTGTCAAGCATAAAAATCATCATTTACTTGACATTACACACTCCCTTCTCATTCATGCCAACTTACTAAATCTTTTTGGTCTGATGCAGTCCTCACCGCTTGCTTTCTAAATAATCACCAACCTTCCTCTGTTCTCCAAAAACGCACTCCTTTTTCCATTGTTTACCCTCAATCCACACCATTCCCTCTATGGCCTTAGGTTTCGGTTGTGTCACCTTCGTTCATAATTTTGATCTGAAGGATGACAAGCTTTCCCATGCACTATCCAAATAGTATTTCTCAGTTACCCTTGTTCTCAGAAAGGATACAAATGTCTTGAACCTAACTCTGGAAGAATGTATATCTCTGCAGATGTCACCTTTCATCAGGATGAAATGTTCTTTTTATCCAGCTCACCTCCCATTAATCACACTAATACTATGGTCTCATTCCCTAATCTATTTATCCCACTGACACCACCACCATCTCCACCATTCACAACACCAAACCAACACATGGAAGATGAGTTATTGGTTGCATCTGCTTCATCATCGTCAGTTCCAGACCAATCCAATTTAACTGTGGCACTACTCGAAGGTATATGCTCTTGCATTTGTTCACAAGTGAAACTTGTTATTCTATTGTGGTTTGATGTTCCACTTGTTATAGTAACTGAGATGAATACATATTATGTAGTAATACATGTAAATTAAGTAGAATGAACCTACATAGTTGGTCTTGAGTGAGAAAGATCCAACAAACATGTTTCAATTAATTTTATATGGATTCCTTATATTACCATATTATATGATATACGTAATAGGTCTATGTCTACACCATTTATGGTAAGTCATAGGGTGTGAAAGTATACATGTTCAAACTTTTTTTTGCTTCATCACAAACGTTCATCTATTTTTCCATCTCATTAATCTTCATGTTCCTATATAAAGAATTTAAGAGCCAATATTTTGATTGGCTATTTTCTCATGACCAAATAGCATTTTGGGGATGATTGGTGGTGCCCAATTCATTTTTAGTTTGTGGTTAGATTGTTTACTACATGTTGGTTTGTATTTCCACCTTTCTATAGTATGTAGTATTCTACTTAGTCAGATCTATATATTTACTACTAAAACAAAATATGGTGTTTCCTCTTCTCTTTCCTTAACCCCAATTTATCATTTCATGATCAATCATTACTTGTTTTTGTGTATCTTCATAAAGGAATTATTGTCTAAAATTTGTTATAAAAGGAGACCCACACATGTGTAGTTTCTTCCAAATTAATAGTGGAGGAATATCTTGTGGGCATATATATATATATATATATATATATATATATATATATATATATATATATATATATATATATACATATACATATACATATATATACATATACATATACATATATATATGATAGGGTTATATATGTTCAAATACTTGTAATCAATTGTAAATAACTGATAAAATAAAATTTGGGCACCGCATGTTGTGTAATTATTATTAAATATAATGAATTATGTTCTTGTGTTTAAACATTAAAATTGGAGGACTATTAATATCTTGTTACAAGAGAGTGATATTTGATCACAAGGAAGTTTATCCACCCTATTTTTCTTTTGCTATCATTATAGGATTGGATGCATTGGTTTAGATTTATCCTATTCACCATAGACAATATTTTGTAGGTTTGTCACTACTAATAAGCCACATGGATATGTGTCATACATAGCTTGTATTTAATTAGTTAAAAGTTAACTAAATATACTTTAAAGTAATGAAGTTAAAAGTTCACTAAATATACTTTAAAATAATGAAGAATTACTATAATAAATGAAAATACATGTTCATAAGTGAAACTTGTTATTTTGTTGTGGTTTGATGTTTTACTTAGTGTAGTAACTGAGATGAATGCATATTATGTAGCAATACATGTAAATCAAGGAGAATGAGCCTCCGTAGATGGTCTGGAGTAAGAAAGATCCACTAAATATATTTTAATTAATTTATATGGATTCATTATATTACCATATAATATGATATATGTAATGGGTCTATGTCTATTCTAATTATACACCTTTTATGGTAGGTCAAAGGGTGAAATAGTACACCTGTTCAGACTTGTTTCTGCATCATCATAAACATTCTACTAATTTCATCTTCTTTTTCATCTCCTTAGTCTTCATGTTCTTATGCGAAGCCTTTAAGAGCCAATATTTTGTTTGGCTCTTTTCTCATGAGGAAATAGCATTTTAAGGATAGTTAGTGGTGCCCGATGCCTTCTTAATTTGTAATTAGATTATTTACCTACATGTTGGTTTGTATCTCCACCTTTTTATACTATGTAGTCTTCTACTTATTCAGATCTATATATTTACTACTAAAACAAAATATGTTGTTGCGTCGTCTCTTTCCTTCACCCTAATTTATCATTTCATGATCAAACATTATTTGTTTTGTGCATCTTGACAAAGGCAATTCTTGTCAAATATTAGTTATAGATAGAGACCCACACATGTGTAGTCTCTTCTGAATCAAATAGAGAAAGCATATGTTGTGGGCATATATATGATAGGGTTATCTATGTTCAGATTCTTACAATCAATTTTAAATAACTGATAAAATGAAATTCGTGTACCATATGAAAATATTAATTTTATCGGTATATGTACATGTGTGTGTTTAATATTTATAGAAATAAACTTTTGATTGAGATATTTAAATTTTTCCAATTATACATAAGTAACATTTACTGGTCTAATATTGACCCATAAAATCAAATGGAGATAGTTTCATGTTGACATTTCATGGGAACAACTCTAGTGTCTCTATTTCGTGGATCCTTACCAAATGATATTTTTTGTATCCTTAATATTACCTACTTTTAAATGTAGTGTTTTGTTGTAAACAATCCTAGATTTCCATGACAATTTGTTTAACAATATTGGTGCTTCACCTTTTGTAGTGATCTTGATACGTTATAAGAGTTCATCTCCATACAACTATTTGGTATTTCTAAACCTAGGAAATTAAAAGGTCTTCAATATCAAAAGATAGTGGAGCTTGCATAGTTTCATCCCCACTCTTCTGATTTTTTTTTGTATTTATTCAATAGATTTTGGAGATTATCTTCATGAATCTTTAGGAGAAATTTTGCATGAATTATTATATTATAGGACAAAAATAAATACTATATATGAAAGCTATAAAAACACAAAGAATAACTAGAAAAATGACAAACATGTCAAATAGAAATATATTCATTAATTACTACAAAAATGGGATATCTTGTTGATCATTTTGGGTAAAACTGATGACTAAGTGGGTGACACTAAAACTCAGGACATACATCGTCAATTAACGAAAATGATGACATTCATGTATATCGTCGGTTCCATGTTATAGCCAAACTGATGACATAATACACAACATGCGGCAAAATTGGGGTTTCCCTTGACCTTTCCTTGTCGATTATGTAAAACAAAACCAACGACGTAATGTTAATTATGTAGTGAAAATAGTTTCTCTTGATAGTTCCTCGATAGTTAATGAATGAGAAAAAGTAAATAACTAATAGTAATCCGTCAATTTTATCAGCTAATAAATAGTGAAAAGTAAAGGATATCTCATTGCTTTTCTACAAGTAACCAACGTAGTAAGCATATTTAGTCGGTTATTTCAAAATATTGCAAGAAAAAATGTCTTTATTTTTTTATATAGCAGGTTTACAAACCTATTTCTCAGTTGCTAGCCTTTCTGCTACCTATAGTTCATCAAACTATAGGCCTCTATAAGCATCATAGCTTAATAATAGATCGACAAACCTGCAAGAAGAAATATATATATATATATATATATATATATATATATATATATATATATACAAATACACATGCATTTGATACAATATGCACAAATAGGCTAACAAACCTCAACATTCTATCCATTTTTCACTTCAAATGCACACATATATGTATGAACTAACAGCTCAACTGATCCATTTCTCAACCACACATTCAATTTCATACATATGAACAAATGCATATCATTTTCCTCCTCATGCACTTCACATTCAATTCACACACATATGCATGAATACATCTCAACATCAACGGCCATTGAGTTTACATCCACATATATATAATAATATAACAAACAAAACTTTGACTCAAAGTTTGAACTACAAAAATATCAATCAACCCTCCCAATTATCAGACAAGTCCTCATGTTTGATGAAGCAGTATGCCCAATGCTTCCGTAGTTCATTCAACTACTCCAATGTATAGGCTTCAGTAGTATCAAAAAACTACAAAGAGGATAAGACATAATTCTAGTTAGATTTGGTTGTTTGTATTATCAAATGAGACTACTTCATTAATGTAAGATCCAAACTAAGACCATTACGATCTCTATGCATTTGATTGATGTCATGTTTGTAAAAACTGCCTGCATGTACAACACCACATAATATGTGTATGCTCAATCATTGTCTTGTACATGAAAATATAGATTTATAATTATGTTAATAATGTAATCAAATAGAGTTGGTAATGTATATGCATTGAAATGAGAAGACTACATCAACACTCCTCCAAGCTACTGATTTCTTTTTTTAATCTACTTTTCCTCTGCCGCTATGAAATGCTTTCACACCCTTATAAGTTAAATTAACATATATGTTGAATTATTAAACTTTTATATGATGCAAACATTACCAAATATGTTGAGCATGGAAAAACTATATTTACACGTGAATTGCCAATTTCACTGGGTGTCCCTCATTTGATGTTAGTTTTATACCTGAAGGATCAAAGAAATACATAGTATAGTACTTGGGAACAATATATAACAAGTTCCAATGGTTATTTCTAAGTGAACATAAGGCAAATAAACTAGAAATTGAATTCCACAACAATTGTATTCATAAGTTAGAAATATAACATCAAGCCCAAAACTTACACAATATTGAAGGGACATATGATCACGGTCCTAGTACCAAAAATCTTCATCACGATAGTCATAACCTTTGACGCCACTTGGATCTCTAACTACATCGCTAATCATTGATGGAATTAGAAATGCCACATTTGATATTCTAAACTCAGCAGTCGCATAACACAAATGGCTAAGTATGTATGTATGTATGTATGTACATGTGTGTGTGTGTGTGTGTATATATATATATGAAACAATTATAAAATATGTATTAATCACATATTATGAGGTATTCAGACTCATCATATCTAAAGTTCTATCACTGATGTGTTCAACTTTTTATATTAAAATAGCTCAGACTCTATGATATTATAGACAGATACCACATCACCTTGTCAGGAGAATCAATTTTGATCTAATCTGATTTTTTCCTTTTGTACCTAGACTCCCCCACATTTTGGACATTATTTCATATTGATATAGTACTTTTAAAATAGCACAAAATCATTCAGGAACATATATATCTTGCTAGCTTCATTCCAATTGGACACAACATCTTTTTTGTTTCATATGACGAGATTGGAAGCTCATTTCCTTTAGGGGGGGTTCTTTAAACAAAGACAATGGAGAAATGAATCTTTTGTTGCTCCATATATTGTTAGCCTTCAAAGTATACAATCTCAACACATCGCTCAAATTTGTAAACTTAGTACAAGCTAAGTATAACATTTCTCAACATCAGGAACATTGTTTCTAAATAAGGGAGGTGGATCTATAACATTTACCCCGCACCTATCTAGTATTGCATCAACCATGTTTGTTCAACATCGTCAACCATTTTTTCTTCAAAACAACTACCACTACTGACACTTGTTGATTTTATACTAGGAATCTATCCATACCAATACAATTATGTATAGCCCTTTACAATCCTATTGCACATGACATAATCTTTGATCATGTCAACATTGTAAACTTTCAAGTTGTTACTGCAATTCCTATAGGGGAAAGAGAACCTCTATCCATGTTGTCTTCTATGTTTCTCTACAAATCTTACAAACTCATTGAGAGCATTAATAAACTCAAGAGTGCAGTAATTTGGGTTAGACATCCATGAGTGATCCATTCTATGATTAGATGGGAGACGAGTAGCAAATCATGTGTTAGCTAATAAGTTAATTATAGAAAAAATATTTATAAATTGAGCCCTAATCATCTATTAGAATTCACATTGATGAATGTGTACCACCTATCCCATTATTTAGCACTTCATGTCACTAGTAAGTGTGCAATGCATGTTCAATTTCAATAAATTTCAGCACCATTTTTTGCAGTTCTCCAAGTACCTGATATAGATGGGAAAATGCCCACCTACATATGTACCCAGAGAACAAAAGGGGGAAATACCTAAAATATATTGAAATTGAACACACATTATATACTTACATACTAAGTCAGATGAAGTGCTCAAGAATAGTCCCAAATCGAAGCTTATATAAGGTTTACTCATAATGAGTAAATCTCATATGGGTTTCTAGTCCAATAGAGTATAGGGTTAGGATTTACAAATTAGAATTTAGTTTTTATAATTTTAGGCTTTAGGTTTAATAAAGGTAAATTTAGATGATTTCAATATAAATAAAGTTAATTTAGAGCAATTTGTATCAATTTTAGTGTATTAATTGTTGTGTGTAATCATTTGTCCATACTAACATTTAATTGTTAACATTAAATAATGCACTTGTCATAGATAGAAATGAAAATAATATACATTAAAGCATAGAAAGGAACATTCATCACAAAATCCATACAAAACATCAGTTGAGTGACATGTTACACATATATGCATGATAATCAGAGCACCAACTCTAAGAATCTGGTCTTGGAAATATTATTTAACTATTCTAGGGTTTTCCCATGGTCATGGTTTTTGATTAGGGTTTTAGGACAAACTACCTTCTAATTAGTATTTTTATTTCTTCAATTTTTACTTCGTTCTAGGGTTTGCACATATATGATTATTATTTTCCTTGATTAATCATGCATGATGAGGGTCATGTTTTTTTATCAGGGTCCATGATTACCCTAGCAAGGGAAAGGGCAAAGTTGGACAATATACCTCTACTTTCAACAAGAGGGATTGTCAGTAGAGGTGAAGAGGAGTAGGACTAGCAGCAACATCGATGTTGACAACATCAGAAGTGAAGAAGCACCAACTGGAGGAGGAGGACTAGCAGAAGTAGAAGATGCAATAGCTATCGAAGGAGGAGGACCAACAGCGGCGTCAGTGTCAGTGGAATGGAGGAGAAGTAGCAGCGTCAGTGGAATGGAGGAGGAGGAGTGGAGGCATTGGAGGAATGGAGGAAGCAGCAAAGCAATTACCGGAGAGGTAATATCTAGAGGAATTATCAGAGCATCGGCTAGAGTAGGACCAGTAATGGCATCATTTGGAATGGAGGAGGATTGGCGGTGGCATTGGGAGAATGGAGGAAGCAGTAGTGGAATCACCAGAGTGGGTGTATTCCACAGAAAATTTCTGAAGAGGCAGTGTTCTAAAGGAATGTGGGTAGGGGAAAGAGGAGTTTCTCTTGGGGTTTAAGTAAGACAAACCTCATCAATTATTGTAAAAATTAATAGTGCACACCCTACATCATCGGTTGAAATGAAAACACCACTGAAGAAACTTGTGTCCCATCTAAACCTATGTCATCAGTTGACTACAAAAACACTGATGACTAGCGATGCACCCCAGTGATACCTAAATCGTCAGATTAGATGATGACAATCGATGAGACAAATCAATTTGGTGGGATAAAGTTTCACGGGATGCTTGGTACGTAACCCTTTCTTGTTGGTCCATATAGGAACAACCAAAAAGATATATAAATGATAATTATAAGGATATGTTTGGCACTTACTCCTTTATCTCATCGATTACAATACCATAAACTGACCAAATAGGGTTTTTGGAGGCAAAGGAAAAGCCTTCCTTAAATTTTTCTCCAGTTTGTATTTTGTGGACAATTTATTAATCAATTTCTTTGTGAAACAATCGAAGATATAAATAAAATGTAGCCTAAGTTTTCTTAGTTGGCAAACCATGACATTTTTCTTTAAGGAATTGATGAAATAGATTACACCATCAGTCTTCCTTGGAAAAAAAATTGATGACATACGTCATATCTATAGTAGTTATTAAAGGATGCATGGTAATCTGAATGAAAACATACCTACATTCATATAAACACTTCAAGCCTATTGGAAAATTCAGGAATGCCCTTGCTCCCCTACTTATGGCTTGTGATAGGATCTCATAAAATCATTCAATCCTCTTTTTTTGAAGAACAGTGCCAATAGTATCACATGGTTGGATCTTAAAATAATATTCTAGGTCAGTTATACCAACATGTGGATAGCTTAGTTACCATTTCTCTTCTTAATTATATGTACCTATATAAACGTGTTAATATGAATTTATTGTTGGTGTGTATGCCTAGAGAGCCAATCATATGATGATTGTAATGGCATGTCTTGTAAATGATTTGATTAATAATAAAAGGAAATTCCATTTATTCTATTTTATTCAGTTATGAGATAATGGTGTAAAATAATAAATGGCAAAATAATGATGATACTCAATGACATATGTCTTCATGTTTAGGACCTAGACAATGAGATTATATGTATGATAAGAGTACATACATTCTTGTTTTATATCCCTAGTCAGATATTATTGTCGCAGCAAAATAGACATCAATAATGCATAAGACTAAAGTATGTATTAGTTGATGACAGAAACTCATAGTCATGATTTATGATATCAAACCTATTACATTTGTACTTGTTCGAGAATAGTGCACCAGACAGACCCACCTTGAGAGTGATACATGGAGACCATAGAATGGTAGTCAGAATCAACTCTCAAAGTGATGGTGGTGATTATGGTTCTTAGACTTAAACTCACTACACTCATCACATGTTGTTTGAATGTACTTTGATATCATCCATTGTGACATGAATAAGGTTTTCCATAAAGATGGTGCTTAGGTACATTGTAACATATGGAATGACTGTGAGTGATGTAGATGGCATTGTACCTCCTACATGATTTTGAAATATGGGCCACTTGATATGCAAGACTGAGAAATTCATGGCCATGATTGTGTGAGTCAATATGTGATATGAAATCACATATATCTCAAATAGTCTATTATTGTTCAAGGAATAAATACTAAACATTGAAGAGTATGTCAATTCCATGCCTCAACTTCAATTTGGATATCAGTGACAAAGGAACTATACCAATCAATGCAACTCCAATCAGAGATTGTAGGATGAAGTTGTTCTCCAACTTTTTCAATTACTTTGGTAGAAATGATATTTTGCTAGATACCACTCATTGCTTTTAATGTCATAAATCAGTTATGTACATTCACTGCCAATGTAACTTGGAATCATTGGGTCACACACATAATATACACCTAGAATATGAGTTTATTCATAAATGTAGTTGAAACTTGATTACTAAAGCGTTTGGTATTTAACTTAAACAACAATTGTCAAAATTTGACTAATTGGACTATGAACTGACCTATTCAAGTGTTGAACTCATCAATTTAAGTGTCAGGTCGATATGAACCAACATTGACAATCAAATCCATGAGATGATCGGTTTGGTCAGTGAATTGATCGGCTCAGGTATGTGAACTGATCGATGCAAGTTGTGAACCAACCGTTTGGTTGATCAATTCGATTGGATCAAGGATTGATGTTGATGTCATGTTGTGCATTAATCAAATTAATTACCAATAGAATACAATTGGAAACATAGTGAAACGACCGATTCAAAGGTTGAAGAAATCCTCTTACATGTGAATCGATCAGTTCAACTGTGAACCAACTGGTTCACCATTTGCAAGTTCTAAAAAATTCATAAAATTATGTCTCTTCATCTCCCACTCATACTAGAACTCCTGACCATGGGCCTCCTATAAATAGAAGGGTGGTCAAGGTTTCTAGAGATATAACAACAAGCTCTAACAATTGTTGTCTTCTCACAGTTGTTGTAACATGAGAACTTGATAATACTTTATTTTACGTACTTTTTGTATATATTTTATGCCTCTTTTAGTATATCTTTTGTTAGCTTTTCCCATAATTTTACCACCTATTTTGACTAAAACCTCACTCACATGATTTTAGGTACAATCACAGCCCAAGTCGCGATCTTTACCTCGACCGCGACCCACTTATCCCTCAACCGTGGTCACAGTCTCTGTGCTCCTTTAAGATCGAGGTCAACATGCATTGAAGTCAGACTGCGGTCATACTGAAGCCACGATCACTGCTCAACCATGATCACAAGGAGGTTGTGGTCAGTACAAATGAGCCATTCAAACTAGGGACCGTGATGTAATTGGAAACCACAGACGTCAAATTTGCTCGTGACTCAATTAAGGTCGCGATCTATATGGGACAGCAATCCCTACAGACCGCAATCAAGCCGGACCATGACCAGCGTGGAGGTCATGGTCATCGCTAAGCCCATGATCCTTGCAGATTGTGATTGAGTAAGAAGGCATCGACCTCCACCGCGATCCTTGCAGACCGCGACTTAGTCAACCGTGGTGAAAGGAAGAATAAAGAGCAGACTATGATCGCGGTCTCATGCCTTACCCAACAAAGACCGCGACCGTAGTTTAGGCTTAAGTCGGTGGAATGTGCCTATAAATAGGCCACCCACCCATCTAGTCAAATCATCAGATCATAGATCGGATCCTGAGGAACACAAAGTGTTGCTACATCTGAGACTCGTTCCATGCCATCCCATCCCCCAGTCTTGGATCTCCAAAGGCGGACGCTGAGGAGAGAGAAGACTAAAGACTCCTTCGAGAGAAGAATATCGTCCATGCAATCGATGTGTTAGATCCAGATCTGAAAAAGTACCGTGTCGTATCATGTCACTTCCCTCTCTAGATCTATCATTTCATTTCACTATACTTCCCCCCTCTCTTCGTGGGACTTCATGTATCCATCTTTCTGTAACGCCGTTATGCTGTCTGCAAGCATGAGCAGCTAAACACCTTAACTTGGGTTGGGAGTAGCCACTAAGGCTCTCCCAACATGTATATTGTCTCTTTTTGTTGAATATATATGTTCTTATCAAGATTATCTCCATGCACCTGTTTTAAATGCTTCACTTGTATGCTTAGTTATCATCTTGTGATGTTTGATAGTTGATATCTCGAGAGAGTAATATCACTTTATCATGTGTTATGGAGTAGTATGAATGCATGAGAGTGTTGGAATGCTAAAGCTTTAAGACCGTATGTTATGCGACGTGGTTTACGTGTAGTCGTCTCAAGGGAGAGGCTACTCTTAGACTTAGATCTATCCTCATCTCGAGAGAGAGTGGAATGGACGCTTTTGATGGTTGCATGTAATCTTGGTATGAGTATGCGAGAGAGAGATGATGTTGCATGTTGGTGAGAAGCCTTAGTAGGTGAACCCCAGCCCGAGTTTCCTCCCATATACTTGTTTCGTCTTGCTTCTTTTGTTTTCATTTGTTCTTCTTATTCTTTTTTTTCTTGTCCTACCTTGGTTTGTGTACCATCATTCCTGAGGGAACACCTTTTATATACCCTCTTCGGCTGGAGTATACGAGTGTTAGATTATGTGTGCTTAACACTGCCAACCTTGTCCCTGTGTTCGACCTCAATCGCTACATCGAACCTCATTTATCGTTGCGGGGGCCTGAGAGTCAGGTTATCTCTTTAAAAGTTTGACTACTCTAAATCCACTCCTTTTGGACGTGCGATTTGGGCCGGTCAAATTTTTGGTGTCGTTGTTGGGGACAAGGCAAAATGGCATTGTTAAGAACTTGAATCCACTTACTATACTCCCGTATCTCAAGTTTAGCAATAAGTTTGACAGCACAGTTACTTTAAGTCTTCTACGCTACCCTGAGTTTGTGTAGAATAGTTTGTTTTAACACGTCTAGTTTGCTAACTCGACTGTACGATCTATTTAGCCACCCAGGAAGAAGAAGACTCGTTCAACTTAGCACCTTTTCACCATGTCGTCTCATGTAGACGCCACTAACCCACCACCACCTGGCTCGAATGAAGACAGAGACAAATGTTACAAAGACAAAAGGGATGAAGATCGTCATGAAGACGATCGTCGTGAAGAAGACTGACGAGAAGAAGAACAACACCACAGGCATCGAAGAAGGCATCACGGTAATCATCGTGACAATGAACGAGGGCATGATGGTCGGGATAGAGATAGTGAGGACAATGAAGAAGGGAAGACTCTTCGTGAGTTGACAACAACAAGGGCCAACGAGACTAGGTGTCCCATCATCATACCAAACTTCAATGCAGCAAATTTCAAGCTAAAACCAGTTGTCATATCTATGATCCAGAACTAGCCTTTTGCGGGAACTCAAGAGAGAATCCGTACCATCACCTTGATGCTTTTAAAAAATATATGTGATACTATCAAGATGAGGGGAGCCCCGCAAGAGGTGATATACTGCAAGGGATTCAACTTCTCTTTGAAAGATAAGGCTCTCTATTGGTATCTAAATCTCCCTCACCAATCTATAAATGGGTGGAGACCCCTGGTGGATGCTTTTGTTACTAACTTTTATCCTACAGAGAGGACAATCTGTAACATGTAGAAGATTACCTCTTTTGCACAAAACCCAGGAGAGAACTTGCATGAGGCATGAAAGTGTTTCTAGGAGTACCTTAGGGATTGTCTGCATCATAATTATCAAAAGGGGTTCCTAGTGACCACTTTCTATAATGGGCTAACTCATACGGAGAGTACTTCGTTAAATGTAGCTGCTGGCAGTGATTTCCTTGAGAAGAAGCCAAGAAGAACCATGAAGATAATAGAAAACATGGCTGCGCTGTAAGAAGGAGTAGACTATGAAAGGAATGACAGAGGCCCAATGAGGAAGGTCGAGGATGAAGGACCATCTATGGAAGCCAAGGCTTTAGAAACTATAACAGCTCAAATTCAAAAAATAGCAACTGATATGAAACAGTTGAAGGAAACTGGAGTCGAAGGAAAGAAGCACACCGAGAAAGTCATGAAGTGTGTCACCTGTGGAGAAGGAGGACATGGGGTCGATAACTATATCTACACCAGGCCAGAAGAAAGTGAAGAACGCAAAATTAAAGAAGAGACTACACAGAACATTTCCTATGCCAACTTTAAGAGGCCAGACCACCCTGGTTTCAGCTATGGAAATAAGAATGCAGCTTAGAATTCACACCAGCTAAGCAATTCACAAAAACCACCATCAGGATTTGAAAAGAGAAGCGGACAAGCATAGTATACCCAGACAACCAATTATCATACCAATAAGAATAACTACTCAGCACATGGCAAGAACCAGGCTTGCCAAGGGGAAGGACCAAGCCAAGGAACGAGCCAAGGCCAAGGCCAAGGATTGGGGCAAGAAAAAAAAACAGCCAATAAGACTTAGTAACTCAACTTTTTGATTTCACGAAGAGGCAATCCACTATGACGATCAATTGGCCCAAAGTGCTCTAGCTAATTCTGGCATCCTGACAACTATGGAAGTCTAGATGGCAGATATGCAAACACATCAATGCCAAACTGACCAACAGCTCGCGCAATTGGCAGAGTTAGTAAAGAATTCCTCAGGAAAGATTCCATCGAATACAGAGACTACAAAAATGGCTACCCTCTGATCTGGGAGGATGCTAATCAAATCTAGAACTAGGGACGTGAATGAGGAAGGAAAAGAGAAAGAACCAGAAATTGAGGAAGAAGTCTCTTCTAAGAAGTCTGCTGATAAGGGAAAGTCTGCTGAAGAAAGAAGAAATCAAAATGGAGAAGCTAGGGATATAGATCCTATTGAAGAAATATTCACAAAGAAAAATCCACATGTGCCAAGAATTCCATTCCCATAAAAGCTTATCAAAGCGCACCTGAAGAAAAGATATGAAAATTTCATGGAGGCTGTGAAGAAATTGCACATATATGTCCCATTTCTTGATGATTTGGGGGAGATGCCCACATACGCAAAGTTTTTCAAAGATCTCATCACAAAGAGAAGAAGAGGAAACCATGTTGAAACTGCACACTTGGCAAATATGTCTAGTTCCTTTGTACAAGCTGAATTGCCAACTAAGAAGAAAGACCCAGGAGCTTTCAACATCCCTTTTTGCATTAGTGACAACATTGAAAGGAAGAGTCTAGCAGACTTGGGAGCCAGCATAAGCCTGATGCCTCTAAGTTTAGCACAAAGATTGGGATTGAATGACATGGTCAAGACAAATATGAGGATTGAACTAGCAGATCACACGTTTAAGAGACTCGTTGGGATAGTGGAAGATGTCCTGATCCGTGTGGGACGATTCTTCATACTTTGTGACATTGTTGTGATAGACATTGTGGATGACCCAAAATGTCTTATGATATTTAGATGACCATTCTTGGCGACTAGGAGAGCTCTGATAGATGTTGCCTAAGGTATCATAACTCTACGAGTTGGAAATGACCACATTGACTTCAAGGTAAAGGACGCCATGAAGGGACCATCTCTTTCAGAATCAGTCTACTTCATGGACAACTATAACCAATATTGTGAAGAGATTCAAGAAGAAAAAGCAATAGTAGACCCACTGATGAGAGCCTTGAACAACCCAAATCCTTTGGTGGAAGACCCATAAGTGTTTGAGATACTAGATTTTCTTAACCAAGATGAGGAAAATCTCAGCGAGGACGAAGAAGTTATTGAGACAGTGAAATATGCTTATGTGGAACAGTCAAGCAAAGAGCAAGAAGCCCCCAAGCCAAATCCAAAACTGAAGCCATTACCTAAAGGATTGAAGTACAAATTCCTAGATAAATAAGGAAGGAATCCTATCATCATCAATTCAAACCTAACGGAGGAACAGTGGGAAAGACTCCATGAAGAGTTAAGGGAGCATAAAAGAGCAATCAGATATTCCGTTGAGGGCATCAAGGGACGTAACCCAGCCATGTGTATGCACATGATAAATTTATAAGAATCGACAACACCATGCAGACTCAAAGGAAATCGAACCAAATGTTGAAGGAAGTAGTCAAGAAGGAAATATTGAAGCTATGGGATGCAGGGATTATGTACCCAATAAGCGACAGCAACTGGGTGAGCCCCATTCATGTAGTACCTAAGAATGGTGGGATGACTGTAGTGAGAGGAGATAATGGTGACGAAGTAGCCACAAGAACTATCACAGGCTGGAGAATGTGCATAGATTATAGAAAATTAAATTTATCCACGAAGAAAGACCATTTTCCCTTGCCATTTATTGACCAAGTCTTAGAAAGACTTGCCCACCACGACTACTTCTGCTTCTTGGATGGATATTTGGGATTCTATCAAGTTCCCATCCACCTAGATGATCAGGAGAAGATGACGTTTATGTGCATCTATGGCACGTATGCCTTCAGAAGAATGTCTTTTGGCTTATGCAATGCTCCTGCAACTTTCCAATGTTGCATGATTTCCATGTTCTCTGACTTCTTAGAAGACATTGTTGAAGTGTTTATGGATGACTTCTCTGTGTATGGAACAGACTTCGATGCTTGCCTAAGAAATTTATCATTAATTTTGCAGAGATGCAAGGAGAAACATTTGGTCCTAAACTGGGAGAAGTGTCACTTTATGGTTCAAAGTGGCATCGTCCTAGGACACAACATTTCTAATAAAGGCATCGAGGTGGATCTAAGCAAGATCGAAGCCATCTCCAAACTCCTGCCATCAAAGTCAGTGATTGGGGTAAGGAATTTCCTGGGTCATGCTGGATACTATAGGAGGTTCATCAAGGATTTCTCAAAAATATCAAAGCCCCTTTCAAATTTGCTGATCAAGGACGTAGTGTTTGAATTCGATGATGAATGCTCAAAAGCTTTTGAGACCCTGAAGAAGGCTTTGACTTCTGCACCAATTCTCCAAGCTCCAGATTGAGAGCTACCATTTTAGATAATGTGTGACGCTAGTGACTACGCCATAGGCACGGTCCTAGGATAAAAGAAGGATAAAAAGCACCATGCCATATGTTACACCAATCGCACCCTGGACGAAGCCCAAGTGAACTATACCACCATAGAGAAAGAAATTCTAGCAATTTTTTCTGCATTTTATAAGTTTTGATTATACCTTATAGGAGCCAAGGTTAAAGTTTATACTTACCACGGTGCTATATGTTACCTCATGCAGAAGAAAGATACCAAGCCAAGACTGCTGAGATGGGCTCTAATGTTGCAAGAATTTGATCATGAAATCATTGATAAAAAAAGAAAGGAAAATGTGGTAGCATACCACTTGTCTAGAATAGTTTTCGATGAAGATAATTAGTTACCTATGAATGACAATTATGATGATGAAGCCCTATTGATAACCCAGTCTGATGAGCAAAGATTGCAGTGGTTTGCAGATATTTGTAACTATTTGGCTTATGGCCAGCTTCCACCTGACATAACATACAACCAGAAGAAGAAGCTTTTCTCTTATGTAAAGAACTATTACTGGGACAATCCACTACTGTTTAAAAGGTGTTATGACAATTTATATCAAAGGTGTATACTGGAGGAAGAAGTTATGTCAATCCTAAGAGAATGCCATTCTTCGTCATATGGAGGACATCACAGTAGAGAAAGAATGCCTGCAAAGGTTCTTCAATCTGAGTTTTACTGGCCCACCCTATTCAAGGACACGACATCTTTTGTCAAGGCATGTAAGGAATGTCAACTTACTAGAAATATCAATAAAAGAAGTGAAATTCCCATGGCTGAGTGGTTGGAAGTGGAGATCTTTGATTTTTGGGAAATCGACTATATGGGTCCTTTCCCGTCATCAAAAGGATACTAGTACATCCTAGTAGCCGTTGACTACATATCCAAGTAGGTAGAGGCAGTAGCAACCTAAACTTATGATTCTAAATCTATGATCAAACTATTTGAGAAGACTATTTTCCCACACTTCGGAGTGCCTCGCACTGTCATAAGCGATGGAGGATCACATTTTGGAGAAAAGTAATTTGAGGCTCTATTAATGAAATATGGGGTAAACCACAAAGTTGCTACACCCTATCATCCTCAAACCTCAGGACAAGTGGAGGTGTTCAACAAACAGATTAAATAGATACTAGAGAAAATGGTTAGCCGCACGAGGAAGGACTGGTCAATGAAGCTTGATAATGCTTTGTGGGCTTATAGGACAACTTATAAAACACCAATAGGCACGACGCCGTATAGATTAATCTATGGTAAGTCTTACCACCTACCTTTAGAGCTCGAGCATAAAGTCCTCTGGGTGATCAAGTTTTTGAACATGGACTTGGAGAAGGCAGGACAAAAAAGATTCCTACAGTTGCAAGAGCTCAAAGAGCGGAGATCGCATGCTTATGAGAATGCAAAAAATTACAAACAAAGAACTAAGGTGTGGCATGATGTCCACTTAAAGAACAAGGATGTCTGGGAGGGGGACAAGGTGCTTCTCTTCAACTCAAGCACAATGCTATTTCCTGGAAAACTCAGGACAAGACGGTCGGGCCCCTTTTCTGTGGTGAAGATATACCCATTAGGAATGATGGAGATTTAAGGGGAGAAAACATGGATTTTCAAGGTCAATGGCCATAGAGTAAAAAGATTTACGAGGATGAGGCTTTTATACGAAGATGTGAAATCAGTTTGGAAGCACCAGATCAACTACTTGAGAAAAGGAATGAGGAGTTGCCACATCTAGTTGTGGAACCAAAGGAATGAAGAATTATGAAGTCTAGCTAGAGACTTTAAAACAAGCGCTTCTTGGGAGGCAACCCAAGTTTTTGCTATTTCTTTAAGCTTTGTTTTCTCTAACCTTTTTGTTTGATTAGTTTTCTTCTCCTTTAAGTGTTGTACATATCTATCTCCTTTCGAAAAGATGAACAGATTAAAGCAACAAGTTTCGTTTTGTTCGAGTAACTCTAATCGCGGTCTAGACTGCGATCACGGTATAGCCTTGCATCAAGCAAGACCGCAACCCGCAGTGTCAATGTTTAGTCGTCTTGACCGTGACTTGATTTCTCCCTTGGAACAGAAGAGACCATGACCCGCGGTCGTGATTCGAGCCCATCGCGGTTTTGGTCACTCTTTCTTGATCTATGATCGACAGGTCGCGGTCACTCTAGTATATATTCTTAAACCCCAATTTTTTAGACTCTTTTTGCTTACTGCTTTCTCGAGCCTGGCTTAAACCCTACATCTCTGAAGAATCACTACCACAACCAACGATCTGCCACCATAGTCGACTCACCACCGCATTGACCTTCTTCGATTTTTCCATCTCACCCGACAAACAAGGTAAAAGGCAAACCCTATTTTCGCCCCTCTTACCGCCGTTTTTATAATTATCCACCACGTTGTTTCTCTACCATTCATGCCCTATCCCTTTTTTTCTCGATTCGTTCTGATTGACGACTGTCTATAGTGTCGCCGTCGGTTGCTCTTGCTATCCTAATATCCAAACCATCCTAAAGGCAACATTTGCAAATAGTAACTAAAAAACCCTAAAAATACCAATAACTGGGGCAACCACGCATCGACAAACAGGTCTACAATCGAGGAACAATCCACTTCCACCACCAATCAATAAACAAAGAGAAGAAGCAGAACGGTTGGACCAGGCAGACCGTGGATCGCAGTTTGCTTTCACTGCAATTGCAACCACGGTGTGTCTGTCAACCTTAACCCAGTCGCGGTGCTCACTCAACGCCTAAGTTTCAGGCTCACACTGTGGGTCGCGGTGTTGGATATCGTCACTTGAAGTCATGATCCCCTCAACCACGACCCGCCTGATACATAGAATAAGACCGCTACAGTGATTATAATTGTGATTGCGACCTCCTCCTCAATTTATCTCAACTGCGACCTCTTTCAGAGACTGCGACCGTGGTGTCTCCTGAGTCATTAACGAGACCGCGGGTCGTGGTCCCTATATTTTTTTGGTCGGTCGAAAACTCATGTTGCTTTTTTTGTATTTTTTCCATTGTTTTTGTATAGAACTATCCATCTTCAAAATTGAAGACAGAAAAGAAAGAAAGGCAAGATCCCAAACAGAAATTACAGAATCCACCGGTTTCTTCAAACGCTAAACCACCTTCAAAAGACATCCAAGCCTGTCAACGCTAGACATCCTTCAGAACAGCAATATCATGAGAACCTCCAGCAGCATAACAGCACTGAACTGAACCAAGTCTCGACCCAAAAAAACTCAACCATCACAGTTGTGAGAACCAGCTATGAGAGGGGAGCGAGAGACCTTCAGCCATCACAAGACAGAACCAAAACCAGATCCATAGAAACTCAACCATCATATCTTTATGTCCCACTATGAGAGGGGAGCAGGAGACCCCACTGCAACCTTTCATTGCATAAGAAAGAAGACATATCCATAATAGGTCCCAAGAGAACCACTGAACATCACTGCAACAATAGTGGGAGGGGGACAAAAACTCTCAGCAGCAACGCCAGTAGAAAAGACCAAACACAACCCGCCAGCCTTCATATAGACAACTCAAAGCATAACAACTGAACCACTAAACTACCACCTTCAGAAGATCACCATCAAAGGGAATAAGCGCCACACCAACACCTCTGTACCAGAATCAAACAGCTTAGAAGGCTTAACCAGGAAACAAGGATAACAAGCCATTCTACTGTTGAAGCAGGTCTTTATGAACAAAGCAACAAGCCCAACCATCTTCAGCAATAGCCAACAGCAGAAAAAAGAAATGTAGCACGCAGACACCCAAAAAGAAGGCTCACATCAGATCATATGAGAAGTCTGAAAGGGAACAACCTGCTACAACTCAGACAGAAAAGAGAAGGGAGAGGGGAGCTTCGACACTCACCGGAGTGGGGACTCGACCATCACCTTCCATCAAGAAAACAACTGGGACCACCAGTAGTTCATCAGATGAAATAACCTTCTATAGAGCGGGCTAATAGGATAGGAGAGGGGAGCATCGACACTCGCCGGAGTGGTGACTCGACCCTCTCATCCAGAAGACCCAAACCTGAGAAGGCAAGCTTACAGCAGAACCATCATCTAGATCCATCAACCAGCCACCGGAAACGTCACCAACCACCATAACATCATTTGAGATCCCGGCGAATCAAAAGATGAAGAATCGTCCAATCTTTAGCCTACTGATACAAGGCTGAAAGAGAACAAACCAATCCATAGCTAACAGCCCGAAAGAAGGAAATCTCCAAGAGAAACAACCATCACTGTGGTAGGGCAACTTCAGCCTGCAGATCAGAAAAGTTGCTCCAAATACACTCTACCATCACAGAAAACACAGCTATGAGAGGGGAGCCAACCAAAGTGTATCATCACTTAACCAAAGGTGTATCAGCCAAAATAAAATAGGACTGCCAGCAACACTCGACCATCATAGATTAGGATAGAGGAAGCAATACTCCACCACCACTGAACCATGAGAGGGGAGGAAGACCAAACAACACGATCATAACCAATACCAGTTGAGCAAGAAGATCCCAAAGAAGAACAACCAACCAGGACCGCACCAGGCACCATATAGTAGATACATAAGTGGGTCACCAGCAGCAAACTGAACCAGCATTTCACCAGAGATTCCAAGAAAGGATCAACGCCAAAGCCAAAACAAACCCCATGATAAAGGCTCGATCATCACTAATCAAGCATAACCAAAAAAGGAGCATCCCAAGCAGAAGAAAAAAGCACCTCAACCATGATAACAACAGAGGTAGAAAGAAAGCCAGGCACCCGAAAGAAACTAGTCTCAACCATCACTGAAAGTGAGAGGGAAGCAGAGCTCAACCATCACTGAGTAGTGAGAGGGGAGCAGCCAGCTATCCTGAAGAAGGTCACATAAAAACCAAAAGCAGGCCCATCAAAGCTGCATATCACCACTAAGCAATAAGGACAGACATCTCCACAACTGAAGGAGAGATACAATATCTCCACTGTATCTATTTACTTTTTATATATGAAAGGTTTTGTAGTCATACTCGACCATCACCAGAGAAAAAGTAGGGAACCCTTCCACCACATAGAAACACCACTCTAGTGCAATAACATGAAGAAACCCCAGCACACCAAACCAGATCTTCAGCAGAAAGGACCAGCTTATGCTAAGAAAAACTTCTATTCCAGAAGAAACAGAACAGAAAGCCTCATCAGCACAGGAGGTGATATTCATTTTTAATCCAATTCCAGAGATTCTCATAAGATAAATACTCATTGTTATGCACTCTTTTATTCCTTTCCATCCAAAGATGATACAAAATGAGAAGAGATACAATATCCTCCTTACCACTATTGAATTTGATAACTTTGTCCCAATTATTTGGAAAACTACTGATAATTCTGGTCAACAACCAAATTCCATAGATTTATAGAATAGCCGCATTCAAAACATATATGACGAGTACTTTCGTACCCATTCATGCACAAGAAACAGATAGAGGCAGTAGGGATACCCATCCTTCTAACATAATCAGAAATGGGTAGTTTATTATGTACTGCCTTCCATGCATGGATCTTCGCATTCATGTGACATTTGGATTTCTAAATCCATTTTAAAATCTCACTTTCATAGCCTTTACTTCTGATATCATTCCAGATAGTTTTTAGATTAACCTTCTCACAATCATCAAACAAAAAAGTATCATCAACCGATTTCATAATAATAACAGATTGGAGAGTACTTATTAGGATATCAGAACATCTCGAGTGATGGACAGACCAGGTTCTATCCTTAATAATAGAACTCAGTTTAGAGACTCTAGGAATACCAGCCTTGATAATGAGCCTAATATCAACTTTATCTTTAAGATAACCACCATTGAACCATGGATCCAACCATGTATAGATGTTATTACCAGATCCAACTTAAATCTTGAAGAAAGGGAGAAGAAGACCCCTTGATCTAAGAGCACAGTTGAAAGACCAAGAAAAGTTTGAAGATGCCTCATACTCCAAAAAGAATCCTTCTTTAAGTATATTTCACTGACCCATTTGACCCAGAGGGTGTCCTTCTTGCTATAAATATCCCAAATATTATGAATAAGACTAGCATTTGCAACTTCTTTGCTCTTTCTAACACCCAAACCACCTTCAGCCTTAGGCAGGGTAATAGTATCCCACTTAATAAGATGAAGATTTCGTTTGTTTTCAGATTGTCTCCATAGAAAATCCCTACACAAATTAACTATTTCCTCAAGAATAGAGCAGGGAATGGGAAAAGATAAAACCCAATAGATATGCATAGTAGCTAAAGTTGATTTAACAAGCTCTAGTCTTCCAGCAAAAGAGAGACATCTACTTTTCCACGACTCCAGTTTCCTTTTAATTCTGTCAATCAAATTAACACAATGACATTTGTTGAGCTTGCCACCAAATAAAGGAAGGCCAAGATATTTAGACTCTTCAATCTTACCAATCGAGATATCAAGAGTATGAATAAAATCAGAAACCTTGCACTTCTTACTCAGAAAGATGGTACTTTTTCCTTTGTTAATAGAGAGACCAGACATCCTTCTAAACTTCTCAAACAACACTTTGATACTATTAACACTCTCAATATCAGCCTTAGCGAAAACCATAAGGTCATTAGCAAAAATCAGATGAGAACAGTGAAGATTCTTCGAAGCATAAATGGGATGAATAGAATTCTCAACACACTTCACCTTGATCAATTCAGAAAACCCCTGCATAACAATCACAAACAAATATGGAGCAATGGGATCTCCTTGTCTAACTCCATTAGAAGGAAAGATGGGAGAAGTAGGCTCGCCATTAAAAAGAACTTGATAAGAAGTAGTATTAAAAATCTCTTCAATCCACTTAATCCATTTGCTAGCAAACCCCATCTTATAAAGAATAGAATACAAGAACATCCAGCTAACTGAATCATAAGCCTTGGAAATATCAGCTTGAATGCACATAAGATTATTTGTTTTTTTTTTTAAATCACTTAGAATCTCATTGGTCACCAGAGTAGCATCTTTAATCGACCTACCTTTGACAAAGGCACATTGATTCTCATCAATAATGCAAGGAAGAATAGGCTGCAATCTATTTGCAATGATTTTCGATATGATCTTATAGAAGGTGTTGCATAAGGAAATAGGATTCCAGTTAGCAATAATAGAAGTGTCCCTATTTTTAGGAATAAGAGTGAGGTAGGTTTTATTCACCTCCTTGAGCAACCTGATGTTAGAAAAAAACTCATCCACAACCTCCACAACATCATCTCCAATAGTACTCCAAGCATTTTTAAAGAAATAGCCATTAAAGCCATCAGGACCAGGACACTTGTCTTCATTTTGATTCTTGACAATATCCTCAATTTCATTCCTAGTAACCTTATTAGTGAAGAGTAGTTCTGATCACTAGTGATGTGAGGGCCATTCCAAGGACCTTCCCACACATCTCCTTTGTCCTCTCTGCAAAAGAGACTCTCATAGAAAGTACTAACATCGTTTTTAATAATATCAGTGTCCTTTTGAATATGACCCTCAATATTAAGATATTGGATCGAATTTCTAACCTTCCTCATTCTTAAAGAAGAATAGAAGAATTTAGTGTTGATATTCCCTTCCTTCAACCATTGAACTCTGGATTTTTGACAAAGAAAAGCCTCTTCAACTAAGGCATGACTTTTGTCTTCTTTTCTCATGTCATTAGCAACTTTTCTAAGATCAACATCAGTAGGATTCAGATCTGCCTGAATTTGAGCTTTAAGAGCATTTTCTTTAGCTATGGCAACATTATCATGGATATTCCCAAAAACAGTCTTATTCCACTCTTTTAACTTCTTCTTCAAATCATCAAGCTTCCAATAAAGACGATACATAGCAAAGCCATTAATATTAGAATTCCAGGAATCAGATAGGATACCATTAAAATCCGTATGCTGCATCCACTTATTGACGAATCTGAACGGAGAGGCTTTCTTTTTCATTTCCCCGACCACAAGAAGAATCCTCCTATGATCACTAATGGTATTAGAAATGCATTCACCATGAAAAGAATCAAAACTAATATGAAAATCTTCATTATATAAAACTTTATCAATCTTTGAAGTGGTAAAGTCTTCATCTTCTTGGTGGTTATCCCACGTGAAATAAGGTCCATTTAGATCAAGCTCAAACATGCCACTATCCAGAACAAAATCATTAAACTCCTCCATAGACTTTTTAGAAGGCGGGCCTCTTCCAATTTTCTCCTCATTTTTACGAATAGCATTAAAATCGCCAATGATAGTCCATGGCAGAAGATTACCACTCGAATAAGAATCCAAGGATCTCCAGAGCCTAGATCTATCAGAATCGTCGTTATGACCATAAACAGCAGTGAACATAAAATGAAAATTGTCTTTTTCAATAATCATGTTGATAGATTGGTCACATTCCGCAATCTTAGAAATACTACAATACTCTTCCCTCCACAAGAAACAGAACATACTTGCACTTAATAATTCATTATTTTACTGAATGACTTCTCCAGATAACTGCAACAAGAATAGTCTCTATTAAAACAATTGTAAACTAATTCATTATTAAAACTTTACAGAATGTCTTCTCCAATAGCCAGTGACCCCATATACTTGCAAGCAACATCCTTGAAGGAGACATAGGGGATAGTGGAGAGCCTGATAGCAACACTAAAGAAGAACATCTCTCTTCCAGTGGCCAAACGGGTCGAGTTGCAATTAAAACTCGAACAATATCAAAGAATCATGGGTCACCTGACACCGGAGGACTCCCCACAAGAAACAGAACAAATAGAGCAGATGAAGACCTTCGAGTACCAACCAGGAGAGAGCCGAGTACAGGGGAAGAAGAGAAAAGTTGCACCAAAGGAAACTAAGAGCAGCAAGAAGGCAAATCCAGTTGTTGCTGAGCAACCAAGGGAGTAGGGGGCAGAGGAGGCCAACCAAAAGAAGGAAATCATTAGACAGACATTAGCTAAATCCGATGAACCCCCATTCGTGCCAAGAAACCTCGTACACCAGTCTACCTATGACTGGATGTACCAGAACAAGAAATTCAGCCCAACTCGGTACTTGGACATAGAAGATTTCAAGAAGATGGGAATCTACAACAGGGTAGTCAAATTCCTGGAAGGTGCTAATTTATGCACCTTATGCATGTCTGAGGTCAAGACCTACAAAAAGCTAACTGTGGAGTTCCTGTCTTTTCTAAAGAAGGTCACCACAAGTAGCGAGACAAGAAAGGCGGGCGGCGGGGATTATCAACTATAAGTAAGGCTAGGAGGTGAGACTTACATAATCACTGAGACAATGATGAATAAGATATTTACAAAGTTAGAGGAAGAAGCAAAAGCCTGCTCTAATGCCCCAAGTGAGAAGGAATATGTCACCTATGACAGTAACAAGCTATGGAAAGAGCTAACTGGAGAAGAAGAACACAACTCAAAGAGCTCGAAGGCCTCACTTATCACCTCATGTTTCATTTGCACGATCTAGAAAATAATAGCGTTCAACATTTATACGAGGTGGGAGATAGGAATAGTAAGCAAGGGGGATCCATTCCTCATCTAGTCGATGATAAATAGAAAGCCAGTAAATATCGGAAAGATATTAATTGAACATTTATCAACGGTAGTAGGCGGGGAAGTAAAAAGGAACTATGCATACTGCATGGGTGGCCAGATAACAAAGATTGGTAAATACTTAATGCATGCAGATGAGGTCTTGAAGTACAAGGAGATGGAGGGACAATAGATGATAGATATCAAGTCCCTCGTCAGCACGGGTATACTGACACAGAAGGGGGAGAAAATGTACTTCAAGCAGAGCGGATCAAAAAGACTTCTCCCCCTTACAGAAATGGCATTTTACGATGCCCACAAACTGCGTCCGACCCATGACAACATTAAAAAGATGTGCTCTGAGGTACTGCGAGCCGACACAGAACTGGAAAAAATAGTCGAGGAAAGCAGTGCCAAGGCTGAATTAAAGGAGAAAAAGAGCACAAAGCAGCGGAAGAAATTGGCAGTGTAGAAAAAGAAGACATCAGATACAACAGCCTCACCAACCACAAAGACAAAAGCTGCAAAACTACGAACCCCCACAGCTCCACCTCCAGAAGAAACAGTGGGGAACTAAGAACCCACACCCATAGAGACACACGAGGAAATGGATACAATAGAGCCAGTGGTGGCAAAAAAGGAAGGCACAATAGCCAACCTGTAGCCCAACTTAGAACCAGAGTCTGAGTCGGAAGAACAAGGCTCCCAGACCGTACCGAAACCAGAAATCCGTGAAGCGGACGTGGACACACAGGACAAGTAGAAGGAAAAATAACAAAGTCCACTGCCACCACCTCCACAACCATACATGCCAAGCTCGTCAACAATGCGCATGGAGCAACATCTGCACCAGCATACACCTTCCTTCGGGGGTGTACTAGGTACAAGGTTTGATGCCATATGGGAACACATGCATCAAACCAATTTAATAAATACAAACATTTCTTCTTCTTTTTTTGCACTAACAACAAATGTATAGGTCCTTGAAAAAAGGACTAGAGAACTCTCTGACCTCCTCCGACAAGCTTTAAGAAACCAATGGATAATGATGGGAGTGCTGAAAAAAATGAAGAATGAAACGAAGGACTTGAATAAGGAGAGGCACACCATCTGTGCTGATAATGAACACATGCATCGTGGCTACAACGCGGCGATGGCTAGCCTCAAGGAACAACGCCAACACCTAGAAGAGGACCACCGAAAGCTTTAAAAGGAATGCAAAGAAATCGAGGGCCGGCGGAAGAAAAAGAAGGCAAAGTGCTCAACAAGATCAACGCGCTCCTCATCGAGCCCCTCCAGCCATGACGACAATGATGACGACAAATGGGAGGGACCGACATGGGAGCAGAGGCGCTAAAAGAAGAAAGTGCCAATGTAAAGATGGCACTGACAGTTGAGTAGAAAAGGAATGACCCTCCACAACAATCGAGCTTCCCCAATGAAAAATGCACAACGAAAACCACAATGTTGTCAAGGGAGATTGACCTCAATAGCAACCCTGAAGAAGGGCAGGATAAAACTAATGAAGGTAGTTGTAGACAAGAAGAATAACAACAAACCCTGCATGCGATAGCTCACCGAGAAAAAGTCGCCGCAGAATTTAGCGTGACAGGGGTAGCGGAGCTCGATAAGATGCTAGCTGAGCTGGGCGCCAGTCTCAAAGAGAGTAGCGAGTTCCTCCTATTGCAAACACACCATCAGCATAACGACTATCTTTATGATGGGAAGATGGAGGCAACTCTAGCAATGATGGAGGTCGTCAAGCTGGGCCAAACTTCTGAGGAAAGTAATATCAAAGACAATGTAGTTGTAGAAGCTTTCTCAGAATTAGCAGAACAGGTGGCCACAACACAACCGTCAGACAAAGAATTTGAACAAGTGGCCAAAGCCATGCCGACCATAGACAAAACTCTGTCACCTTCTGCACATGAAGGAACATATGATGACGAGGATGGCAGGCTATCAACCTTCTTTGCAAATGAGCCTGCCAGAGAGAGGAGTGCACTAGCTAGAACAGAAATGCTTGGAGTAGCTCCCCCTCTGCCATGCAAGATGAAAGTGATGGATAGGTTTGCAATATCACGGATCACATGCAGAGACATCCACATCTTGGCAGACATCCTCAACGATGATCTATCCAGGTCAGACATACTATATAATAATAAGGGTAGACGTCTAACCAGAGATCACTTTTGGGGGATTTTTCTAAAAAAGGTGCGAGTACATAAAAAGCTATTCAAGGTACTCTGCCCCACCCTCCTGGAAGAATTTCTGCACCCAGACAAGCCATAGCCGGTCTTCAATGGGATGACACATCTAGCTAGCCTCCTCTACAAAGAAGACTACAGGGAAGCAGATGTCGCTGAACTGAAGGTAGCAGTTCGAAGAAAGGAAACAAGATATGTAGTGCTACCCATAAGGAATGTAAAGCATTGGGCACTGATAGTCGTCGATCTGTACGACTGGAAAACAACGATGCTCAATTCTTGTGCAGTCGAACTAGACAACACTTCGCTAATCTACAAAAGGAAGGAAGCCAGAGATGCCCTACAGATACCACAGTGTCTGCAACAAGCAATCAAAGATGTAGATGAAAAATTTCAGGGATTCTGGAAGTTCTTCTCCATCAATAAGAAAGTCCCTCAAGAAGAGGCTGGTTTGGAGGATTGCACCTTCATAGTGCTGAGAATGATTGAAGCCATCAATAAGGGCATCCCCCTAGAAGATCTAGACAATGAAAACCTACATGGACTGTGGGGTGTGTATGCTATAGAGGTCATCTACAATCGTTAATTCTTCAGCAACCCAGCGATGACTTCAGAAGTTGTACCTCGGAGGCATAACAAGGATATCCCTCTACCTAAAAAGGTCACCTCGAGGGAGCAGCTAAAGACCATACGGGTGGATCTGACAGAGCCAGCCAGGGTTGCGGCTTGGAAAGAAGCCTGGCATGAAAGTACTTGAGAAACTATAAAACATGTGTCAGATGACAAACCAAAGTAGCCTCCGGTAGTAGAAGTTCTTGAAGAACAGCTTTCAAAAGAACAACCTCAGGAGGGAGAGGTTGAAGAAGAAGAACCGGTCGATGTGAAACCAGACGGACCGACAAGAGAAATTGCACCTTCTTTCAAGGACTTCGATAGATGGAGCTGCCTTAGCCTATCTTTAGAAGAACTTAATATCATTATGGGGTCTTCAAAAGAAGATGATTTGTCGGGAGATGTTATCTTCGAAAGAGATGGCATTTACATGCTAAAAGATGACCTCTGAGAAACGTTGAAAATAGGAGGATATCTTTCAATAAGCACGATGACAGCTTAACGGGCACTACTAGGCGATAGCATGCCAAACGCTCACATGGCATACTTCCTACTGGTAGATGGCATCCGAAAGGACAAACGATCATGCGAAAAGGAATGCATGCAATAATGCCTGATGACATCCCTACCAAACTACATCTTCCTACCGATTCTTGACGACAATCACTAGACTTTGTTGGTCGTCAATATCATCAAAAGGACTACAGTCCTCTATAATAGCTCAAATGCAGTCTTCACTCTTAATAAGAAGACTAACATGACTACATCAAAGACTCCCACAGAAGAAAATGCCAACACATGCGCTGAGGTGATTGTTGACATGATAAGAAGCCATGGCAAAGGGTACCAGCATATGGTAGGAAAAGACTTCAAAAAGACACAGTTCTGCCACAGGAGCCCCCAGTAGGTGCCCTTATCAAATGACTACGGCTTCTTCTGCCCTGCCTGGATGGTGGCCCTAGCTAAAATTGCAAGGTGGAGGGCATGCAGTACGAACAGTACCACATACTACGAGGAGTATACGCAAGCCTTCTTCTCGAGTCTGAGTGGGCCTCCACCAACAACAAAAACAAATAAAGAAAGCCCATTTATACGTCTCACTCAAAGTTTGACACTCCAAGATATGGTGCAAGATAAGTTTGGTGGAGGAGTCATAAACGAGCAATAAAGGTACATTTACTATCTTTTTACCTCTCTAAAAATTTTCAAAATTTTATTTTTTTCAAAAGCTTCCCTTTTGAATTCAGAATCTAGCCTCCTCTCCTGCTAAATTTTCGAATCATAGTACTTTTTCCCTCCTAGAGAGAAATAAATGAGCAACATATATATATATATATATATATATATATATATATATATATATATATATATATATATATATATATATATATATATCTTTGTGTGTGTGTGAGTAAAACAAGAATCATAGCAATACTACTCTATCTCATTATTGCAATAAATCGTTGTATGTATGACAACCTTAACTCATGAAACCCTCAGATACTAGAGAACTTCACCTAGCCATACTCCTGACCAACAACCCTCACCTGGTACTTTTTGACTAGAAAATCTTTATCTCCGTAAAGAGGGAAACAACTTCCCTTTTCAAGACACATCTAAAAAGAGGCTTGGCCGCCCAGAAGACCACTTAAAAATCCTTCACACCCAAGCCTGAAAGGAGATGTCAAAAGCTGAAAAGAAAGAAAAACAATAATGAGAGTTGTGCCCAAAAGATGCCAAAAGTTTCCACACGGCCGGTGTATTGCTGCACTCATGAATGCAGATATGTCATGCCCATAAGTGGAATCTTGAAGCCAAGGTTACACACCTCCAATCCTGAATGAAACTCACAAAATCACCTGACTTAAAGTCAGAAGCCCAAAAAGGGAAACATTGTCCTTATGATAGTTGTGGGTGAGGAGTTTAGAGGACAAAGGAAAACACTTGAAGCCTTAAGCCGACTCAAACACATTATCAGAGGGACAACTGAAAATAAAGAGATGGTGTGAAAGCTACCCCTTGAAAAAGATCTTGTATTAGTATGGTTATTCTCCTAAGGGAAAGGGGTGATAAGTTGAGAAGGAGGAACCTTTTACAATTGAAGGGCAATGGCGAGAAAACAAAGTTATGCAACTCTAGTTGAAAGGGAGGAATGAGACTTAAGGGTTAGAAAACATGCCACAACAGTCTTCATGCAAGAATGAGATATTTCAGTCATGTTATAATTTTTTCACATAAGATTTATTTTTCTCTCTCTGAGTTCTCAAACCTACACTTAGCTTGAGGACAGGCTTGATTCTAAGTTTGGGGGAGTTGATAACACTTTATTTTACGTACTTTTTGTATATATTTTATACCTATTTTAGTATGTCTTTTGTTAGCTTTTCCCATAATTTTACCACATATTTTGACTAAAACCTCACTCACATGATTTCCAGTACAATCACAACCCAAGTCACGGTCTTTACAAGAATATATATATATATATATATATATATATATATATATATATATATATTCTTATCAAGATTATCTCCATGCACCTATTTTAAATGATTCACTTGTATGCTTAGCTACCATCTTGTGATGTTTGATAGTTGATATCTCAAGAGAGTAATATCACTTTTATCATGTGTTATGGAGTAGTATGAATGCACGAGTGTGTTGGAATGATAAAGCTTTAAGACCATATGTTATGTGACGTGGTTTACGTGTAGTCGTCGAGAGAGAGAGGCTACCCTTAGACTTAGATCTATCCTCATATCGAGAGAGAGTGGAATGGACACTTTTGATGGTTGCTTGTAATCTTGGTATGAGTATGTGAGAGTGAGAGATGATGTTGCATGTTGGTGAGAAGCCTTAGTAAGTGAACCCCAGCCTGAGTTTCCTCCCATATACTTGTTTCATCTTGCTTCTTTTGTTTTTGTTTGTTCTTCTTATTATTGTTTTTGTTGTCCAACCTTGGTTTGTGTACCATCATTCCTGAGGGAACACCTTTTATATACCCTCTTCAGCTGGAGTATACAAGTGTTAGATTATGTGCACTTAACACTACCAACCTTGTCCCTGTGTTTGACACTGATCGCTACATCGGACCCCGCTTATCATTGCGGGGGCCTGAGAGTCAGGTTATCTCTTTAAAAGTCTGACTACTCTGAATTCACTCCTTTTGGATGTGTGATTTGGGCCAGTCAGAACCCAAGAAAGTCTCACCTATCAAAGGGAGGGATAGCAAGGGAGAGACAAGTGGGAAAGCAAGTTGGTGCTAGCATACTGACTAGAAGGTACTACTCCTTGTTCATTTAACTAGAATGATAAGAGTTCCAGGTGGTATGTGTGGACTACAACTGAGGTGAGAAGGTCGTTATCACCCAATAGGAGGAAGAGTCAACCGTCGTCCATGGTGATCAACTAGGAGGTCATTGTTGATGTCGTGCAGGTGCAACTTGAAGAAAGGAGCACACTATCGCAAGGGATGGTCGCTGGACTTTCTCCAAGACCAAGTATGATCCTTGCAACCCTCCTTCCCATTACATAATTGTTGATGGGATCTACTGTTTGAAGGGGAATATGGCAATTAAAATTTTTGTTTCTGTTGTCATATCTAATGCAATATTTTCCTACAATGATGTTAGAGCCATGTCGATTTACTATGTTTTGGGATTTAAATTAATATGATTGGATTTTGGTTTTCATCATTTTTTTATTATATGTGATGTGAATATTTAAATGATTAATATGCTTATCTGATTAAAGACCCATACAATCACTATATATATATATGCATATATAATATATGCAGTTTATTTGTATCACCCTAAAATTGATTTTAATGGTGGATGTTAGCATGGTTATCATTAGTAACTCTAAATCTTGTACTTGGTTGGATGGTTATTTATTCCTATTTTATCTGAGTTTTCTTACTGAGCCTCTATCTTCTCTACCATATGTAAAAGTATTAGTTCTCTCCTTCTTATACTCTCCTTGATTGTAACTCAAGGTTTCCCTATTACCATGTAATATGGTACAGAGCATTACAATAGTTTTAGTTCTTATTATGATATAGAAGACGCTCAACACCAAAAGAACCGCTCATACTGATTGGTTGGAGGATTAAGGAGTTCTGGTGACAGGAGGATTTGAACCGATAGGTAGATGGCCCAACCAATTAACTAGAGGTGTTCAGAAGATGTTTGGACTGGAGACCATATGACCAATCCATGAGACCAACCTACTGACAAGGAGGTAAGTCAATCTATTCAAGAGTTAAACCAATCAACTGAGATTGGTTCTAGCACATATCTTCATCAATAACAGGTCATTGTATATGATGTATACCTTAGGTGGATGTAATTCCTAGTGGCTCCAAGTGCAATAGTATGGCCATAACCATCGCTTGTGTTTATAATTTCATGTTTTCATTTTTGGGATATAGTATGTATATGATACATGTAAGTATGTAGTGATTAGATATGTATATATCTATATATTTATATATATAATCCCTCAATCAAATATTAAGTCTTAGATGCTTTCCATAAGCAACACACATGAAAATCATGACCGACTAAGCATAGGTTATGTCAAAGCATAAAGCATTGTCTATCTCATAGAAGTGTGATGGTAGATATGTAGATCTTCCAAAGCAGGATGCATATTCTATCGTGTTAGCTTTTAGATGAGGCTTAACTAGGTGATCTTAATGAGATTAAGTACCTAGAATCATAGAGATGGATTTTGACAAAAATTTGTGCTCACCATCTGACCAAGAGTTGCATTTATATGAAATGGGAAAAAGGTACCTACCTAAATAGTAAAGTTGTGGGAGATCGGTCAAATCTGACTCATGATTTGATGAAATATGGATCTTGGTTCACTATAAAATTGTAGGTTGCAATCTACCGAATTGGTAGTGAGGGCTATCCATTTAAAGGAAATAGTGTGAACAATAATTAATTATAGGATTAATTAATATCGTCAATATTATCAAATCAAATCAAAAGTGTTTTGACAAAATGCAAATTTTACTTTTGTTGATATAAATGGAAAACACACAATCAATGCAATCAGTCCTTGAGAAGGACAATATAAATGGGATAAACTTCCATAATTGGTTCAGGACTTTGAAAAGCATTCTCTATGTCACAAAAACTCTAGTGCTAGTGGAATCCCCTTCATATGCACCTAACATTGAAATGGATGGCTACTTGAAGCATGCCAATGATGTCATAGACATCAAAAACCTTATGTTAGGTTGTAAGAACTATGAGTTGCATAAAAAACATGAAAACCAAGAAAGGTGTAATGTATCTAAGGTGTTTCTTGGGTGCAAACTGATAGAGGGAGATCAAGTAGAGCCCTATGTGCTCCATATGATCGGGTATGTGGAACATCTAGAAAGACTTTGATTTTCTTTAGGTCAAGAGTTGTCCACAGATATGATTATGCAATTATTTCCTAAATGATATAGCCAATTTATTGAGTGTTATCACTTGAGTAACCTAGATAGACCATTGTCTAAGTTGCTTGACATGTTGATAAATTTCAAACCAAAAATGAAGAAGGACAAACCCGTGATGGTGATCGGTGAAATAGAGTCCAAGGAAAAAGTTAAGACCATGAAGTGTTCTGAGATTAAGCTGAAGTCCAATTTTTCTACACTCAAAATAAGGAGATGAGTAATGAAACCTAGGAAGATGAAGAAGGGGATAGAGATCTCTACTTTTAGTATATATAATTGAGATTAAATTCACTACTTATTCATCTTGGTACTTGATACCGGATGTGGATCACAAATTTTCTCAAATGTGAAGGATCTGAAAAGAAGTAGACCTTGAAGAAAGGTGAGGTTGAACTGCATGGGTCTAATGAAGAAAGAGTTGTTGCCAGTGTAGTTGAAACATGTGAGTTATCTCTACCAAGTGGGATTATAATAGAGTTGGAGAAATTCTCATGTATCTGCCATTAATAGGAGCATCATATATGTATCTTGTTTGGACAAGAATGGATTCAAATTTCTTATTAATCGTGGTCGATGTTCTATTGGTAAAGATGAGAACTTTATGGTTGTGTCTCAATGTCTTATGGTCTAAACTTGATATATCTGGAGACAAGTGCGCACAACATATATACCAAAAGACAAAATCTCGACAACTCAAACCAAACATACCTTTGGTATTTTAGTCTAGGGCACATCAATGTGAAATGCATTACTAGACTCCATAAAGATGGATTTCAAGACTCTTTCAATTTTAAATCAAAGTGAGATGAATCTTGTTTGTTGGGAAAGATGAAAAAGACTCCCTTTATTAGAAATAATGAGAGAGTGAGTGATCTATTCTCATACATACTGATGTGTGTGGCCCTTGTAGAACAAATGCTATATGTGGTTATCAGTACTTCATTACCTTTACTAATGACTTTAGTAGGTATGGTTATGTTTACTTGATGAAACATTCATCAGAAATCCTTGAACAGTTTAAGGATTTCATGAATGAAGTACATAACTAACTTGGTAAAAGTATTAAGGCACTTCATTCTAATCAAGGTTGAGAATACTTAAGCCAAGAGTTTGAGGACCTTCGTATCACAATGGACTCCACCTGGAACCCCACAACGCAATGGTGTATCAGAAAGAAGGAATCACACATTAGTAGATATGATGCGATCAATTACAAGTTTTGCTAATATTTTGATTTCCTTCTAGGGACATGCTCTACAAATCACAATGTTTACACTTAACTACATACCATCTAAATCGGTTCAAAAGACACCATATGAGATATGGACCAGGAAGCATCCCAAAAGGATCGATGTGAAGCTTATGTGAGGAAAATGTTTCCTGAAAAGATATGGACCAGGAAGCCTCCCAAAATGTTTCCTAAAAAGCTTCGTATCACAATCGAGATTTGGGGATGTGAAGCTTATGTGAGGAAAATGTTTCCTGAAAAGCTTGATCGATGATCTAATAAATGTTATTTTGTTCGACATCTCAATGAAACCAAAGGATACGTGTATAACCCAACTAACAACAAAGTGTTTGTTTCCAAGGATGTTGCACTCATAGAAGAGGAATTTATATCCAAAGGAATTAGTGTGAGGAAAATAGAACTCAAAGAGGTTCGAGACCAACAAGAAAACATTGAACCTATAGAGTTACAGGAAGAACAAGGAGACTCACAAACTATTGTGGAATCTCAAGTTCCTCATGTAACACAAGAATCTTGTAGATCTATTAGGACATGCCTTGATCCTGAAAGATTAGGTTATCTTGTGACTCAAGAAGGTGGTGAGTTGGTCATAGATGATGAGACAACAACCTACCTAGAAGCTACTAAGGGACCAGAGTCTGAGAAATGGCTTGAAGCAATGAGATCTGTGGTGGAACCCATGTACACCAACAAGGTATGGACCTTGGTGGATCCACTTGAAGGGATAAAATCCATAGGGTGCAAGTGGGTCTTCAAGAAGAAGACTGACATGGATGGTAATGTACAAACCTATAAGGGCAGCACTACTACAGAACACGCCTTTGGCGTCGGTTGTTTAACCCCTTTTAGCGATGGTTCTCAAGAGACGCCTATGTGGGCGCCGCTAAAGGTCAAACTCTTCGGCGTCGGTATTATAACTGACGCCTATATGACTTATAGGCGTCAGTTATATATAGTCATCCGACATCTATAGGGTTCGCGCCACAAAAAAGGGCACCACCTAGGACCCTTTCTGCGTCAGTTAACAACTGAACAACCGACGCCATACTCCCAGACGACATGGTCGTGCTTCACTGCACGGTCGTGTTTATTACTATAGGTGTCAGTTTTATACAAAAAGTGATACCATTTCCACCACGGCCGTGGTTTCCTGCACGGTCAGATTGTTTGTCACATTAGGCGGCGATTTTATCCAAAAACCGACATTTTAGGCCTTTGATGACGGTTTTCTATAAATAACTGACGCCTATATTTTAATTTTTTTTCTTATCAGTTTGCAGGCCTGCTGTGGCTGGTCAGCAGGATGAGAACCTACAGCTCAGTTTTCTGAACTGTAGGTTTACGACATCCATTGATATCAGCCTACAAACAGGCCACAAACCTGCAAAATAACAAATATTTTTTCACACAAGTAGATACATTCAGACATCAATTCAATTCTCACATTCACACATGTAGAAATATTCAAATACATGTAGAAACATTCAGAAATATTCATTTACAAAATATCATTCAGCATCGCTATCAGCATCCCAATTATATCTTACAATCGCCAATGCTTGTATGGCTTTTTCCCATTCTTCTCTTACTTCATTTAATGCTTCCATCGTATATGGAGCATGTATATTTTTTAAGCGTTTACCTATAGTGTGGTCAGTTTTAGACACCTAGAAAGAGAATGATGTATATATATAAGTAATAATATAAAAATAAGATTGATATATTTCATACTAACTAATGAGACTATATATAATACCTCATGTATGGTATTAATATCCAATGTGGCATGTCGGATAATCATATGCATAAATCGCATCACATAGTATGTGCATGCCCAGCCGTTGTCTTGTGTAGTGCACTATAAATTGAAACATACAAAATATTAAAAAATACAACTAAGCACAGTTCACATAAATAATATATACATTGGAGTCGGGAACTTACTTTTACGTTATCCCAAATTATTGGTTGGTTCTTTCTCCTTGGGACATTTCCTCCAGCATTTTTAAATGCATCTAAACCCCTACATGTTAATATAACACAGTAAATTGCATAATTAAATAGTAATGTAATAACATATGTTAACGGATATAAAAATGAAATATTACTTACCAGAATAATGGCATTCTCATTACGTGTCCAATTTTAGTGTTCAATGTACTTCCCGTAGGATCTAGATAATAAACAGTGAACGTCCCGGGGAAAATAACTAGTAACTCCCAATGTCTACTGCTAGAGGTAAAAAAGTTAAAAATTAATAACTCAAAATGCACAATAAAAATGGAATTTTCTTAAGTCCAAATTATAAATAAAGTAAACTTACTTGACATTGAATGGAGCTATTATTATCGTCTTCTTTTGCTGACCAAAAATTGTAAAAGCATCTATATAGTATTGTTGAACACTATCAGGGTCTTTAGCTACCATACTAATCAATGATGGAATCAAAAATCCCACATGATCAAATGCAAATTGTTTGCATTGATCTTCGACTAAGTAGCTACAAAAGATGTATTACGTATGCATTAATATATAAGAAACCAGATCACCGGATCTTACACAAGGTATATGGATGTATAAACCAGATCTCACATTATCCATGTCTCTATCATTGATGTATTCATCCAATCATACATAAACAGCTCAATAATATCTTGTATAAATAAAGATTTATCGTATGATTGACCTGCATAATCTTCTTCTAAAGAAACAATTATAGGGCAATGTATATTATGTGCCTGTATCCAACATGCCATTCCCCTACAAGTAGGACCTAACGGGTATTTTAGGTCAGTTGGAACCCAACTTGGTAATGCAGGAAGTGGAGGTGGAGGCCTAGGTGCTCCGGGTGTCTTCTTTTTAACCTGTATATATAATTTCAGATCAGTTGACCTCATATATACACATTAACAATCTAAAGTAATGTAAATTTATCTTACAATTTCAGTAGTATAGACGACATCTACTTTGGGCCACAATATCACCCCGCCTTCTGCCTCAACAAGTGTATCAATATCTGGGTTGGGGTATGGCAATGTATCTTCCCTCTAATCGGGTAACACACGTATCAGGCTCACACGAACGTAGCCCTGTGGCATTGGAGTCCCGTGAAACATTGCCCCAAGAAGGGACGGGTAAGCTTGCGCCTCTGTAACAACATAGTCTTGCATTCTTAAGTGGCATGGCTTCAATGCCTACAAATTTACGTAAAGAATATTATACATATATACATATCATCTTGAAAACATATCATATTGAAAAGACTAGCTACAATGTCATAAACAATACTTACAGCAGACATGTTAGGCGGTGGGTCTACAGGATTACTTGTAGTCTGTACATCAAGAGAAGAGTGGGTCGCCATAGGTTGATTGGAAGCTTGAGATGCCTACCACCGCAGCAATTCTTCCTTGACCTTCTCAGCAACTATATCATTGACCTTCTTGGCAACTATATCCTCGAATCTCTTATTCTCCTATACTTGGATAAAAGAAACATTAGCTTCTTATTATTGAATTCCCTTTTGTAGTAACATTCTTAAAAAAGAATAGGTTACCTCTTCTTGTGAAAGTCTCGCTCTGGGTTTGTGCTGGGATGGCCCAAAGAATGCTTTGATGCCCACACCAGCTCCTGCACCCCTAACACGTCCAAGATGCTCTGGGTTACCCAGAGCAACTATCAATTCATCCCTTGTTCCCTGAGGGATGAACGTGCCTTATTTCCTCTGCTTGTGCAGCTCCCGCTAATCACCATCAACAGAAATTGGTAAGTTAACACCACAAATAATCAATATTCAAACGATTGCTCTAAGAGTTGTATTTTACCATTTTCGCAGCCGCCTCGGCAGTTACGGGCTTCTTTATTTCACCGTTCTTGTTTTTCCTCCCAGCTATCCAGATATCATGGCGAGGCATGTGTGTGGCAGACTCCTGAGTAGCAGCAGACTCCTGAGTAGCAACAGACTCCGCCTGTAGTCTTTGGCGAACGCTTGCATAGCCCTTTGGACCCATAGTGTGGTCATGCACATTCAGTGCATGCCTTGCTTTTTGCGCCTCACTGAGGGCCTAGTTAGTATGCACATTAATGATTTGGTTAGTAGCACTAAATGTTAATCTTGAATAGGTGAATACAACGTATATTAATTAAATTGGGAGTGACGCCTAATACCTTGAATTCTTCATATTTTCTTGAAGCAACAAAATTGTCCCAATCTTCTTTGTCCAAGAAGTTCCACTGTTCAAGGGCTGACTTCTTCTTCTTATCACCATCTTTTATGTATTCTCTGTTGAGATTTGTCCTATAGTTCCTAAGCATCTTTTCAGCGTGTTGCATCATGCTTTTATGATGCATCTTCTCATCCAAAGCAAACAGATTATGTAAAATAGAATTCTTATTAAATAGTATCCAAAAATAGAATTGCAAATAATATAATTTGTAATCAACAAAATAGAATTGCAAATAATAATAACTCACGCATAAATCCTTCCATATCAAGTCTTTCTTCCCCTGAGGAACTTTATTCCAATTATCATACTTAACACCACAATGGCTTCGAGTGACACACCCAAGATAGTTTACAAAATTATTGTGGTTCACTCCAATTGCATTTCCTCCATTATCAAACTCCACAAATAATTAGGATCCACTGCCACTTAGCGCTATTAACTTCTTCAACAGAGTGATGCCCCTTTTCTTGTTAAGTGTTTGGTGTTGCGCATCAAGTTGCTCCAGTGCTTCAGTGGGTACATGTGCATCATCAACCTAAAATTTGACAAAAATAAACACACTGAATTAGCGCAATATAGAAATATGGGATATATGACATAACTGGAAGATAATGAATTTTATAGAAATACAGGATATGTTTTTAGAACTTACATTGGTATCCTCGCCATGCTCGTCATGGACAACATGCTCATCATGGACTTCATGCTCATCATGGACATCATGCTCATCATGGTCAGCCATCTAAAAATGTCATTAAAAAGGCAAACATTTAGCATTTGTATTAACTAGAAGATAATGAAATATCAAATCTGAAAATGATATTGATATTAAAAAAGCAAACATTTAGCTTCATTAAGATTGTTTGCAGGCATTAGGTACATGAAAAGGATCTAAAATCCAAAGCCCTAGAATGGGTCAAGTTCAAGTCAAAATGGCTACAAGTGTACATTTTGGGTTTTCTATGTAAACGACCTTAGAACATCTATGTAATCACTTGTAATGATGAATTGACTTGTAACTTAGAAGAGAAAAATGTTTGGGACAAATTTCACCAAGTGCTAATCACTTTAAATGCAAATTAGAAAATGGATTACAGACACTTGGTCGGTCGAGTTTTCCTGGATTGAAACTCGACCGATCATCTATGGTCGATTTTCTGAAGATTGCATCGGTCGAGTTATGCACTCACAGAACTCGACCGATCAGGTAACATGCCATTTCCATTTAAATGGTCGGTCGAGTTTTGTCTGAAATTTTCTTGAAAATCCAATACACATTATACACTTACATCCTAAGTGAGATTAGGTGTTCAAGAACAGTCCCAAACCGGGGGCTATCCAACAGCAAACATGGCCGTATTAACTAGAAGATAATGAAAAATCAAATCTGAAAATGATATTGATATTAAAAAAGCAAACATTTATCTTCAATAAAAAAATATAAACATACATGCCTCGAAAATTGTGATCTTTTATCAATTAACAATCCTTCATTGTGATCTCCGCGCACATATAAGTCATCATTAGCTTCAATATTTTGTGGAGTTGGCAACCCAACTAAGAATGGACTGGAGTCATCATACTTATCATAGTACTCTTCTTCATCTATAGGATCTTCAATGAACTATCTTTTACCATGAAGAACAACCAACCATTTATCATTTGCAGGATCATCGATATAGAATATTTGTTTCTCCTTTGATGCCAATATGAATGGTTCACCCTTCTCGCCAATCTTTTCAAAGTTCACCAAAGTGAAACCCAATTCATCCACTATAACTCCTTTGGTGTTATCAACTCAATTACATTTAAAGAGCAGAATTCTAAAATCTATGTAGTCAAACTCCCATATGTCTTCAATGACACCGTAATATGACATTTTAGCTTCACATGGACTCTTATCCTTTGCACTTGAAAAATACATAGTCGACGTTTGAAGAGTGACTCCACTGTTTTGGACGACACTCTTATCATCTTGGCACTTTGTGTAATATGTGAACCTATTAATGTCAAACCCTTCATAAGACATAACATTCGGTTTTGGTTTAAAGGCGAGGCATTGGATAGTTTCTGTAATATCATTTGGTGTTTGAGATAGTTGATGTAAGACTTTATCTTCAAACCACTTAGTAAAAGTCTTATTATTCTCTCTAGCAAGCCACATTGAACTTGCTCGAGGATGTTGTCTCTTGATGAAATTGGTATATTCCTCGATATAAACACTCACTTCGTCCATGTTGTGTAAAATATATAAGTGAGCTTGTTCCAACTGCTCACGGCTGATTACTTTCACCCGTGATCCCAAAATTCCTTTGCCCTCCTCAATATTATTGTCATTAACATGAGTGTTATTACCACTCAGAAAGTCATTGCAAAAATTCATAACCTCTCTCGCCACATAACCTTCAATAATAATCCCTTCAGGCCGATAACAATTTCGAACATTACCTTTAAAAATGCTCATGTATCGTTTAAAGGGATACATTCAATGCAAGAAAATTGGTCCCAACATTTTCACTTCCCTAGTCAAGTGGACAACAAGATGTACCATGATATCAAAGAGCGAAGGAGGGAAATACATCTCAAGCTGACATAGGGTAACAACCACTTCTCTTTGCAAATTATCAAGAGTATCAGGGTCAATAACTTTGCTGCATAGACTATTGAAAAAGAAACAAAGTCTGGTGATTGCAAACCTTACATGCTTCGGCAATATAGATCGAATTGCCACGGGAAATATTTTTTGCATTAGAGTGTGACAATCATGAGATTTAAGACCTATCAACTTCAGATCTTTCATTGATACCAATCTACGGATGTTGGATGAGTAACCATGTGGCACCTTAACATTTACCAAGCATTCACAAAAAGCTTTCTTCTCCTTTCTAGACAACGTATAACAAGCGGGAGGTAAGTATGTTCTTTTATTACCCATTTCACATAATTCTGTTAATTCTGACCTTATTCCCATTTCACGTAGGTCCAGTCTGGATTTTATCCCATCTTTAGTCTTACCTAGTATATTTAACAGAGTACCAATGATGTTATCACAGACATTTTTCTCAATGTGCATTACATCGATACAATGTCTGACTGTCAAAGAACTCCAATAAGGAAGATCCCAAAATATTGACTTCTTCTTGAATGAAGAATTTTCACTCCGTGTGGCCATACTACATTGTGCTTTCTTACCAAATACATTAACAATGTCTTTTACTCTTTCATAAACAACATCCCCTGGTATAGGTTTAGGTGCACTCCGTTCATCATTCCATCCATTGAATGCTTTGCGCTTCCTATGATACGGATGGAATTTTGAAAGAAACCTTCGATGACCAAGATATACAGTCTTGCCGCCATGTTTTAGTCATACTGAATCAGTGTTTTCTTCACATATAGGACACGCTTTATCTCCTTTGACACTATATCCAGACAAATTCCCATATACTGGAAAGTCATTAATAGTGCAAAACAACATAGCATGCAAATGAAATGTCTCTCTTCCTGAAGCATCATAGGTCATCACACCTTCAGCCCAAAGTTTCTTTAAGTCATCAATCAGAGGTTCAAGATAAACATCGATATCATTTCTGGGTTGTTTAGGGCCCGATATCAACAACGACAACATAACGTACTTATTTTTCATACACAGTCAGGGAGGAAGATTGTATATAACAAGCATGACTGGCCAAGTGCTATGTTGGCTGCTCAATGTCCCGTACAGATTCATCCCATCTGTACAAAGACCAAGTCTTAGATTCCTATCTTCTTCACCAAATTTGGGGTACAATAGATCAATCTTCTTCCACTTTGGGGAATCAGACGCATGTCGTAGGATCCCATCATTATTTTTCTTAACATCAGCATGCCACCTCAAATTCTTCACATCTTTCGGATTTGCAAACAAGCGTTGAAACTGTGATATTATAGGTAGATACCACAACACCTTGGCAGGAGAACCAGTTTTGGACTCCCCCAAAGTCATCAATTTATACCGTGACGCACCACATTTTGGACAATCTTTCAAATCTACATAATCCTTTTGAAATAATACACAATCATTCGGGCATGCGTGTATCTTCTTGGCCTCCATTCCCATTGGGCACAACATTTTCTTTACCCGGTATGTTGAGATTGGCATCTCGTTTCCTTCAGGAAGCATTTCTTTCAACAAAGTCAACAATGAAGTGAAGCTTTTGTCGCTCCATCTATTGTTAGCTTTCAACTTATACAATCTCAACACAGCACTAAGCTTCGTAAACTTAGCACAGCCTGTGTATAACGGTATCTCAGCATCATGCACAATGTTTCTAAAGATAGGAGGTGGATCGGTGTGATCTACCCTACAACTATCCAGCATCGCATCAACGATGTCTATTGGAACTGGTTCGTTCACATCTACGTCATCGGAGGCAATTTCTTCTTCCACACAAGCACTGCTATCGACATCTACTGGTTTCGAGTTTGAAATCTCTCCATGCCAGTGCCATTCTGTATAGCCTTGTACAATCCCGTTGCACATGACATGACTTTTAATTTCCTCACCAGTGCTGACTTTCAAGTTGTTACCGCAATGCCTACATTGACAGTAGAACCTATCTGTAGGTTTTTTCCTATGTTCCTCGACAAATCTAATAAACTGATCAAGACCAGATATAAACTCTGGGGTGCAGCGATTGCGAATGGACATCCATGATCTATCCATTCTACGATCAAAGAGAAAACAAGTATATATTAGGACAAGATTAGGGTATACACTTACGTCCTATCCAAGATTGTTCACTTTCTAGGCCAACAAACACATGTGATGTCATTCTAATATATAATAAATGTGTACCACCTATCCCATCCTTGAACACCTAATCTCACTAGTAATTGTAAAATGTGTATTGGGTTTTCAAAAAAAATCGGCAGCATTTCCCCGCTGTTCTCTAAGTACATATGTACTTAGAGAACAAATGAGGAAATGCTACCGAAATTTTCTCAAAAACCCAATACACATTATACACTTACATCCTAAGTGAGATTAGGTGTTCAAGAATAGTCCCAAACTGGGGACTATCCAAGATTTACTCCTAACGAGTAAATCTTGGACAAGTTTCTAGGCCAACAAACACAATAATAGATATGTACATGTTAGGGTTTCATCACAATTGATGTTAGGGTTTAATCAAATCAAATTAGGATGCTACAATGGACAAGTTTAAATCTTACTTCAACATGCATCAAAATTTACTGAATTAGGTCAAGCATTAGGATTAGAAGCACAAATATATGCAAGCAAAAGATTTGTTCGTATCCTAGAATTTACATAAACCATTACATATAGATTTGTTCATATCCTTACCAATAGCAAACACGGCCGTGGCTATGTTGGCCTACCACGGTCGTGTTGGGCAGCACGGCCGTGGTAGGCCAACACAGCCACGGCCGTGTTTGCTGTAGGTAAAGAGCTAGGGAGAAAGAAGAACAGAGGCTACGGCTAATACCTGGAGAGAAGAGCAGCAAGCAGCGGGCGTTGGCAAGGAAGAAGACAGTGCGGTGGTGATGCAAGGAGGAAGGTGGCGCGGAGGCAATGTAGGGAGGAAGGAGCCACAGTAGGGCATGAGCAAGGAGGAAGGTGGCATGGCGGCGACGCAAGGAGGAAGGCGGTGGGCGGCGGCGGCAATGCAGAGCAGAAGCAGCGTTTTTATAACCTCAATTTCTTGAATATGTAATAAAGGATGTAATTCTCTTTTAATGAATAAAATGAATCTTTTTTCTTTGATTTGCAATAGATTTCGTATGAAATGGCCTTGATTGATTGATGTTGGGCTTTATTGTTCATTGAGCCCAATTGAAAAGAAGAGAGAATTAAAAAGGAAAAGAAATTGATTAATAAAAGAGAATTATGAGAAATTGACAAATAAAAGAAGATAAAGGAAAACCAATATTCCCCAATATGGGAATTCGTGCCTTTATGATTCCTTGAGGTCCAAGGGACCCAAAACAACAAGATAATCACAAAGGAAGAAGGAATATAATTTAATTTGGATTAATTAATAAGATAACTTGGGAGAGAAGGAAGTCTTCTCATCCATTGCTTTTTTTCCCAAAATTCGTACAAAGCTAGGCAATAATTAAAGGAACGTTCCCTTAAAATTTGAGATAAATAGGAGTTATGGTTTGGGAGATATTAATTTTCCAAGATTTCTCCAATTTGGGAATTATTCTGAATAAAAGCAATAAATCGTTTCTCTTATGTTTGATCGTGGGCGATGAGATCCGTTGGATCTTAATCCAACGATGGACAGTCATCGTCTAAAGTCCCAACCGAACTGGGAATCTGCAGGTTCTAGGGAGACTTTCTCTCCTGGTTTTCTCATGAACTAGTGGACATGCCAGCCTGGTCTTGGCCCCATTAGACTCAGGAGAGGAAAACGTGAAGATTCCATCCTATTTTTGCTAAGTTTGGTCGTCGTTTTAGGAAATGCCTAACACGGCAGGACCTTGCCCAACCCTATATATAGGGGAGGGTTGTGGGGAGAACCAGCATCCCTAATTGCTAGAACAAACTCTGCGGCGGGAGGCAAGGAGTGTTTTCACGCTTTCAATTGCACCATCGACCCTAACCTAGACCATCATCGACACCGCCAACCCTGCCGAAATCCGGCGAGCAGGAGGGTGGCCTTGGCGAGGTTCAGGTGGACAATTAAGGGGCATCTTCATCTTTGGCCGAGGGAGATGAAGCTCCCTGTACCCTCAGCTTGCCCGCAGGAGGTCTGGAGCCCAAAGTCAACTCACAGGTTGACCATCGAGGCTACACCCTCACGCAAGGTTGAAGACGAAGACCAACTTGGTCTTTTACAAATCCGTCCCTCCACGTCGCATTATCTGGTAAGGACAATTCCATCCTTTGGATCCTTTTTTTTTGTTGATCGTGGTGGGTGCGATCCGGGACGCTGGATCCTGAGTGGACCAGCGGACCACGGATCCGACGCCTCTTGTTTTTTCTAAAATAGCAAGTAAATTAATAAAAGAGTTTTCTTGTTAAAAATAGTATCTTGAGCTAGGAACCACGGATGGGGGAAGTTAATACATGAAAAATGATCAAGAAAATATGAGGAATATGTTAAAAATGGTTTGGACATTTAAATCTGTATATCTTTACAAAAGTATATAATTTGATGGAAAAAGTGTTAATTTGTAGTTAGAAAACCCTAATTGTTAACTAAAGATGGTTTTAATCTTGCAGTTAGGGTAATTCAAGCATGTCTAACATTGATGATTAAGATGTTGTTAACCTGTTTTGGATAATAGAATTGCAAAGTTTAGGGTTTTAAACTTAATATAATGGTTAAGATGCTTAGAAACCCTAAAGTAGAGAAAAGAAAAGATATAGTAATATGAAAATTGGGGTTTAAGTGGTCCAAGCCTGATCTTAAGGACCTTAATGGAAAATAATTAGGGTTTGATGGTTTTTGATAAAAGTAAGGTAAAAAGTAATAAAAAGGAAGTGAAACCCTAAATTATGGGTAAAACCCTAAAAAGGAGTAATAACCCTAGAAGACAACTAGGAGTGATAGATGATGATGACGAAATTAATGATAAGGAAATTGGATGCCTTTTTTAGGAAAATTGTGTGTGTGCTTGCTTGAATCCTGATTGATTGGTTATTTCTGCATTCAAGTCTACTTTATAGGTATGTGGTTAATTATGAATAACCACTTTAGTTTCCCGATGGATTCCCGGATGTTTAATCGCATTGAATGCAACTAAACTGTTTGAATGTTCATATTGCAAATATAAAGTGACTATGACAATCACAATTTAAATTAAATGTGTATTCCCGCACCTACGTGTCACCCTGATGGAAGATGCCATGAAGGTCAGGCCCAAGAGGGTAGACCAATGGACACCATGAGAGGTGACCCTAGACACCAAGCTCGGGAATGAGAAGGTGGTCAATGAGGCATGACTATGGAGCACCATGAGAGGTGACTCCTAGGCACCAAGCTTGGGATTGAGAAGGTGGCCTTAAGTCAACTCCAGGGTTAGGGAAAAAGTGGTGGGGATGGGCACATGGGAAAATGTAAATTGACTGGCAAATTATCTTGATTGTAATATTTAGATTGTTAAAATTAATTGTGAAATTTCGGTTGCCTCCACATACCAGCAATTGCTGATCGATGTTTTGCTTGTCGGCGTTTTAGGTAAAATCCTGAAAACACAAACAGTAAAGTGACATATCGTGAAATTAAGAAATAAAGTGAAAGGAGGATTAGATAGAGTAATTCAAGCTGTGGATAGTTAGATTTCCAAGTTTTAAAAAGGTAAGTAATTTTTTTTTAATTTTGTACCCAATTCCAGTTTAGTTAGTAGAATTTCATAACTATTGTTGATTATATGTTGAACCTTTGATCTTGTTAATTGAAAATGGCTCTGACCATCGGGTCTCCCTTAATTGGGGGTTACCTGGGGGCAGGGTCGTTACAATTGGTATCAGTGGGTAGGTTCTTCATCTAATCATTAATAATTATTAAATTTTACAAATTCCATAGAACCGAGGGAGTTATTAGAGGAGTGTCTGAAAGACTGAGGTGTCTAGAAAAGGATCACTTCCGGGGGCTGGCAAGATTTTCCTCCACACCGCTAGTCAGAATACAAGGACTCCCAGATTGTGTGACTGCCTGGACGATGTCTTAGGATATGACTCTAAATAAGATACCTTTAGGACTCTCTCATCTTACTCATCTCTCCTCAACTCAATTTTCTCTTAAGGATTGTAAGGATTAGGGTTTTCTCTCTCTTCCCCACCCTCATGTGGTATGGGTTAAGGTTGATAAGGTCTAAGGGATCCTCCACCAAATTAATAAAAGATACGTAAGTAAGATGTCATTGACATAAGTGTTATTTTAAAGGTAAATTAAAAGTCTTTTTGGTGTGTTTGTACAGATGGCTCGTACAAAAGTCGTGGCTATTCCTTTTTCCACCAGTGATGGTGGACCACCCCATAAGGAGAATGGATCCTCTAAGAAGAGGAAGCAGAACCATGGGGGAGAGACCTCTAAGAAGAGAAAGAGGCCTGAGGAAGCTGTGCATGAGGCTCCCAACCCTGAACCAATGCTCGGCATCAACCGAGAGCAAGGGGAAGGACCAGAATATGAGGAGTACCATATGAATGAAGAGGAAGCCCGAATGGAGGAGGACCAGCCTGGTGGTCCAGAACCATCCATGGTGGTTCATACAACAGATGCAATTTGGATGGAACAACAAAAGCAACTGACTGAGGCTATTTGTGCCCTGGCCCTTAGGGACATAGATAGAGCTGAGAATGGTGAGCCACTTCCAATTCGTCCTCGACTTGGGGTCACCATCCTAGACTTCATCAAGCTGAACGTCGAGAAGTTCTGGGGAGAAGACAAGTCTGAAGTAGTCGACAAGGCCGAAGCTTGGCTACTTGTAGTCGAGAATGGGTTCCGTATGCTCGAGGTACATCCAAATAAGAAGGTTTTGTTTGCTACTCACCTTTTGGAAGGTGCAGCCAAGATATGGTGGGAGAACCATATCACGGGAAGAGACATAAGTGAGGAGCCGATGGCATGGACTGACTTCAAGACCATCTTCACCGCCAGATTCCTCCCCATCTCAGCAAAGAAAGAGAAAGAAAGGGAATTCATCAGCATGACTCAAGGAAGCTCTTCAGTTGCGGACTTTGGTCATAAGTTCTGCCTCCTGGAACATTTTAGACACATGATGGATGAAGAGAGGAGGGTGGACCACTTCATGGAACGTCTACACCCTGCCATCAAGCCTCATGTGATGGCTAGTAAGCCAAAGACCTTTGCCGAAGCCTACAACACTGCCTTGGACATGGAAAGGACAGTGATGCCTGCACAGAACCAATCCAGAGGGTACTTGGGTTTCACTGAAGGAGCTCAAGGGCATATGAATGAACACAGGAAGGGACAAGGATGCAACCACAACAAGAACAAGCATGGGCACAAAGGCAAGCCCCGTGGTCGCCTCCAGCAGTGCCACACCTGTGGATGGGCACATCCTGGGAAGTGTCGCTTTGAGAAGAAGGTATGCTTCAGATATCAACAAGAGGGAAACTTCATCACCAACTGCCCTCAGTCTGACCCGAGAGGACCTTTGGGGTCACAGCCTATGGAAGCACAGTCAATAGCTGCAACACCCCCAGCAGGAGCACCAGCCGGAGCACCTCCAGCTGGAGAGAGGAGACAAGCTAGAGTGTTCACCATCGACAATGAAGACGCTCGGGCGAACGCTAATAAGTTGATTGAGGGTAATAACCCCTAGAGTTTTCTTTTAGTTCAGTAGACCATGTAGTAGCTTTCTGATATGGAATAACTATGTAGTCTTGCTGGAAGTTATGGGACATAATGTAAAAGCACTCTTTGATTCTGGTTCTACTAATACTTTTATTTCGAGAAATCTGGCGACTATGCTTGGTTTGGATATCAAGGATTTGGGTTATGTTTTGGATGTCACAACTCGAGTGGTCGTATTTATACCTCTCTTTTGAAAACCCCTGTGTTTCCAGTTAAGTATCTGAACCATGAGCTTCCCACTGACTTCATCCTTCTCAATATGAATGATTTTGATGTAATCATCGGTATGGACTGGCTTTCCACCTATAGGGCCCAAATTGACTGTAGAGAGAAGAAAATTCTCATTAGGAAAATTGGCTATCCACACTTCACCATTCGAGGAAGGAAAGATGCGACAACTAGTCCTTACATATCCACTTTAAAAGTTGAACGGATGCTATCTAAGGGTTGTCGAGCCTACCTAGCCAAACTTACCATACCCGAAGTTAAGGGGCAATGCTTAGAGGACATAGAGGTGGTTCAGGAGTACGCGGATGTGTTTCCATATGATTTACCAGGGATTCCCCCTGAGAGGGAGGTAGACTTCTCGATTGAGTTAGCTCCTGGGACTAACCCTATATCTAAGGCACCCTATAGAATGGCCCCTGTTGAGTTGCTTGAGTTGAAAACACAGTTGTAAGAGTTATTGGATAAGGGGTTCATCCGTCCCACTACATTGCCATGGGGAGCACCAGTCCTCTTTGTAAAAAAGAAGGATGGGTCGCTTCGAATGTGTATTGATTATCGGATGATCAATCAGGCAACCATTAAGAATAAGTATCCTTTTCCTAGAATAGATGACTTGTTCGACCAACTCAAATCGACTCGAGTCTTTTCCAAGATTGATTTGAGATCAGGATACCACCATGTGAGAGTGAGGAGTGAGGATATACCTAAAACGACTTTCAGAACCCGCTATGGCCACTATGAGTTTGTGGTCATGCCATTTGGATTATCGAATGCACCGAGTGTCTTCATGAACCTCATGAACAGTGTGTTCCAGCCCTTCCTTGACTCCTTTGTGATAGTGTTCATAGATGACATCTTAGTGTATTCAGATGACCTAGCCCAACACCGTGAACACCTGGGTAGAGTCCGTGATATCCTGAGAAAGCATTAGTTTTTTGGAAAGTTCTCGAAATGTGAGTTTTGGTTGGACCGAGTCATGTTTCTGGGACACATCATCTCAGGAGGAACAATCACCATAGATCCAGCCAAAGTATCGGCAGTTCAAGACTGGCCGGCTACAAAGAACCCCTCTTAGATTCGCAGCTTCTTGGGATTGGCCGGATACTACCGTCGCTTCATCAAGGATTTCTCCAAGACTGTGTTACCACTAACCATGTTGACCCGGAAGGATGTGAAATTTGTGTGGTCTGATGTATGTGAAGCTCGCTTCCAAGAATTGAAGGAGAAGCTGACCACCGCTCCTATGTTGAATCTACCTTCTGGAAATGAGGGTTTCATGATATTCACCGATGCTTCCAAGATGGGACTTGGCTGTGTGTTGGAATAAGATCGGCATGTGGTTGCATATGCTTCCCAACAGCTCAAGCCAAATGAGGTGAATTACCCAACACACGACCTGGAACTAGTTGCTATCATCCATGCTTTGAAGATATGGCGGCATTACATGTACAGTGCTACCTTTGAAATCTTCACCGACCATAAGAGTCTGAAATACCTGCTGACACAGAGAGATCTGAACCTACGACAACGACGATGGATGGAGTACATGAAGTATTACGACTTCACCATCGCCTACCATCCTGGTAAGGCGAATGTCGTAGCTGATGCGTTGAGCCAGAAACAACTTAAGTGTGCAGCTGTTTTGTCTAGTCAGTGGAAGAGTTTGGAGGAACTTGTGGAATGGACTCCACAACTGTTAGAGGACCGAGTCCGGTTGGCTAGTATCCATATTCAATCTGAGTTGTTGAGTGAGATCATAGCTGCACAGTTGACCATTGGAGAGCTAGACAAGATGAAAGGTTTAATAATGAAGCCACAGACTCGTCTATCCGTAGGAGTGGATGGAGGAATCATGTTTGAAAATTGCATGTGGGTTCCTGTGGATTCACCAATGAAGGATCGTATTCTACAAGAAGCCTATGGATTCAAATATACAGTACACCCAGGAACTACTAAGATGTTCAAGGATCTGTAATGGTTTTTCTGGTGGCTAGGAATGAAGAAAGACATTGCATCATGGGTGGCTAGTTGTCTTACGTGCCAGATGGTGAAGGCTGAACACCAACGACCCGGCGGACTTTTACAGTCGATAGAAATTCCATAATGGAAATGGGAGCAGATCACCATGGATTTTGTGGTGGGTATACCTCGGACCAAGAAGGGTCATGATGCGATATGGGTCGTGGTAGATCGTCTTACCAAGTCAGTACACTTCCTTGCCTTGAAGACCACTGCCAAGGTGGCAGACCTAGCTGAGTTGTACATTAGACAGATAGTGCGGTTGCATGGTATACCAGGATCGATCATTTCAGATAGAGACCCAAAGTTCACTTCCAAGTTATGGAAGCAAGTTCAAGAGGAACTTGGTACCAGGTTAAAGTTTAGTACCGCTTATCACCCCCAAATGGATGGTCAGTCAGAAAGGACGATCCAAACTTTAGAAGATCTGTTGAGAGCTTGTGTGCTCGACTGGGGCAGTTCATGGGAGCAATATTTGCCGTTAGCACAGTTTGCCTACAACAACAGCTATCAAGCCAGTATCAGGATGCCTCCATATGAGGCTTTGTACGGAAGACCGTGTCGGTCACCACTTCACTGGGATGATGTGGGTGAGAGGACCCTGTTGAGGTCAGATGAGATCCAAGTGTATGCTGATAAAGTGGCTTTGATCAAGCAAAGGCTGAAGAGAGCCCAGGATCGACAAAAGTCGTATGCTGATGCAAAGCGGACTGATGTGCATTTCACTGTGGGAGATCATGTGTTTTTGAAAATCTGACCGCTTTGAGCTATAGCTAAGAACAGAGGAAAGCTGAGTCCCCGATACGTGGGTCCGTTTGAGGTATTAGAACGGATTGGTGAAGCTGCATACCATTTGGCGTTACCCTCTTAGTATAGCATGATGCATGATGTGTTTCACGTGTCTAACCTGAAGCGATATGTGCAAGATCCGAGCCATGTGCTGAGCGTTGGAGTTATGGTTTGGGAGATATTAATTTTCTAAGATTTCTCCAATTTGGGAATTATTCTAAATAAAAGCAATAAATCGTTTCTCTTATGTTTGATCGTGGGCGATGAGATCCGTTGGATCTTAATCCAACGATGGACAGTCATCGTCTAAAGTCCCAACCAGACTGGGAATCTGCATGTTCCAGGGAGACTTTCTCACCTGGTTTTCTCACGAACTAGTGGACATGCCAGCCTGGTCTTGGCTCCATTGGACTCAGGAGAGGAAAATGTGAAGATTCCATCCTATTTTTGCTAAGTTTGGTCATCGTTTTAGGAAACGCCTAACTCGGAAGAACCTTGCCCAACCCTATATATAGGGGAGGGTTGTGGGGAGAACCAGCATCCCTAATTGCTAGACCAAACTCTACGGCAGGAGGCAAGGAGTGTTTTCTTGCTTTCAATTGCACCATCGACCCTAACCTAGACCATCATCGACACCGCCGACCCTGTCGGAATCCGGCGAGCAGGAGGGTGGCCTTGGCGAGGTTCAGGTGGACAATTAAGGGGTGTCTTCATCTTCGGCCGAGGGAGACGAAGCATCCTGTACCCTCAGCTTTCCCGTAGGAGGTATGGAGCCCAAAGTCAACTCACAGGTTGACCATCGAGGCTGCACCCTCACGCAAGGTTGAAGACGAAGACCAACTTGGTCTTTTACAAATCCTTCCATCCGCGTCGCGTTATCTGGTAAGGACAATTCCGTCCTTTGAATCCTTTTTTTTGTTGATCGTGGTGGGCGCGATCCGGGACGCTGGATCCTGAGTGGACCAGCGGACCACGGATCCGACGCCTCTCATTTTTTCTAAAATAGCAAGTAAATTAATAAAAGAGTTTTCTTGTTAAAAATCGTATCTTGAGCTAGGAACCTCGGATGGGGGAAGTTAATACATGAAAAATTATCAGGAAAATATGAGGAATATGTTACAAATGGTTTGGACATTTAAATATGTATATATTTGCAAAAGTATATAATTTGATGGAAAAAGTGTTAATTTGTAGTTAGAAAACCCTAATTGTTAACTAAAGATGGTTTTAATCTTGCAGTTAGGGTAATTAGAGCATGTCTAACATTGATGATTAAGATGTTGTTAACCTGTTTTGGATAATAGAATTGCAAAGTTTAGGGTTTTAAACTTAATATAATGGTTAAGATGCTTAGAAACCCTAAATTAGAGAAAAGAAAAGATATATTAATATGAAAATTAGGGTTTTAGTGGTTCAAGCCTGATCTTAAGGACCTTAATGGAAAATAATTAGGGTTTGATGGTTTTTGATAAAAGGAAGGTAAAAAGTAATAAAAAGGAAGTGAAACCCTAAATTATGGGTAAAACCCTAAAAAGGAGTAATAACCCTAGAAGACAACTAGGAGTGATAGATGATGATGACGAAATTAATGATAAGGAAATTGGATGCCTTTTTTAGGAAAATTGTGTGTGTGCTTGCTTGAATCCTGATTGATTGGTTATTTCTGCATTCAAGTCCACTTTACAGGTATGTGGTTAATTATGAATAACCGCTTTAGTTTCCCGACGGATTCCCAGATGTTTAATCGCATTGAATGCAACTAAACTATTTGAATGTTCATATTGCAAATATAAAGTGACTATGATTATCACAATTTAAATTAAATGTGTATTCCCGCACCTACATGTCACCCTGATGGAAGATGCCATGAAGGTCAGACCCAGGAGGGTAGACCAATGGGCACCATGAGAGGTGACCCTAGACACCAAGCTCGGGAATGAGAAGGTGGTCAATGAGGCATGACTATGGAGCACCATGAGAGGTGACTCCCAGGCACCAAGCTCGGGATTGAGAAGGTGGCCTTAAGTCAACTCCAGGGTTAGGGCAAAAGCAGTGGGGATGGGCACCTGGGAAAATGTAAATTGACTGGCTAATTATCTTGATTGCAATATTTAGATTGTTAAAATTAATTGTGAAATTTCGGTTGCCTCCACATACCAGCAATTGCTGATCGATGTTTTGCTTGTCGGCGTTTTAGGTAAAATCCTGAAAACACAAACAGTAAAGTGACACATCGTGAAATTAAGAAATAAAGTGAAAGGAGGATTAGATAGAGTAATTCAAGTTGTGGATAGTTAGATTTCCAAGTTTTAAAAAGGTATGTAAAGTTTTTTTTAATTTTGTACCCAATTCCAGTTTAGTTAGTAGAATTTCATAACTATTGTTGATTATATGTTGAACCTTTGATCCTATTAATTGAAAACAGCTCTGACCATCGGGTCTCCCTTAATTGGGGGTTACCGGGGGGCGGGGTCGTTACAAGAACCGTCGATGGTGAGGAAGCAACAGGTAGCGTCGGCGGCGAGCGAGAAGCAGCGGGCACCAGGCGGCGAGCCGTAGCGGGAGATGAAAGAGAAGACAATGAAACAGAAGAAAGGGGAACACTTGCTGTTCGTGGGTCTATTAAGTTGGTAAAAGGTGTCGGTTATCAACACTACAACAAACTCTACTTTCAACGGCAATTTGTTTCGGCATATTTAATATAGGGTGCCACAAAGTTAATTGCGCACTCATGAACCGCACCCGCAATGAGCGCTCCATCTTTTCACGCGCGCCCACACGTCTGATTTTAGATAAATGCACAAGAAAATCAATTCTTGTTGATAATACTCGCGAGGTCGGTTGCGCTCCTCTAGTCTCTTCCCGTAAGCACCCCAGGGAACCAGGACTCGGCATCATTTGTCCTGCTCCACCTCTCCTCCCGATGACTTCACCAACAAAGACGGAAATCAGTTTCCCCGTCCCTTTCCCAAGTGGTTTCTTCGGTTGGGGATCTCTATGCCTTGGTTGATCCTTGGGAGGCAGAGTTCTTGATCCTGTAGTTTGCATAGCTCTCAATCTCCTAACCGGCATCACTCTTGATCTCCTGACTGAGAGCGCTTCAGATCGGAGAAAGATAAGGGTCACCCATACCAGCTAAGTCCTTTTCCCCCAAATTTCTCCTTCGGTTTCAAACCCTATTCACCGTTCCTAACCTTCTATGGCAGTCACGACCATCTGTAATTTCTTCCTAGACATCTACTATTTACCATACTAAACACCAACTAAAGTAAACTCGTTTCCGTCCTCACTACAGTCCACCCGTATCACGCCGCTCTACAGTCCATCCGTATGACGCCGCTGAATACGATTCGATATGCCATGGCTTCTATTCTCAAGTAATGACAATGTGATTTCTGCTGCTAAATCGTACTGTATTTCACCGCTTAGATTTAGCTTTCTTAACTCTCTTTGTACGGCGACGGAATCACCATCGCCTCCTTTTCTCATTATTTATTTCCTTTTGCGGCAATGAAATCTGCATCCCTTCCTCGTCTCGTAATCGTCCGTATTTTTTTGTGGTGTTTGTTCGTCTTTTGTTTCATATTGTTGCCTCCCGGATCTGGATTTCCAGACCAGCTGTGCCGGCGGTGTACTGCAGAGAGGCCTAGAAGTTGACCTGGAGTGAGGTGAGACGGTGCAAGCTGAATCCTCCTATCGCCAACAGAACCGGCTACAAAAAGCGGAGTATAAAATGATGGATCTAAAGGATATAGTAACACATCAAACATGATACATGGCAGACACAGTTTTTACAATAACGAAGTTTACTATGAAAATAGCATGTATTCGATCAGTTTTTTCTTCTGAATACGTAGCCAATGTTATAATCAATTCATTCATGGATAGTCGCGGAAATACATGATTTATTGATAAGAATGCTTTATCATTGATATGTTTCCTTTTGCCTCTTGGTTTCAGGATTCTCTCTATTTTATAGAAAATCAGTGCTTGCAGTTGGATGATGATATTCATATCCTGAAGGTTATGTTCGTTGTTACTACTCTAAGTTGACATCACTACGTGATTATCACCTTTGCCAATTGCCCGTATGTATATTTTGCTTATCTTGCCTGTCATACATAGTGATGAACTATGACACGAGCTGTAAGGAATTGATGTTGTTCAAGGTGGCATGAAGGGGGTAACAACCGTTGTTCGAGGCAAAATATATAAGTTTAGTAAATCCATGGGCTGAGTCTTCTATAAATGCACTAAGTGCACAAAGCGCATCCGTTTAGTAAGCTTATGGGTGTTGAATACTATAAGTAAGTGCACAACACCAGAAACACACATACTTTCATTTGTTTATTATATCTTAACTACGTTTATCTCCTTGGACAAAGTACAGATAATTCTTGAAGTTGACAATACTATCGCTGCGTCAAGACTCATCTGTGTTGCCACCGTGTAAGCTTTGCATATATTGCATGTCGGTAACTAGAAGTATTCATAGAGGATGAGAAGAGTTGAAATAAGGAATTGGCATTGGTCAAGACAACATGAGGCGGCTGGTTGCAACCGGTGGTGTTCGAACCAAAGTGTATGGATTTAGTAAGTCCATCGGTACCTCCTCTTCAAAGTGGTTAGTGTCATGTTTTTCATTTTTTATATTTTTTTCTCCTTTTGGAGTGGTATAGATATACTCCGCATATTAAGCTTATATCGCATCTATATGATATACTTTTATATTTTTTAAAATAAAACGTATATATTTAATCAACTTTAAATTTGTGAGTGAGTAAAAGTTTAATGGATCTCCAACTGCTCTGTGCCTAATAAAAAACTAATGATCTCTGATAATGTAAATTAACTGTTTCCAATTTCTTTAGGGTGAAGTCTCAGCTTCCTTTACATCGTTGGTACCTTGTGGTATGAGTGCTATCATTATTAAGATACCAAACATTTTGGTTGTACCCATTCTAATATTAGAATATACATCCATCTTAATACATGAAGCAGAAGATAATCATACATTGTTTGTAGTAGTGCTATCAATTTTTGTCTGAACTCCGAACCCTTGAACCCGATCCCATTCGAACTGGAAAAAATTGGTTTCAATTTTGAACTTTATCAATCTGGGTTGGTTTTGGGTTTGAATATTGATGTGTGAATTGAAACCAAGTCAGTTATGGCCTTATGGGTCGTAATTTGCTCTACCGGATTAAATCTGGGTTGAAAAAATAGGAAATATAAGTTCTAATAATGTATAAATTACTACATATCATTTGTAATTAACAAAAGTTTATGATCTAGGTTCAGTTTCACTTTAGACATTGTGAAATTGGGTCCAGTTCCGTACATACCCCTTGTAAAAAAATTCAGTTCCGAGTCAGTTCCGGATTGAGCTATTTTACATCATTCTGGTTGTTGTCCGTCCTAGAACCGACCCGGAACTAGTTTTTTGACACCCCTAGTTTGTAGAGCGTATAGAAATTACATTTTTCTGGTCATCTTTATAAATGTAGATTTCAGTATAACCATTTGATTTAAAATAGGAAATATGAGTTCTAATAATGTATAAATTACTACATATCATTTGTAATTAACAAAAGTTTATGATCTAGGTTCAGTTTCACTTTAGACATTGTGAAATAGGGTCCAGTTCCGTACATACTCCTTGTAAAAAATTCAGTTCCGGGTCGGTTCCGGATTGAGCTATTTTACATCATTCTGGTTGTTGTCCGTCCTAGAACTGAGCCGGAATCGGTTTTTTGACACCCCTAGTTTGTAGAGCGTATAGAAATTACATTTTTCTGGTCATCTTTATAAATGTAGATTTCAGTATAATCATTTGATTTACAATAATTTATGTTGGTAAAATAATTTATGTTGTTGGCTGCCTATTAGTCTATGAGCCAGTAGGTTCTAGAAAATTAAACTGTACCACATTTTTTTACTAATCTCGTGTTTGTGGTGGTGTCATTCATAGTTGTAGTGCGAAGTGTAGGTTAGTAAACTGCTTTCTTTCTGTTGGTTAAACTATTACATTTGTATTTTATAAGAGAAGCAAATCAATATCTATCTTCTATATTGGCAGTGAAAACGTGTATATGTTTTGTTTCATAGATAACTCAGTCATGTAATTATCTAAATCAAATGATAGTCTATTTTGTAGTAAAATGAATTGGAGCATCAACAAGTGATGGACCTAGTTGCTTGCTGAAGTCAAACTATAAATCAACACATGAAGATTTAGTTGGTAAAGATATGCTCAATTCTTTTCAAACAATGATAAGGATATATACATACATTATCTTCATAGATAATGTAATAGGGAAATAGATCTATTGGCTTCTTGGTGTTTTTTTGGCAAGCTATGTTCTCTTATGTTATAGCTAGTTAACTTGTATAATGGGTTGATCTGCCTACTATGGTTCGTAAGAAAATGCTTTACATTGTGTTGATTGGAATGAGAAATTCCACCAACGCCTCTATATTGTTGTACTTCATCTTAGTAGACTCTTATGGAAAGTGAAAAATCTAAAAACAGAATAGGTGTGATTAGCACTCAGAATTTAATTTATTCATTGCTTGGTTATTCTACATAACCTAACATGAATTTCCTAAAATGCATCTCTTATTTTTTTTGACTTCTTACTTATTTCATAGATTTTGCTAACATGATTCTTTGGTATTGACTTTTTGTGATATATACCTAGATTCATTATTTATCTATATGCTTCCAACATGGAAAAAAGAACACATTAGAATGTGGTCCAATCTCCATAAAGAGGATGGTAAGATATATATATACTCGTGGAATGCTGGCTTAGGGATAGTGGTGTACCCACATATTGGACTGGGGGCATGCGTTTACCTAGAATATGATTTATACATGTTAAGTTGTATGAGACTAATATATTATCTACTTGCAATTAGGAAACTACATGTACCTAAAATGTCATTTCACATCCAATTCGAAACATGGGTGGTGACCGAATTTTTTCTCTCGGTCCCACTCATCAAGGGGGAAAACCTAGAAGTTTGCCCGATTGATATCACACTAGGTTGTTAAGGCGGCTAGGTGCTCAATTTTTCTACAGTAACGCCTAGTAAGCCTAGGCGCCTAGGCACCCGCCTAGGCATTTCTAGGAATTTTGAACAGATGGAAAAATATGATGTCTTGTAGATATATAAATCCTAAATTGAGTAATACATTAAACTATATTAAATTGTAAACTACACAATAATAGAGTACAGACTAAACAGCCCTATATCCAGAAATCTATTATGCATTGCCAGTAATAAACCAGAAAATAGATAGAACTGAAAAGATGTCCAAAATTGGTGGAGAATAGAAGTTGAACTTGATACATCAATAAAATATGAAAGCACAAATCAGATTAGTAATTTATAACCACATGTCTAATTGTCTATAGGTATATAACTAATGTAATAAGACAGCCTTAGCTAACAATAATCAATAATGAAATTCAAGATCATTTCTTAAGTGTTAGCTATATCATCAGATTCATCTTTGTCTTCATCTTCATCATAATGATATGACTCATCTGTTTGATTATCTTCTTCTTCAACTTCCTCATCATCTTGATGATCAACTACAGTTTTGCTCTTTCCTTTCTCTGCTTTTGCCAAGACATTCTCCTTTTTTAGTGCCTTTTCCTGTATTGGTGTGCTTGTAGAAGCATGTACGACCTTTCTCTTACGGAATAAGTTGCAAGTTGTTCGGTTGTATCATCTTGCCCTTTTTCAGCAGCAATAGATGACCTTGTAGCTCCTTTTCTCTTGGGTCTACTCTCTTCGTCAACCCCCATTGCCTCATCAATGAGTCTCCAAGTTAGGCCATCATGATCAGGAATGGTGGCCTCATCCAGAATCCCAGTCATCCACTCACTACTCCAATTCAGTTCTTCTATCTGAATTGGATCAAAATCTGTGTTATCATCCATGAGTTTTTCCCTACGTTCAGCTAGTCTGCGGTTGTATTGAATATAGACTAATTTGTCTAATCTCTTTTGCACCAACCGATTCCTCCTCTGTGTGAATCTAACATTAACAAAAAAGATGACTTAGCAACTATTTGTTAATATTTAAAATATTGAAGCGTATGTATATTGTATAGACATGTAAACGTGTACTTACAAATTCAAAAGTACTCCAATTGCTTTCACAACTAGAGGTTGTACAACACAAACTAAGTATACGTAGGGATACCCTCTTTAAAGAGGGAGTCCCGGCTCCATATATCTCCCACCAATTCACTATACATGATTAACAAGAAAATTTAATCAGACTCATAATGAAATACGGAAAAATTAGAATCTCTAATTCTAAATTATGTATTCGGTTCGGTAACTTTCATGCCCGCTTATGTGATCTATGGCAAATAGCAGCCTCTTGTCCAAATAGACCACGACATAGAATGTATGACTCCATCTAAAATAACCTTGTCAACCTCTGCAAGGTCACTTTCCACCTGCAAAAAGCAATCCAAGAAAGCAGCCTCTGCATTGTCGCATTCCTTTTGTAGATTGCCTCTCTCTTTAGCAGAAAAAACCCATCAAGGTTTAGGAAAAAACTTGTGCCATGCATATCTGTGTTCATCTGGCCCAAATAGCGATTGTTCAAGATCTCAATAATCGGCTTATACTCTCTCTCATTTTTCCCAAAGTTTTCTTTGATCTTGCGTCTTGCATGTGTAAGCGCCATCACTAGGTATCCCATTTAACCCTTTACCAGTAAGGTGTTCTTTCAACCTTTTGATCCCTGCATTACTTATGTGGCCGCACAAACCACATTGAACTTTGTTGTTGTCAGACATATCAGGCCAAAAACCAAATTTCCAACAAGGATCATTAGACTTAGCCTTTCTCTTAGGGTAAATATTGCCTTACATTATTATAATTTATCCTTTTCATAGTGGCACCATACATTATGACATGACTTGCATATGACAGACTTAAGTCCAGGAACTCTAAGCTTCATAGTAGGTAGCATCAATAGTGTTCGGGCTTGAGTAACTAAGGCATATATCAATAATTAAGAACATAATTAACATATGGCTTGGACTCATCACATTTTCAAACTAATTGACCCACCTAGTAGGTTATGCTGGAGAAGAGACCTTCCCAACTCTTTTCTTCGCATCGTGCACCAACATGCTCGTCCCTCTAACCTTTTACAAGATTAGACCCATGTTTGCTCATTGCATTCTAATTGGGTAGAAATGTCACAAAGGAGCTAGAGCTGACTCTCCTTCCCAAGTAGTGCCCAATGTTTGGCATTCTGGTGTGTTGTAACCGTCATGGTTGTTTCCATCAATGAGAGATGGGAGGTGGAAGCAACAATGTAGATACCCATGCCCATCCCACGAGATGCTATTGTAGGTGAATAGAGGAAAAGATTGATTGTGTCAGGGTTGCTCCACAACATGCTTACAACATATGTAATAACGATTTTGCTATGATAGCTCTATAATTGCTTCATCGTGTCAAGTCTTTCCTCAGTTGAACCACAACCGTGAACCAAACTAGCTAGAAAAAGGAGGCAGAAATCTATAATGGAGGAGCGTCAACATAGTGCTCTAGCCTCATGTCTCATCAGTCGGCAAAGGGGTGCACTACCATCAATATGATTTGGTTGCATGCACATACAACAACTAGAGGAAGAGGGAAGGTTTAATAAGAGAAGGAGAGGATGTGCATGTTGTTGTCACTCTCTCATTATCTCTTTCTTGCATATGCTGGTTGTCAACCAAGGAGCATGGTGTAGGGCGGATGAAAGGAAAATGAGAGAGAGAAGAATGGTAGTGAGAGTCAAGTAGTGGGGATGGTGGGACCATCAAGAAAGTGTCCTGCCTAACCTCTACCCACAAATCATGTGTAAACATGCATGTTTAAAGAATTCATATTATTGATAGGGAAGGTATATCAACATATATTATTTGATTATATATACCAAAGACCATAAAATAAGGATATTACATAACAGTAGGGATGGCAATATGCTATTTTCAACACCCAACACCAACCATCAACCACAGTTATTATTTTAAAATGGGTTTCCCTGGTACACAGACTGTTAGGGAGCTAGAAATGTTGAGAAACAAACAGAAGTCTTTGCCCATGGTGATTGAGGTTGTTGTGGGTGTATGCTCTTATCCTATTGAGGTATGACTTGGAATGTAAGTATTTTTTTAGATCAAAAGTGACTCAACCATCTCTAGTTGTGAATCAACCATCTCTAATTCTTCTTTTCTTCTCTTTTTTGAGAATCCTGAATTGTTGTTAGACTAATTGTTAACGTGGCCAGGCGCTAGGCATTCCAGAATATTCTTTCTTTCTGTCCTATCCTATTGAGAGGATGATCCCTAACCATCACCTATAGTGTTAGATCAGAAAGGTGACCTCATCTAGTTCTGAGGTTGGCCTAAGTTGATGACACATAGAGTTTTTCGCCCGCAGGAGATGGTGAATAACTTCATTCCCAACATCAATTTTGTACTAGTGAGAGGAAGTACTCCTCCAACCCAAACATGTCCACCGATTACCCCTCTGTTGTGCAGCAGATCATCAGGCTGGATACGCGCGACGTCCTTTCTCTCTGCCATCTGTATGCGGAGTCACTCAGGTGTCCACATTCTTCTCAGTCTAAATACCGGACCAAATACTAAATGACGTTTTCCTCTACTAATCTAATATGAAATGTGTATATAAATGCTGGTGTTGTAATGAGGGTGGCCAAACGGCTCCTAGATAATGTTTTATTACCCGGAATAGGTTGGGCCACTTGTTTTGTTTGGTCCAACACAACTGGAACCAAGTCTGTAAACAAGCTTACAAAGACATCTCTACTTAGAAATTCATTATTAGGTAATAGTTTCCCAGTCAATTTAGAAACTAAAAATGTCAAGGATCAGTTTGGATGCAATTCAATTTGTCAGAATTTCTTGGTAAACCTATGGTGATAGATTTATATATTTTGAATAATTATCAAATGATGTTGATAAGTTGGAGTATTTTTATTTGCAGATCGACCAACTTTGAGGGGGCAAAATTTCAAATTGCTTCAAAGTTGTTATGCTATATGCCTTGTGAAATTATTGATCAGGCACGTCTACCTTTTATCTTCTCTGTTACTGTTTATATACTTAAGGAGTTGTGTACTCACGCTACCATTGCAGCCACATATTCATAATACAAAATGTTATGTAATACATAGAAACTTATTGACTTCAGACTTACAAATATGTAGTTCTATATGAGAAACTTATTGACTTCAGACTTACAAATCTATAGTTCTATATGAAACTCCATACATGATTGAGGTATTAACTGTGCAGAAGAATTTGGTCTGTAACATCATTGATGCACATTATATTGTGCCCTAGTGTGTGTGTGTGTGACTATTTAGTAGAGAGGATGAATTAAAGATTACTTGTCCTATTCGTTTGTTATTCTGACATGTTGATCGTTTGGGAGGTGGACGGTTCAAATTATTTGATTGATCCTATGATATGATTCATTGTTGGATAATTGCATATGTTATTTTTGTTGTAAGGTGTCATTGCATATATTTGAAAGAAAGACGATATTGTATATTAAGTTTTACTGTTTTGATCACTTGTTTATTTATGTTATGACATGTCATGTGTGCAGGGAAGAAAGTTGGAGCATGTTTCGTGGGTACTACCTTAGGACCTACATAACCAGAAAAGTAGGATGTAATTTTACAGCTGAACCTGTCCCCTACACAAATGTTGGCTCCCGGGCTTGGGATTTAGCTAGCCTATCAGCTACATGTTCATGGTCATGTTGCTTCAGTTTTGTGCACGCCACTGTAGTTGCTCTCACAATGGCGTGCTGAGGAGGCCTTGCACTCTAGGTGGCGCAGAGCAAGTACAAATCCTATAGTGGTCTCTACACGCTATGCTACGAATGGAAGATGATTGGCAATCTTTATTGAGACAAAATGACATCTATATGCTGCACGTTATGTATGTGATTAATATAAGGAATCTAATTCTTATCATATTGTAATATGTAAATAAAAAAGTATGTGTATTTTATGTACACATGACAATGCTTATTCGAAGCAAATGACTGTATCAGAATAATTTTGGAAGTGAATAAAATATTTTATCTATATTATATCTTTGGATTATATGTTTGGTTGTATAATACCATGCAAAGTATATATATACATATGCATATGCATATGCGTATATATCTAATTTGTATTCTGGAATCAAGTGAAGTACATAGCGATATTTGTTCTTCCATATTGGAGGTTTTCATACCATTTTCTATGCCTAGTATCCGTTCCGGCATGCAACAAAGTGCCGGATTTGATGCAAATTTGTAGAAATTTTAAATGCATTTCCGGCAGATATGAAATGTCGTTTTTATGCCATTTCGGCATGCTATAAAATGCTGTTTTATACTTTACCCGACACGGTTTTCAACGGCATCTTTCCGGCATTTTAAAATATGCAGGAAATGAATAAGGCCGGCATTGTTTATGTTTTATGACGGCATTTTTGTATGCCGGCGAATGTGATATTTGTTGTAGTGCAAATACAAATGACACCTAACGTCTTCGGCGTCGGTTCCACTTAAACAACTGACGTCCAATTAGACAAATTTTGCCCTGAATAATTTGGCGGGAACCATTATCGGCGTCGGTTATCAAAGGATAACCGACACCTAAGCTGTAACTTTTTGCAAAAATTTTCATCTTATATAGGCGTCAGTTTGATGGTAAAAAACCAACGATGTATGTGACACTTTGGGGCTAAATTTTTTTCACTCGAAAATTGGATTTCGTGGGCAATTTTAGGCGTCAGTTTTTTGTTACCCATCCGACGCTGAATACAAAGCGGTACCCGTGTCTTGACTATAGACGTCATATGACCTACATCACCGACGTTGAATGTTATAGGTGTCGGATTTCCTAAATAACTGATGCCCTGAAAAGTGACATTGAATGTTGTTTCTGTACTAGTGCAGATTGGTTGCAAAAGGTTTCAAACAAGTTTAAGGTGTTGACTATGTTGACACTTTTTCACTTGTGGCCATGAAAAATTCCAGTAGGTTCTTGCCGTTGTAGCTCATTATGAGTATGAGATTTGGTAGATGTATGTTAAAACCACTTTCTTTAAAAGGAATCTTCTTGAGGATGTATACATGACACAACCTGAGGGTTTTAGAAATCCAAAGGAAGCCAATAAGGTATGTAAGCTACAAAGGTCAATCTATGTATTAAAGAAAACATCTCGGAGTTGGAATCTTCGATTTGATGAGACAACCAAAGAGTTTGTCTTCAGCAAAAATGAATATGAACCTTATGTGTAGAAGAGGTTCGTGTGAGCATTATTGTATTCCTCATATTGTATGTAGATGACATACTATTGATGGGGAATGACATTCCTACTTTACATATTGTAAAGAACTGGTTGGGAAGTACCTACTCTATGAAGGATTTAGGTGAAGCATCATATATCTTAGGAATAAAGATCTATAGAGATAGATATAGAAGGCTTCTTGGCCTAATCTATAGTACATACGTTGAAAAACTACTAAAGAGGTTCATCATGTAGGACTCAAAGAGAGGGAATTTTCCCATGTCTTATTGGAATTAGTCTCTCTAAAGCCCAATGTCCCAATTCATGTGAAGAACATGACCGCATGACTAAGATTCCATATGTGTCTGCAATTGGATCTATCATGTATGCAATGTCATGCACTCATCCCAATATCTTATATGCCTTGAGCATGATGAGTAGATATTAGTCAGATCCTAGTGAGAGTAACTAGATTGTCGTAAAGAACAACCTGAAGTACTTGAGAATAACTAAGGATCAATTTCTTATTTATGGTAGTGAGGAAGAGTTGGGTGTAAAGGGTTACACCGATGCCAGCTTCTAAACTGACAAAGATGATTATTGATTACAACTAGGGTTTGTGTTTTACCAAAGATGATTATTGATTGCAATTAGGGTTTGTGTTTTTCCTCAAACATTGAGCTATAAGATGGAAGAGTTCTAAGAAAGAGATAGTTGTTGATTCTACAAAAAAGATCGAGTATATTGCTACATCCAATGCAGTAAAGGAAGATGGTTGGATCAAGATGTTCAGCAGTAAACTTGCAGTGGTTCTAAACACTAGAGACACAATAGAGTTGTATTGTGACAACAATGGAGATATTACACAAGCTAAGGAACCTACACTACTTCATCTTTCCAAATACACACTAAGGCAGTTCCATCTCATACGAGAAATTGTACAATGAGGAGATGTGAATATTTGTAGAATATTGACTAAAGTCAATATTGTTCATTCACTGACAAAAGCACTTTCACAGCAGAAGAATGATGGACATGTTAGGTCACTTGGAATAAGATTCATGAGTGACTGGTTGTAAGTTCAAGTGGGACTTTGTTGGTATGTATGCCTAGAGATCTTTTCGTATGATGATTGTAATGGAATATCTTGTAAGTGATTTGATTAATAATAGAAGGCAATTCTGTTTATTTTGCTTTATTGAGTTATCTATAAAGTATGATGATACTCAGTGACGTATGTCTTTAGGTTTAGGACCTTGACAATGAGATCATATATATAATAATATCACATACATTCTTGTTTTATGCCCCTAGTCAGATGTTACCATGGAAGCAAAATAGACAATCATAATACATAAGACTAGAGTATGTGTGTTGGTTGATGATATAATCTCATCATTCATGACATTTGATATCAAATCTAACACATAGGTACTTGTTAGAGAACAGTATATTGGACAAACCCACCTTGAGAGTGATACATGGAGACCATAGAATGGTAGTCAGAATCAACTCTCATAGTGATGGTGGTGATGGTGGTGATATTAGTTCTTAGACTTGAAATGACTACACTCATAACATGTTGTTGGATATACTTTGACATCATCCACCATGACCTTGAATAAGGGTTTCCATAAAGATGGTTCTCGGGTATATTGTGACACATGGGGATGAATGTGAGTGATGTAGATGGGATTTGCCCCTCCTATAGGAGTTTGATATCTTTGCCACTTTATAGTTCAGACTGAGAAATACATGGGCATGCTCATGTGAGTCAATACATGATATTGAGCTCACATATATCTCATACAATCTGCTTTACTTCAAGGAACAAAGATTGAACATTGAAGACAATGATGATTCCATGCCTATAATTCAATCTGGGTAACAGTGACAAAGGAACTATACGATCATTGCAACACTAATCACATGTTGTAGGTTAAAGTTGTTCAACAAATTCTCAATTACTTACATAGAAATGATGTGTTGTTAGATACCACTCATTATTTGGCGATGTCATAAATCAGTTATGGACATTCACTACCAATGTAACTTGGAACCTATAGGATTACACACATAGGATACACCTGGAATAGAAGTTTATTCATGAATGTAGTTAAACTTGATTACTAAAGTGTTAGGTATTCAATTTAAACAACAATGGTTGAAAGTTGACTGACTGGATTGTGAACTAACTATTTCAAGTTTTGAACCGATCGATTCAAGTGCTAGGTCAATTTGAACCAACATTGGCAATCAGATCCATGAGATGACTAGTTCAATCAGTGAATTGACTGGCTCAGGTCTGTGAATCGATCGGTTCAAGTTGTGAACTGACCGTTTGGTTGATCAATTTAATTGGATCAAGGATTGATGTTGAAGTCATGTTGTGCATTAATCAACTATTAATTTCCAATATAATTGAGATTGGGAAACATAGTGAAATGATTGGTTCAGGGTTGAACTGATCATCTCACATGTGAACTGATCGGCATAGTTGTGAACCAATTCATTCAACATTCACAAGTTCTAGAAAATATATGAAATTTTGTCTCTTTGGCTCGTGCTTAGACTATAACTCATGACCTTGGCCCTCCTATATATAGAGGGGTAGTTGAGGCTTTCTAGAGACACAACATTTAGATCTAATAATTTTTGTCTTCTCACAGTTATGGTAACGTGAGAACCCGAACAAGTCCTACCCGTAAAAGGGAGGGATATGAAGGGAAAGACAATTGGGAGAGCAAGCCAATGCTAGCACATTGACTAGAAGGGACAACTCCTGGTTTGTTCAACTAGAACGATGAGAGTTTCCAATAGTTTGTGTGGACTAATACAGAGGCGAAGACACCCACTAGGAGGATGAAGTCAACCACCGTCCATGGTGATCAACCATGAGGCTAGTGTTGATGTTGTCCAGATGCAACTTAAAGAAATAAGCACACTGCAACAAGGGATAGTCATTGTACTTGCTCCAGGACTAGGTATAAACCTTGTAACCCTCCTTCCCATTACATAATTATTGACATGATCTATTGGTTAAAGGGGAATGTTGCAGTCAAAAATTATTTTTGCACTACCGTATCTAATGTCATATTTTCCTACATTTACTGGCTGAGGACTTTATTATCATGATATATCAAACATTATCAAAATTCACTGAGTCTTCACAAAGTTATTATGGTTGGGGAACATGTATTTGTGATATCATTAATATCATTTTTTCATAAAATCTATAACAACAACCACATTGGGATGTGTTTCTCCTCCCATGCAATCTGAAGACCTTTAATGCATAGGTTATCACCATTCTCACAATTTCTTGGTTGAAAATTCCTTGAGAATTGCATGTCATTATTATGGATATAGAAATAAATGGATATTTATTGAAAATTATAGAAAAACCAAGAGAAAGAAAATGATTGGATGATGAGGAGTGTACCACTTAATAGAAGTGCAAAATTATGGAAAATATAAGAAATGGGAAGAAGGGTAAATAAATAATTTTTAAGGAATTCATAAGTTGTAAGGTTGAGTACAACCTTGTTGTGTTGGACATCAGATTGTATGGCCATAGATGTTAGCAAACAACCCAAATAAGGGAGTTACATAAAATATTGATACTTGGGATAACATAAGAGAGATACCTAGTCGGTAAATACACATTGGCATCCAAGAAGGTTATGTTGGTATGTATGCTAAGGGAGCCATTCATATGATTATTGTAATGGCATATATTATATAGGATTTGATGAATAATAAAGTAACTCTTCCAATTTATTCTATTTTATTTAGTTATGAGATAATTATGTAACATAACAAATTCTATAGAATGATATTACTCAATGACATATGTCTTCAAATTGAGGACCTAAACAACGAGATCATCATATGGTAAGAGTATATACAATCTTTTTATATCCCTAGTCGATTGTTATTGTGGAAGGATAATAGATAGAAATAACACATGAGACTAGAGTGTGTTGATTGATTAGAGAATCTCATTAAGTCATGATATATGATATAAAACCAAATACGTAGATACTTGTTAGAGATCGGTGTAACAGACAGACCCACCTTGAGAGTAATATATGGAAACCATGATCGGAAGTCATAATGATCTCTCCTAATGATGGTGGTGATTGTGGTTATTAGACCTAAAATCATTACACTCATCACATGTTGTTCGATTTACTTTGACATCATCCACCATGACCTTAAACAAGGGTTGCCATAAAGGTGGTGTTCGAGTTCATTCTGACACATGGGTATGACTGTGAGTGATGTAGATGGGATTTCTCCCTCCCACAGGAGTATGATATCATGGCCACCTAACAAGTGAGACTGAGAAATTATTGGTCATGCTCGTGTGAGTCAATATGTGATATTGAGTTTACATATATCACAGACAGTCCATTCCAGTTCAAGGAACATGGATTGAACTTTGAAGAAGATGACAATTCTATGCCTTGATTCAATTTGGATATCCATGACAAAAGAACTATACGATCACTATAGCACCAATCACAGATTGTAGGTTAAAGTTGTTCTCCAACTTTCTGATTACTTGGGTAGCAGTGATGTCTTTCTAGATACCACTCATTGCTTGTGATGTCATAAATCAGTTGTGGACATTCATTGCCAATGTAACTTGGAACCTATAGGGTCACACACATATGATGCACCTGGGATAGGAGTTTACTCATTAATGTAGTTTAAACTTGATTATTGAAGTGTTAGGTATTCATTTTAAACAACAATTACCGAAATTTGACTGACTAGACTGTAAACTGACAGGTTCAAGTGTTGAACTGATCGATTCAAATTCCAGGTCAATTTGAACCAACCATGCTAATCAAAACTCTAAAATGACCAGTTCAGCAAGTGAACCGATCGACTTAGGTCTGTGAACCAACCTTCTAAGATTGTGAACCGACCGTGTAGTTTATCAATATGATTGTATCAAGAATTGATGATGATGTCATGTTGTGCATTAATCAAATATTCAATTCCAATACAATTATGATTGAGAAACATGATGAAATGACAAGTTTAAGGTTTAAACTGATCATCTCATGTGTGAACCGATCAATTCACTGAAGTGGTCAATTTTTGGTTTGTAGGCTATGAAAATTCATTTAATTTTGTCCCCTTCAATTCCTTCTCAGACTAGAAATCCTGACCTTGACCCTCCTATAAATAAAGGGGTACTCTAAGCTTTTCGTAGATAAAACAATAAGATCTCAAAATTGGTGTCTTCTCACAGTTGTGGTAACATTAGGACCGAGAAAGTCCTACCTGTCAAAGGGAGGGATAGCAAGGGAGAGACAATTGGGAGAGCAAGTCGATGCTAGCACGTTGATTAGAAGGGGCAACTCCTTCTTGTTTGTTCAACTAGAATGACAGGAGTTTCTAGGGGTCTGTGTGGACTACTACAGAGATGAGGAGGTCGTTGTCATCCATTAGGAGGACAAATTCAACTGCCATTCATGGTGATCAACCACGAGGTTGTTGTTGATGTTGTCCAGATGTAACTTGAAGAAAGGATCACGTTGCAACAATGATAGTCGAAGAACTTTCTCTAGGACCAGGTATACACCTTGCAACCCTCCTTCCCACTACATAGTTGTTGATGTGATCTATTTTCTAAGGGGAATATGGTAGTTAAATTTGTATTTCAGTTGCCTTATCTGATGCCATATTTCCCAACAAGTTAGGCATATATTCATTGGATAAAATCTACAAGACATAGTCATGTATTTTCATGGGATTTAGTCAAGCCCTATCAGACTCACTATTTGTGAAGTGGAAGACGCTTATTTTTCTACCCAATTAATTTAAAGATAGTTTATGGAGAGAGAAATAGTACATTTCCCACCAAAATTAGCCAAAATCATGTACCTTTCAAAACATAAAATACAATATTTTATGTTTGAATGTGTCCACATACTGGGGGAGTTTTTTTTAGGGTGAATTCACCCAATTACACATTTACTTAGAGAAATTTAAATGTCAAACATTTGGGTGGTTCACCCAGTACATTGGTAACCTATGTGCATATATGTACTAGAGTTGATATATATTTATTATTTATATATATATATATTTAGAAAGTTCAATGCAAATATATGGACTTATTTGATACAATATAGGCACGAATAAATATAAATAGTTGTATCTGTATTTTTACATCTACTTTATATAAATACTAGAAATAAACTATTAGAACAATTTCTTATTACTTCAGGTTATGTACAAACATATACATTTGTGATTGTGAAAAGTTATGTATGATTTTGTTGTATGTTTATGTAAATAGATGCATGTGTAAATATGTTTGTAACTATATATATTAAATCAAGTTCATAAGTATTGTTTTAATTTTATCCACCATATAAAATTAGATTAATTTTCATATATATTATTTATACAGTTCTGAGATAACTTTATAAAAAAGATTAAAATTATCTACACTAGATAGAAAAAAGTTAATATATGTTGCAAGATGACATCATAAATTTGAGATAAAATAAATATAATAATAATAATCATATTTAATATATTAAGTAATTTTTTTTTACCTCTTTTCATATGATGTCAAAAAATGATGCTTCTTTACTATAAGAATACACCAAACACTATGTAACATTCATTTTTTAGAATAAATGCTCTTAATTGTAGGTTGCATTAACTTTATCTAGATGAACATGCTCAAGTGTTGGACGCATTCATCCAAATAAGATGCTTTTTTTAAATTGCCTCATTGTAAATTCTTATTATTGTTTTTTAAATTGCTAACTTTCCTTAGCATAAATAATCAAAATAATAGACATAATACATAACTAAATATTAATGGGACATTGGAATGCACCCCAATCATCCTAAATCCTATGCTAACTAATTTTTTTCACTCCATAGATGCATGAACTGAATGTCCATGCTTCAATATGTTTCAAATTCTTAAATTTACTTGCATATGCATACAAAATTCCCATTCTTCCTTTTTTGGCACCTTGCATGAAAAGATTTGTAAGATCTCCGTTTGGATGATCCAAGATTTTTGTGCTTACCAACTTCAGGCTTGTACTAAGGAGTTTTTCATCTACTTGAACTTAGAAACTTTCTATTTTTCATATGAAGTATCATGTTAACAGGGAACCCTCTTCCATTTGGTACCCAAAATGCCTAAATGTTGGTCAAATAACAAGTGTTTACCCCTAGTGAGATTATTAGTTCATTACCATGTTATTTCCTCTAATTTCATTCTTATCCCCTATGTCAACCTTTGAGAAGGCATCTCTTACTTTTGTGATGTACCTTCACATTTCAAAAATCCTTTCATCATGTGTGGTTCCCCAGATGTATGGCTTATGCCCGGGGGGGATTGGTAGATATTATGATTTTGAGAAGCTTTATGAGGAAGGTGGTTTTTGGGGGTGTGATGTAATAGGGGTGATGATGCATGGTAGAGGTGTAATTGAAGTGATAACTTGAGAGAGAATGTGTAGGAGATGGAGGAAAAGGGAAAGATAGTGAATGGAGGAGGAAAATGTGGAGGGAATGGGATAGAGAAAAAAAAGGTGGAAGGAGGGGACGACAAAGGGAAAGATGGGGTAGATGAGGAAAGTAATTGGGGTAGAGGATGCAAGTGATAGAGTAGAGTGTTGACTCAAGGTCAATTAGGTCAATGTTGACTCACGTCTAAATTGACTAAACCCGTGTTTTGATGATGAATAACCATTCCACATATTGGTGTCTAATGTCTCTACTTGAGTGATTTCAGATTAGGTATAGACACACTCCAAATGCCCTAACTTGCGCATCTCAAATTGGAGAAAAGACAAGTCAAAGTCAATACAAGTGCATGTTTTTTTAATATGATGTAAATCAATTAGAATCATGTTGTAAATCACTTGTAATGATTGTATGACTTGTAATTAAGCTTAGAAAAAATTAGGAGCACTTAGATCGAATGTTTAAGCACTCAAAAGCCATTTTCCAAAATTCACATCAGGTTGTTCATCGGTCGAATTCTGTGAGGTGCAAACTCGACCGATCTTGATTGGATCTTGAAAATGACTTTTGATCAGTCGAGTTTACACTACACAGAACTCGACCGATGGAGCACCAGACAAATTCAAATTTCATTGGTCGGTCGAGTTTCCCCAGGACAAACTTGACTGATGGTCTGAATATCGGCTTTGTCTTTTACTCTATCAGTCGAGTTACCCTTATAGAAACTCGACCGATTGCACTGTATGGAAAAGTGTAGAAAAGTGCTTCTATCCATTGTGGATTTGCAACAAGTAAAAATATATCCATTGCAAGCTACAAAATGGCTAGTTTTCGTTCTCAAGTGTTCCCAAAGGCTAAGAGGCATCCCCAGCTATAAATAGGACCCCTTGGGATTCATTCCAAGGTTGAGCATTCATTGCAAAACTCTGTGAGAGGTTCCTATTCTATAGTTGAGTGCTTCCTACAGTCTCCTCTCTCTCTCTAAGCTTAATCACTTGCTACATCCATTAGAGTGAGTAGGAAATCTGTAAGAGAGATAGTCCTACATCTATATCTTGTGAGGCTCTCACTTCCACCACCTCCCCATCTCTCATTTTAATCACGAAGATGAAGGTTCTCTCTCTTAGCTAAGAAAGGTGAAGAAGAACAAGGGAAGGTGTCCCTTGGTGAAGATCAAGGCTGAAGACTTGGAGCTAGAATGGGTAAGCCCTTGGTGAAGGCAGAAGACTCCTTGCTCAAGTGGGTAAGTCCTTGGTGGAAACTTCTCCGAGTGAAGGTGAAGTCAAAGGCGGAAGATACAAGAGGAGTGGGTAATTCCTACAAGGCTGAAGACTTGTGCAAGAGTAGGTAAGTCCTTAGAAGAAGGCGGAAGACTCCTTGCAAAGTGGGTAAGTCCTTGGTAAGGTTGAAGACTCTTTGTATTGGATAGGTAAGTCCTTTGTTTGGTCATGTATTGTAAGTCTTATGAATGAATATAAGAATGCAATGGTCAGGAAATCCTAGAGGTTGACCTCTCTAGGTAAGTGGACTGACTCACTTATAGTTTGAAGTGAGGAACCACTCTAAATAGCTTGTCTCTTGGTGTTTGTTCAATATCTCTCATCCTTGCTATGCATGTTTTAGTTGCACTCAAATTACCTATTTAGCAACCTCATCTTATGATATATCTTGAAGGTCTAATGAATTTTGTTTAAGTGCATTCATCTCTATTCACCCCCCTCTAGAGCATTTAATCACCCATCTAGGATCCAACAATTGGTATCAGAGTGGGTCTTCTCCAAGCATACTTCAACAAGTAGGAGAAGATGGGTGACTACCAAGGAGGGAGATACTCAATCAGCCTTCCAATCTTTGATGGGAGCAATTTCCTCTATTGGAGAAGAAGGCTTCAATTCTACATACAAGGATCAAGTCTTAAGATGTGGAAAATGGTGAACATCCCATACATGCTACCAAAGACAAAGATTGAAGAATGGGATGAAGCTACATTGAAGAAATCAACCTTGAATGCTAGAGCCATGCACATCCTCTATGCCTCCATGACCCCCACTGAGTTCAATCGGATTTCTTCATGTGAAACAGCCTATGAGGTATGGAGAAAGCTATGCATCACTTATGAAGGGACAGATCAAGTGAAGGAAAGCAAAGTCTACATGCTCAAAGGGCTGCTTGAGAACTTCAAGATGGGAAAGGAGGAGAGGATAGCCAACATGTACTCAAGGATCAACACCATTTTGAATGGTCTTGCGGTTCTAGGTTGTCCTATGTCTAGTGGAGAGATAAACTCAAAGATCCTTAGAACTCTTACCAAGAGGTGGGAACCCAAGGTGACTTCCACTGAAGAAGCAAGATCTCTTAGGGATATTCCTATTGAAGACCTCATTGGAAATCTACAAGCACATGAAGCTACACTTGACAAGAGGGAGGAAGTAGAAAGACAAGAAGAGAAAGAACTCAAGAGAATGAAGAAGGCTGAAATGAAGGCTCAAATCAAGGCTATTGTTGATCAAGCCTCTCCATCCTCTCAAGTTGAAGAAGATGCCATGTACTCCAAGGGTAGATTCTACAAAGGCAAGTCCTCCTCCATCCGGTGCTTCACATGTGGAAAGAAGGGTCACTACAAGGAAGATTACCCACAAGGAAAAAAGACCCATATTCACAACAAGAAGGAGAAATGGCACTCAAGCTCTAGTGGCTCCTCCAACTCAAGCTCAAGTGAAGATTCAAGTGAAGGATCAAGCTCAAGATCTAGTGATGAAGGAGAATGCCATTTTGCTCTTATAGCGTCAACAAGTAAGGACTCAAGTGAGGTAAATCTAAACTCTTTAGATAAAGAATCTTTGATTGCTATTATTCATGATACTTGTGCTCTCTTAAGTCTTCTAAAAGGAAAAAGAAAAAGCTTGCTAGAATTGTTCATAATTTGCATGTAGAATTAAATGATCTTGAACATGCTAATTCTTGCTTGCTTGATGATAAAAATTCTTGTCTTATCCAAGTAGACTCTCTTAAACTTGAAAATTCTAGTTTTCTTGATAAGATTAGATTTTTAGAAGCTCAATCTCTCATGTATAGTTCTAATGAAGATCATAATTTAATTGTTGCTTCTCTCATGCATGATATTGATGTTCTTAAATCTGAAAACAAGGACAAAGATTTTGTTTTACAAGAATTAGAAACAGAAAATGTCTCCTTGCTTGCTAAAATCAATGTGCATGAATCTTATTCTAGTTCTACTAATAGAGAGAATGATGTTGCTGCTCTTCACATTAATAGAGATTCTTATTTAACTAAAGATCTTTGCTTAGAAAATGATCTTTTGCATGCTAGAGATAATATCAATCATTTGTCTTCTACTATTACTTCTCTTATGCATGATAATGATAGTTTGAGATCTTCTTTGCAAAGATTCTTAGTTGGTAAGAAGAGCCTTAATGATATCCTACACCATACTACTAAACAAATTGGTAGACATGGTCTAGGGTATGATGGTAGTCAAAGGAACAACAAAGGTAAAGGACCTCCAATATTCCATGGAGAATCCTCTAGTTCCAAGACGATGGGCACATGTAACTATTGCAATGAAATTGGTCTTTGTTGTCTTTTTAAGAAAGCACCCAAGAGCAATAGGACTTGGGTTGCTAAACTAACCCCTTCGGACCCAAAAACATGATTGGGGACCATTTCATCTTTTTTCTTGTAGGTACTTGCAAATGGATGGACTTGAGCTATTGAATTATAAATTGACTTCTCAATCCACATGAAAGAAGAAAGGTGAGATGTGTATGGGGTGACAACAAGTGGAAAAAGGAATGGTAAGAACAAAGGTAATGTTTTCTTGCTTATAACCATTTCTAACCTATTTTTGTCAAGTTAGTGTGCAGTATACATATGGTTTTTTAGTCAAAAGTGGTATTTTGTGCTTCTCTTCACACTCTTGCTCAAAAACTATTTCTAATGCTTTCATAGTGCATTACTAACTTGCTTAGACATGTTTGGATATTGTTTGTATATTTAGCATGCCTTCAAATATGTTTTTATGAAATATATATGCCTTTTGACAGCTGCTCTGTCGGTCGAGTTTGCCCTGCTTGAAACTCGACCGATAGGCACCTATGGGTGTTGCCAACAGCTGCCATTGGTCGAGTTGTCAATGCACAGAACTCGACTGATAACACTATGCACAGAATACACAGTTGGCTTATTGAACGAGAATTTTCCTCTCAACTAGATTTTCTCAACCAATAACCGTATTCTTTGGCACTCTCATTTGGTACCTTTATATATGCATATTGCCATGTTCTAAATTTCCTATCTTGCTTACAACTCTATCTCTCTAATTGTTGTAAATTGGTATATTTATATCTTGCAATTACTTGCTTTGAGTTGTTTTGTAGGTTTTGATGATGATCTCTTTGGATCTCTTGGTTGTGTCTAAAATTGCTTCTATTGTACTCTAACTTGATACATCTATCTAGGTGTATATCTTATTTTGATACAACCTTGAGGTTCTTAGGGGTAATCATCTTATGGTAAGGATGCATATCTAGTGAGTTATATCCTTTCATGCTTCTAAAATTGCATATCTCTTTGTTTGGATATATCTCTACATATACTCATAGCCATGCTTTATCTTGTGTATCTTTTGGTATCTCTTGCTATGATCTAGATCCTACTAGTAGTCCTAACTTGTGACATCATCTACTAGTAGTTCATATATATGTAGTTCTAACCTTGTTTATAATTGGCATCTTTGCTCATCTATATGCTATGCTTGTATCTTGTCTCATACATGCTCAAGATTGTTCCTTGAATTGCATATCTACTATCTTGAATTGCTTGCATAATATTGTGATGCAGGGTACATAGATCTACATTGTATGTAAAAATTTGAGTATTTTTGGATTTTATGCAGATTTTGTTCCAGTTTCAGTTTTTGGTGCAAGACTAGTGTTTTTCATGTAGAAACGACCTTCTGAGCAAGGCTCGTCACTTTTCCATGAGCCCTGATACTTTTTGGGAAAATTCTATCATCTTGAGGGTCAAAATTGCGATTTATTATTTTTCTGCAGCACCTTGTCTTGCATTTTGGGTTGTTCAAGTATATTCTTTAACTTGCTTTTCTTTATATGCTTGGATAAGCCCCTATATGTGCTCTTCTACTCTCCTTATATATATTTGTGTTATCTCCTTTCTCTTTAACAAGTGATGTTTCTTATTTCTTCATTCACCCCACTTTTTGAAATGACAAAGGGGGAGAAAGGTATGTCTTCTTTTAAAAGAGGAAGAAGGCATGTCTTACATGAAGAAGAGAAATATGTTCATGTAAAGGGAGAAGGTAAAGGGGAGAAGACATATATGTGTAGAACATATATGAGTAGAAGACATAGTTTCTATAAATGTTATGAAAGCTAACAATGCAGGAGAAATAGCATCAATTGAGAAGGAGTATGAGAACTCCACTAGCATCAATTGAGGGGGAGCATATGAGCTCAATCCTATTGAAACCCCTACGTTTCTCTGAAGGTATGATTTTACTTGAAAGCTTTCAATACATTTATGGAATGGTTTGTCATCTTTAAAAAGGGGGAGAATGTTGACTCAAGGTCAATTAGGTCAATGTTGACTCACGTCTAAATTGACTAAACCCGTGTTTTGATGATGACTAACCATTCCACATATTGGTGTCTAATGTCTCTACTTGAGTGATTTCAGATTAGGTATAGACACACTCCAAATGCCCTAACTTGCGCATCTACAAATTGGAGAAAAGACAAGTCAAAGTCAATACAAGTGCATGTTTTTGTAATATGATGTAAATCAATTAGAATCATGTTGTAAATCAGTTGTAATGATTGTATGACTTGTAATTAAGCTTAGAAAAAAATAGGAGAACTTAGATCGAATGTTTAAGCACTCAAAAGCCATTTTCCAAAATTCACATCAGGTTGTTCATCGGTCGAGTTCTGTGAGGTGCAAACTCGACCAATCTTGATTGGATCTTGAAAATGACTTTTGATCAGTCGAGTTTACACTACACAGAACTTGACCGATGGAGCACCAGACCAATTCAAATTTCATTGGTCGGTCGAGTTTCCCCAGGACAAACTCGACCGATGGTCTGAATATCGGCTTTGTCTTTTACTCTATCGGTCGAGTTACCCTTATAGAAACTCGACCGATTGCACTATATGGAAAAGTGTAGAAAAGTGCTTCTATCCATTGTGGAGTTGCAACAAGTAAAAATATATCCATTGCAAGCTACAAAACGGCTAGTTTTCGTTCTCAAGTGTTCCTAAAGGCTAAGAGGCATCCCCAGCTATAAATAGGACCCCTTGGGCTTCATTCTAAGGTTGAGCATTCATTGCAAAACTCTATGAGAGGTTCCTATTCTATAGTTGAGTGCTTCCTACAGTCTCCTCTCTCTCTCTAAGCTTAATCACTTGCTACATCCATTAGAGTGAGTAGGAAATCTATAAGAGATCTAGTCCTACATGTATATCTTGTGAGGCTCTCACTTCCACCACCTCCCCATCTCTCATTTCAATCATGAAGATGAAGGTTCTCTCTCTTAGCTAAGAGAGGTGAAGAAGAACAAGGGAAGGCATCCCTTAGTGAAGATCAAGGCTGAAGACTTGGAGCTAGAGTGGGTAAGCCCTTGGTGAAGGAAGAAGACTCCTTGCTCAAGTGGGTAAGTCCTTGGTGGAAGCTTCTCCGAGTGAAAGTGAAGTCAAAAGCAGAAGATCCAAGAAGAGTGGGTAATTCCTACAAGGATGAATACTTGTGCAAGAGTAGGTAAGTCCTTGGAAGAAGGCGGAAGACTCCTTGTAAAGTGGGTAAGTCCTTGGTAAGGTTGAAGACTCTTTGTATTGGATAGGTAAGTCCTTTGTTTGGTCATGTATTGTAAGTCTTATGAATGAATATAAGAATGCAATGGTTAGGAAATCCTAGAGGTTGACCTCTTTAGGTAAGTGGACTGACTCACTTCTAGTTTGAAGTGAGGAACCACTCTTAATAGCTTGTCTCTTGGTGTTTGTTCAATCTCTCTCATCCTTGCTATGCATGTTTTAGTTGCACTCAAATTACCTATTTAGAAACCTCATCTTATGATATATCTTGAAGGTCTAATGAATTTTGTTTAAGTACATTCAGCTCTATTCACCCCCCCCCTCTAGAGCATCTAATCACCCATCTAGGATCCAACATAGAGGAGGGAAGTAATAGGGAGACGAGGAAAGTGAGGAGAGACGTAATAGAGAGAGAAGAAATTAATCGAGAGATATGAGGGAAGTCAAGAGTGAAGTAATGGATACATAGAGATGAAGGAAGTAATTTGGAGAGAGAAGGGAAGAAATGGGAAGTGATGGAGGGAGAGGAAGGAAGTGAGGAAAGAAATAATTGAGGTAGAGAAGAAATTAAGGAGGAAATTGTAGAAAGAGACAAAAGAAAAAAGTGAAAATGAGATACTAAATTAGTAAAAGGAGGCACTAATGGAGGAATAGGAGGCACAAATTAACAAATTTTATGTGATCATTGAGTAAAGGAGAAGTGAACTTACAATAAATAAGATGGAAATAATGAAAAACAAGGTATCAATGGAAGAAAATGAGATGGTAACGTAAGAAAATGAGGTGCAATGTTACCAAAGAGAGGCACAAAGTGACTAACATGAGATCAATAAAGAGGCCCAATGTGACCACAAAGAAGCAGAAATTGACCAAAATGATACACAAGTAACCAAAATGAGACACACAAAGGAGGAAAAAGTGACCAAAAAGGCACATACTGGCCACAATGAGGTGCATGCAACAAAATTAAATGAGTCAGTAGAAAGAAGTACAGAGTGACAAAAGGAGGCACAAGTTGACCAAAAAGGGGCCCAAAGTGAACAAACTGAGACACAAAATGATGCACAATGTGACCAAAATGAGATGTAGAGAGGAGGTGCAAAGTGACCAAAAGGAGAAATTTTGATTAAAAGAAAGGCATATGTAGACTAAAAGTAGGAGCAAGTTGACCAAAATGTGATACAAATTAACCAAAATGAGGTAACAATTAACCAAAAATGAGACTCTAACTGACTAACAAGAGGCACAAATTGATAATAGATAAGGGTATAAGAATGCATAAATCAGGTCAATCGAAGAAAATGAGTCGCTAATAAAGAAAAAGGAGGTGCAGCGTAATCAACATTAATCTCAAAGTAGATAAAAAGAGGCACAAATCGAAGAATAAAATGTGCATTTATTGTGTTCCCTCTTCAATTTCTACATCTTCCATACTTCCCTCCCCAAGTATTTCCCTGATTAATTAACTCCACACTTCCTTTACTTTCCCCCCATTACTTCACTCCTTTGGTCACTTATCTCCTCATTATTTCCTTCCTCTCCTTCTATTATTTTCCTCCTCACTTCTCTCATCTCCCATAATTTCATCCTCTCAACCCCTTTGTTTTTTGCCTTTCACTCATTACTTCCCTCCTCTACCCATTATTTACTTATCACTTATTTTCACCCTTTATTCTTCAAAAAATGAAGGCAAAAACAATAATAATAATAATAATTGGTGGATGGAAGGTGGAGATTAGATGGGTGGTAGAGGATATGATGGAGGGAGCAACAAATTGGTAGACACAACTAAGTACTGAGAAGAAAGGACTACCTAGTCAAGCCAAGTCCCAGCTAGCCAATGGGGAGTGGGGTGCACAACTAGTGAAACACGTCTTACCGTCAAAGATGAGATCAAATTTAAGCTCTACATTTATTGTAATTGTTGGTCGTATTTTTTGTTATTTATTTTAACTTGTATTAGCTAATTGGGCTATCTCGTCGTTGGGCCCATTAGCATTAGTCTAAGTTATATTATGTTGTGTCTTTGATACATCATGCCTTGAGATAAGGTTATATATATGACACTCTCTGACTCTAATAATTAGAATTTCTCTTTGCATGATATCAGAATAGTTGCTTGATTTCTAAAGAGGAGCCTACTTTTTTTATTTCCCCTCTTTCATCTTCTCCTCTTCTTGTCTTCCCCTCCGACCAGCACGTCATTAGGCACCCCCCCCCTCCTGACACCACCCGCATGTGCCCGCCCGCCGCAGAGGTCGGACATTCAGGAGATATTTCTCTTAGAGAGAAACATTTCTTCTCCCCTCTCTTACATCCATAGTGGAAGGTTGGACGTTCAGCGGATATTAAGTCGAGACATATTTATCTGATGATTCGAGCTTAGGTCCCTTCATTGAAGAGTACCTAAATTCACCATTGTGTGCTATACTTTGCCGACCACACGTTATAACATATGAAATGCTTGCTTGGATGTAAAAATTACACATTGGCGTTCGGTTCGTCTATACCCTAATCTTTTTCTTTAATGAAAGTTCATATATCGACATCTTTCTACATGTTGTCTCATGATGCATGGAACTCAACTCATAGGAAAAAGATCGACTAGCGTAACTCGGATACGCTACCTCCTCTCTATACATGTGTCCACATTCCTATAGGCCGCTCAAGGTTTTCTTTTCCCCGTACTGGCATGCTGACTGCACCAACCAATGGAGGCCGCGTAGAAGGTAAGGCTCTCACGATGGTTAAAAGGGTGTTGGCTGAAGTCCCTAGTTCCCACTTGATATCACGTGCAAAACTTTGCTCAAACTTCTCCTCCGTGATCCGTCAATTTTCACCAGGAAGCAACAAACGTGTGTTCCCAAACAGCCAAAGTCAGACCTCACACCAAAGGGAAATGACCCGAAGCAACTTTTCTTTCACGCTGGCACATATGAAAGCTGGGAAAAGTAAGAGTCCGGTCGAGGGAAGGAGACCCGTCGACGAGGAAAGCAGCTAATTATCATGTTCCTTCGGTAATCATGGTGCTCACCTCGCAACCATGGTAGCACTTTATTGAGGTGGGTTCTCGAAAAAGAAGTCCCGCAATCGCGGATATCTGATCGTATGATTAGTTGATTAGCGTTATTAACGTATTCATCACCGGCCGGAAACACCAATAAACAGAGTGTGCGCCTTCAAAGCAGTCCACATCAGGTCTACACACCAAAGCGTAGAGATAAGAAAGAACTATCTTTCTTTGTTTTGTTACAAAAAAAGGAAAAACTTTTGTCTTTGGCTCATGAAAGCAGAGCAAACCAGCGAACGCTGATTAGGAAAGAAGACGTCCGAGGGCATTAGCCCTCCTTTCCAGGGCGGAAAGCATTACAGGGTTATGATGAGGTTGATCCATTTATTTTGTTACTTCGTACATCGTGATGCTGCATCTGCATGGCACTACCATTCGCTACCGATAGCTGGGAGAGAGTCCAAAGAAGTCCAAGAATCGTGGAATTGATCATATGAATATTGGCAAACGACTACTTAATCAGATATCGGAATAGCTTGTGTTTTAAGCAAACAGCTGGTATCTTGCAAGCAGAGAAAATATGTAGCTCAGACATGACACGTACCGGTTGAGCTTTCAGTACTGAGCTCGAAAGGTGGTGTTGTTTGAAAATTCTTGTAGTTTTGATACGGGGGATGAAATAGTTTAAAATAAAGCCGCAAGGATGGATCCGTGAAGTAAAGACTTATCCCTGTTAACAGTCATGGCCCCCAATGGCAACGAGTAGTCCTACTAGACTCCACTCTCATTCATTCTAGCAACCAATGTAGTGACTTGTGAGGTGGTCTATCGAGGAAAGTCAAGAATATTTTTTATTGAAAAGATTACGTAAACAACGACACTAGTGGCATAGCAACATGGAAGCACAAGTGGGCACGGGGCCCACCTATTTTTTTCAAAATATCAACTGATCAAAGCATATTTGTTGTTTTAGAGAAATTATATACAATATCATGTCACACAATGAAGTTTTAGGAGAGGATTACATACACTTAGAGAAATTTTATGCAACGACTTTTGATGATAAACTCATCCAGGAGGGAACTTGGAACTTGGAGTCTGGTGTTAATACTATGTGGCATTACATGAGCTCCTTCATAACAAAAATTGTCAAATTAAAGAGGTTTCGGAAGAGTCTGAAGGTTGTGGGCCTCCAAAGAAAGAGACTTAGTGGTGGAATGATGAAGTACAGAAGGCTATTAAACTGAAAAGGGAATTTTATAGGAGTGCCCCCAAATCCGCGATGGTGCAACGTTCTAGAGATACAATCATGCAAAGAAAGAAGCTAGAAAGGTTATTCAGGAGGCAAGGTGTAGATACTTTGATGATATTTATAAGAAGTTGGACACAAGAGAAGGCGAAAAGATATATACAAAATGGCTCGTATAAGGGAAAGAAAAGGAAGAGACTTAGAGTCAAGTAAATGAAGATGGTAGAGTGTTGATGAAGGACAATGATATCAAACACCAATGGAGAAATTACTTCCATAAGCATTTCAATTGAGATATTGTAAATAATGTTAGACAATCGTGTGACGTGAATACAAGAAATATCATTCACACGCGACGAGTTTCACTATTTGAGATCAAGAATGCTTTGAAAAAGATGAAAATGAGGAAGGAATGTGAACCAAACGGTATTCTCGTGTATGTATGCAAGAGTATGGGGGATGAAGGAGTCATGTGGTTAACAAATTTCTTTAACAAGAACATGAAGACCAAGAAGATGTCGGATGAGTGGAGAAATAGTACTATAGTGCCCATCTACAAGAACAAAGGTGATGTTTAGAGATGCACAAACTTAAGAGGTATCAAGTTGATGAGTCACACAATGAAGCTTTGGGAGAGGATGAGTAGAGGCTAAGATCTATAACACATATATCAAACAACAAATTTGGTTTTATGCCTGGATCAACAACTAATGCTATTTTCTAATAAGGAGGTTTATGGAGAAGTACAAAGAAAGTAAAAGAGATCTTCATATGGTTTATATTGATTTAGAAAAGGCTTATGATCAAGTACCCAGGGAAGTGTTGTGGATGGTTTTGAAGAAAAAGGGCATGCCAATCCAATACGTTGACATGATTAAAGACATGTGTGACAACTCTACTATGAGTGTGATGACTCCTGGAAGAGAGATGCCAACTTTTCCTATCAAAGTTGGGTACACCAAGGATCCACACTCAGCCCATATTTAATTGTTCTTGTTATGGATGAGTTGACAAATGTTTAAGATGATATTCCTTGGTGTCTGTTATTTGCTGATGACATTGTATTGATTGATGAAACTAAAGATGGATTGAATGATAAAGTTGAACTTTGGAGAAAGGAATTAGAATCAAATGAATTGATGATTAGTAGGAGAAAAATTGAGTATATCCATTGCAATTGCAGCCAAGCTCGCAGTGTGAATGGTGGATCCAAGTTGGATGGAGTGAACATACCAAAATGTGATAAATTTTGATACTTGGATTCTATTATTCAAATAGATGGGAATGTCCAAAATAGCATTTATCATAGGATCAATGTAGGATGGTTGAAATGGAGGAGTGCAACTGTGTTATGTGACCCAAAGATCCCTCTCAGATTAAAAAGTAAGTTTTATAGAACAGTTATACAACCAAACATGCTCTATGGGAGTGAATGATTGGGGTGAAGAAACAAGGTCTCAACAAGATGAACGTGGCTGAAATGCATATACTAAGATGGATGTGTGTGAATATAAGAAAAAATCGCTTGAGAAATGACTATATCATGAATAAAGTGGGGGTGGTGAGCATTGTGGACAAGTTGCGTGAGGGCTGACTCAGATGGTATGGATATGTGCAACACAGACCGACTAATGTGCCTATAAAGCAATGCAATTGACTCAAGAACAATTAATAAAAGAAGAGGAAAGCCTAAATTAACAAGGAAAGAGTTTATAAAGAGAGATTTTGAATCTCTACATCTCGATCGGAATATGAGCCCTGATAGAGCTGAATGGAAATAGAGGATCCATGTAGTCAAATCCAACATAGTTGGGACTGAGTCTTAGATGATGATGATAAACATCATAATCATCATGTTTTGTGACCTATCTATTCACCTATAGAAACAAGGTGTCTACCATTTGACTATGTTCTGCCTCTGCCACTAAAGAAACTGATTCCGGTAACAAATGTATAAGTAGAAGTCTGAAGGGAGAATAAAATTCCTAAAACATCTATATCAGTAGACCAAGGACCAAAATAATGCACTATTGGAAAAGAAACTATACAATTAATCTGTCTTAGTATTCTGACCATGAAAAGATTCAAACTTGAGACCTCTAACCTAATGCCCTAGTCTAAATGTCATGGTATCAAAACCTTGTGAACATGCATGCTTATTTGTATTTTTACAAAGTAAACTTTCTTGACAATAAAGACTAACCTTCCCCAATAGTTTGATGGTATATTACAATAGACCACGCCTATAACTACACCACTCGTAGGTTCTTTTCCTAATTTTTGGTAAATTGACCTCCAATGGCACTAAGGATGAATGAGAAAACTATGTGCACATAGAAAACAATCATTTGAGAATAAATTATGCACTTCTATTGTTCCATCTTCTCCTTTTCATGACAACTACTAGTGGCCATCGAGTATCAATTACCATGTGTGATTCACTTTTCCTTCTCATAATGACACCATCGAGTCTCATGTGTGTTGGAACTTTTTACCCCTCTTAATAAAGAGTTAACCCTACATTCCTCCTTCACTATATTCAAAGTTACATGAGCCTCACTCTCTACTCACTAAAATTTGGTATACAAGTATTCATAAACATAGAAATGATATTGGAATTGTTGTTGATAAGATATTGAAGGATAATATCATCAAGATCGTACATATGAGTGATAGAATCATAGTTATCACAATTGTTCTTGAGGGAATTTTTTGTAATATTATTAGCACTTATGTCCCCCAAGTTGGCCTTAGTCAGCAGTCTTTTAGAAAGATTTTTAGGATAACATGGATGAACTGGTGCAAGAACACTAATATAGGAAAAGATCATTATTGAGAGTGACTTAAACTTCCATGTGGGGAGTAGAAATTTTGGATATGAGAGAGTTCATGGAGGTTTTAAATATGACAGCAGAAATAGAGAAAGAGAGAGGCCAATAGAATTTGTAGTTGTTAACGATATGATTTTGGCACATACACATTTCAAGAAAAGATGTCACATATGATTACTTTCAAGAGTGGGTGAAATTGTAGACAAATTGTTTACTTGCTTACAAGGTGGCTAGATCAAAAGGTATACAAGTATTGTAAATTGATCCCTGGTAAAGAAGTCATCACTCAACATAGTTTGATGGTTTTGGATTCTAACATGAAGATCAACAAAATTAAGCAATATAGAATCCAAGATAGAAGGATAAAGTGACAAAAACTTAGGAGAAAAGAAATAAACATTTTGTAATAAACTTTTTAAGAAGAGAACTTGAAACTTGGAGTCCAATCTTAACTCTATGTGGTAAAGTATAAGCTCCTACATAACAAAAATTTCCAAAGCAGTTTTGGGAGAGTCCAAAGGGTATGGGCCTCCACATAAAGAGACTTCATGGTGGAACGATTAAGTACAAAAGGCTATTAAACTCAAAAGGGATATCTAGAGGAGGTTTCCAAAATCTATAGATGATGCAACTTTTTAGAGATACAAAAAAGGTAAAGAAACATGCTAAGAAGACAGTTCATGAGTCAAGATCCAGATTCTTTGATGAGATATATAAGAAGTTGGACATTATAGAAGGGTAAAAAGATATATATATATATATAAGATGGCTCGTATAAGTGAAATGAAGAGAAAGAGACTTGATTCATGTAAAGTTCATCAAGAATGAAGATGACAAGGTGTTGGTGAAGGATGATGATATACAAAACCTTGGAAAAACTACTTTCATAAACATTCCAATGAAGATACTATGAACAATATTGGAGAGTCAGGGGACATAAATGCAACAGATATCACCTACACATGATGAGTTTCACTATCCGGTCTCAAGAATGTTTTGATAATTATGAGAAAAAGGCATGTCGTCCAGACAATATTATTGATGTATGGAAGAGTATGGGGATGAAGGAGCTATCTGTTTAAGAAAACTATTTATAAGATTATGAATACAAAGGAGATGCCAAATGAGTTGAGAAATAGTATTATAGTCATGATTAACAAGAATAAAGGAGATGATTATATCTGCACAAACTACAAAGGTATTAAGTTGATGAGTCACACTACGAAGATTGGGATAGGATTATTGGGAAAAGGCTAAGATCAATAACTCATATATCAGACACCTGATTTGGTTTTATGTCGAGAAGATCATCAACAAATTCTTATGATAAGGAAGCTTATGAAGAATCATAGAGAAAAAGAGAGATCTTCATATGGTTATTAATATAGAAAAGTATTATGGTCAAGTACCCAAGGAAGTATTATGGAGGGTTTTGCATAAAAAGTGTGTGTCAATCCAATACATTGAATTGATTAAAGACGTGTGTGATGGATCAACTAAAAGTACTAGGACTCTTGAAGGAGAGACACCAAATTTTTCTATCATTGTTGGGGTACATAAAGGATAGGAACTTAGCCCATATCTACTTATTCTTATTGCGAATGAGATAACAAAGCATGTTCAGGATGATATCCCTTGGTACATGTTATTTGATGATGATGTTGAATTAATTGATGAAAGAAATTAAAAATTTAATGATAAGTTGAACTTTGTAGAAATGTATTGGAATATAATGGATTTATGATTACTATAAGAAAAATCGAAAATATGCATTGCAATGTTGGCCAATCTAGAATTATGAATGGTGGGGTCAAGTTGAATGGAATGGATGTATCGATATGTGATATATTTTGTTATATTGCTTCTATATTGAAAGGAAGAGTGATGTTCAAGATGATTTTTGTCATAGGATCACAACAGGATGGGTGAAGTGGAGGAGTGTGACTAGAGTGGTATGTGACTAGAAGATCCCTCTCAGATTAGAAAGCAAGTTTTAGATAATAACTATGTGGCTAGTCATACTATATGGGAGTGAATGTAGTCAAGAAATAAGGTCTCAACAAGATGAATGTTTTCTAAATGTGTATGATAAGATGGGTGTATGGGAAGACAAGAAAATATCATTTGAGGATCAAGAAGAAAGTTAGGGTGGTGAGCATTGAGGACAAGTTGTGTGACAGTCATCTAAGATGGTATGGACATGTGCAACACAGACCAACAAATGCACCTATTCGATGTAAGTTTATTGAGTCTACACACAATTAGAGGAAGAAGATTCAGAGATAATTTAACTTGGGAAGAGATTATAAAGATAGATTTTGAATCTTAACATCTTGATCAGAGTATGACTCATAATAGATCTGATTGGAAAAGAAAGATCCATGTTGCCAGACCCAACATAGTTGGCATTGAGGCTTAGATTATGATGAAATATTGATGGATGCATCAAAAGAATCTCCCACTAAGGAAAGTTTTGATGCCATGATGCTCATCATCTCATGCATACTCATGGTCACTTTTCATGGAAAAGTGTTGTCACTTGTCTCTCAATCAGACTTTTTTCTTTGCTCAACCAAACAAATCTTAAAATACATTTAAATCAGCTTCATGGAACATTCCATTGTACATTCCATGATTGGTATTCTCATAGATCAACTAGCACTCTAAGGTAAGACATATACTACATTGATTCAACACTTGACACCCTTGCTAACATCAACCACCCTTGATCTTTCCTACAACTCAATCAAATACTTGTTGCTCTGCCTAACTCTTACTACATCATCAATATGCTTATGTGTCATGACATCCCTAAATTTTTGACGTCCCAATCATGAATTGAAATCCTAACTTAAATGAGTAGTCCCAATTTTAAGCCCCTTGTAGTTTACAACATGAGGAAATTCAAAACGCATCACTAAACATTGGATCATAATATCAATTGAAGCACAAGTATGCAAGAACATGAACTAAACACCAAATACATAAAACAAGATTCTCACAATCCAACAAATTATGATAAAAGTGTAGAACAAAACTCTGATTACATACTCGATGAAGACTGATTCGCGTACTTTTACTAATGTGTATACAAGATCTTCATGATAATGACACATATATGCTTGTTGGCGACACTTACTTCCCATCTAGATTTGAACCTCAACATGAAGATCACAACTAAGATTAACAAAACGTGTTTTATACATGGACAAAAACCATTAAACGTTATATATAAGCTTTGTAAAAGAAAACATAATCTTGAAAATGATCATAAAACATCATCATTATGTATTTCAACCAATTAATCCTTTACCATCAATTCATTATATTATACCACATGTGAATATTAGTAAACCATTTTACAAACTTTAGGGTACCATCCACATGAAGAGCTATAAGAGATAGGTTCATCCCTCAATATTGAGTGCTTTTTAGGGTAGGTATTTAGTCTTATATTCTTGGACGTAACCACATAGGAGATGTATGTACCATGTGATTTTTATTTGAATTTATTTGCTATAAAATTCTTGAAAAAATTCTTGTGGTATATTTTAAATTACAAGAATTATAAACAAGCCATATACACATCCAACGTTAATTATATGTCAAGAATTAATATGATATGCTTAAAGAGTGGGACTGGAGAGGAGATAACTCATTAGTTAATTAAGGAATAAACCCATCAAATTTAAACACTCTAATAAGTGTAATAGATTCTATGTGTTGTTCATATCTCAAAAGAATGGTATACAAGCATCAAGAATATATAGAAGTAGATAATTCACAACTATTACATTTTCTAGAAAATAATCCAATTACATTATTCCTCACCTGTTAGAGTGGCATGATATACATGAGAAGCTAAAAAATTAATTTATACAAAAGGGCCAGTTGCATAGGGAAACATGGCCATCTCAAGCTATCCTCAAAGTTCTATTGTTTGGTTCATGTGCCACCCGAGCTTCCTATGACACAACTATTTTTGGGTGGATTTAGAACAACACCTAGAAAGAGAAAACAAAAGAAAGTATGTGTAACTATAAACTAAGTGTGCAAAATATAAGTAGTTAAGAATTCAATACAAGATAATTAGAATGTTACCAAACAAAGGGATTTCAATGGATATAGGCAGTTCAAGAGAAGTTCATTCAAGAGATAAATTGGGTCGAAGATATGAAACATTTGTCGTATTAAGATAACATCATCACCTCATAGAAAACTTGTATATAAACATTTCAATTAAATCACAATAATCAACACTAGATGCAAAAAAGCATAGACTAAGATTATTTAAGCAAGTCTAATACCCTTAAAATCCCAAGGCAAAAGTGTTGCATGGAAAGGCACACCCAAGAAAAAATATACACCCTTACATATAAATGAGTGGAAAGACACAGTCTTGGTGGAATGGTGCACCCTATATATATATATATATATATATATATATATATATATATATATATGGCGGTACATATGTTCTTCCTTTATAAATAATATCCATCTATTATGCATGCACAATAGAGAGGAAAGATAATTTCAATTTAATTCAAATAAATAGGATGATAATTTCATGTAAAAGAGATTTAAGTTAGATGACCATCAATAGGGATTTCATAAAATTTCACTTACCAATCAAAAAGGTAGTCTCAAAATAAAAAGAATTTAAAATATTGCATGAAAAAATCAAAGGATAAACATATTCAAAGTGATGAATCATATGGGAAGTTAGGGTTTTAGTCGTCATAATGCCCATAGGGAATCATATGGATACTAGTCCTAAAAGTCCAGGGTCATCACATTTCTATCATTAACCTCAGAACCCAAGATTAGGGTCTCATAACACCTAATGACCTTACATATAAAAATTAGGATTTCGCTCAATCACATAGTTAAAATATTATTAAATCAGTTTTTTATATAATTATTTCAAATTTCCAATATTACCCTACGGAGCAAATTTTCTTGATTTCATATCAATATTATTATGATTTTCTAACACTGAAATAAGAATATATGATTTATCTAAATAAATGCATTAAATAAGATTTAGAAAACAAAAAACGAGACACATCTTGTACCAAATTAATTTTGGTCTAAAAATCACACAAATTGATAGATCCCATTTCCCAATTCCAAAACATTTTTGTGTGTTTTTATGACTTACCAATATTTAATTATCAGATTTGGAAGATATATATATATATATATATATATATATATATATATATGTGTGTGTGTGTGTGTGTGTGTGTATATTTCTAATTTATGAAACTATAACTCATTCAAAAGACTAAAATGCCCTCGTATATGGTTCACAAGCATATCGTGGGACATGATAGATATTATTGTAGTATAATTTTAGTCTTGGATCCTAAGGGAAAATTATTGTAATAATCTTGGTAATTTATATTTTATACATTCAAAATTAGAACTAATATTTTTTTTTAAAGGATCATCTGTATTACATGCAAATCCTTATTTTGTATTAGTATAGTTCATGTTTGGAATGAATTTATGCATCAAAACAATGTTAGAATATAACATATGTTACAACTAAAATTTATATCCAAAGTTGTTGAAGTTGAATATAATTAGTTATAAGAATAAATAATTCAAATTAAGTTAAAAAAAGATGTGTGGAAGCATTGGTTGTGATAGGATTCACCACCTCTACCTACATTCTCTCACTTGCACTACATCACTACACATGTAAATTACCCTATTTATGGTTATGAAAATCATGCACATGCTATGAATATATGTTTCTACTGATTTAATGATTATACTTTCAATTGGAACACTTGAAACAATGTGTTTCTGTTTGAGAATATTATTATGATAACTTTATATAGAATTATGATACGTTGATATAGTCCTCTCAATCATGTTATGCGAGCCTTAACGAGCCTTATTTGAGCCCTAACTAGCCTTGTGAGCTCAATGGGAGCATTATGTGAGCCCTAACTGGCCTTATGAGCATTGTGGGTACATAATGAGAGAGACTATATTAAGTCATTTTTATAATATACATTATCATGTAATCATGTGAATGAACTTACATATCCATGAAATCATGTTAAGTAATTATATTTCAAGTTATTTTCATGATATTTCAAGTATACCTTCTTTTCATGTATAGATACTCAATGACACTCACATCTTTTACTTCTCTTTGCATGATTGAGGATGATATGCCCATAGGTGAGGAGAAAGAGAATAAGTAAATGTTGACCTAGGGGTTATACATTGTTCATATTTTGATAATGACTTAACCATTTCATTCATATTTATCTAATATGTGTATTCAAGATTGAGTTTAGGCCTTGGGTACATGAAAAGGATCAAATTACACAAGCCCTAGCTTGTCAAAGTTCAAGTCAAATGCAATGCAAGTGTGCTAATAAGGAAATCACTTCAAACGACCTTAGAAGAATTTTGTAATCACTTGTATTGATGATATGACTTGTAACTAAGATGAGAAAAATATGTGGGACACCTAGAACCAAGTTTTAATCACTTTTTAACCAAATTAGAAAATTGATCACAGGTTGCTAATCGGTCGAGTTCCAATCGTAACCGATCCCATGGATTGATTTTCTAAAGATAGCAATCGGTTGAGTTGTGCATTCACATAACTCGATCGAATGACTTACTGACCAAAAACGATTTTTGCTAATCGGTCGAGTTTCCCAAGACAAACCCGATTGATAGTTTGAAAATTGGGTTTGTCTTTTAGTCGATCGGTTGAGTTACCTTTATTGAAACTCGACTGAATGTACTGTAAGTGCATGGAAAATGCAAAAAATGTGATTATAACCATTGGTGACTTGTTTCAAAGAAAATAGATATGTTGCCTTAAGAAAAAATGGACATATTTCGGCCTAAGTGTTCCCCAACTGAAGGGAGCACCCTCAGCTATAAATAGGACCCCTTGGAGTTCATTCCAAGTTTGCTCATTCACTACATTCAAGGTCCTTGCTATCGTTGAGAGTGTTACTAAACCATGAGCCCCTTTCTCTCTCTAGTTGACACTTCATTTCATGATTTGTGAGTGAGTTAGGCTTATTGTAAGAGAGTTGCACCTTTGTGCATGTAAAACTCTCAATCTTCAATTACTTCTTTATCCCCTTCTTTCATGAAGAAAAGATGAAGCAAGCTCCATCGAGTGAAGAAGGAGTTGTAGTTGGTCCTCTTCAATGGTGTTGAAGAGGTGTTGATCTTCTCCAAGTGAAGGAGAAGGCAAAGGATGAAGATCCAAGAGGAGAAGCAAAGTCCTTCAAGGAGGAAGACTTGAGCTTGAGTGGGTAAGACCTTGGTCAAGGTTGAAGACTCAAGCTAAGTGGGTAAGCTCCTTGGTAAGGTGGATATCTCCTTGTGGTTGGATGGGTAAGTCCTTTGTAGGTCTATTATTGTAAATCTCTTTGGTGATATAATAGAGAAAAGCACTTACAAAGTCCTAGAGGTTCACCTCTCTAGGTAGTGGACTGACTCACTTCTAGTTTGAAGTGTGGAACCACTCTATATCCCTTTGTCATGTGCTTGCTATCAATCTCTCTCATCCTTTCTATGCTTGTTAGACAGGACTTCAACTTGCCATTAAGCTATTGTTCCTAATTGATATAGATTTAAGGTCTAATATGTTTTGTGAGAAATTTTGTAGCTCTATTCACTCCCCCCTCTAGAGCCCTTAGATCCAACAATAACAATATAGACATTAGCTCCAAGGCAGTTACTAGATGCAACTTGTTTGGGTGCCATTCTAGATAGTTATCTTTTCCTTTTAGTTATGTTAGGTTGAAGTTTCATTTATTGAATTATTTTATGATGGACTTAGGGTTCCTTAACTATGGCATGTAATAAAGTACCTTGGTTTATGTTATTGTATGCATTTTTCTTGGCTAATGATATCATTTCACAATTTGTCATGATCTCCAATAAATGAAATATTTATGCTAAGGTTGTGTTGGTTTTAGAAAGGAGGTCATGACATTCTAGATGTAGAGAACTTTGAAATCTAGGATCAAATTACCAATTTAATTAGTTTTGACTCTCAAACGAGAATTTCAGAAGGATAGTCTGTAGAGAAATGAGTTTGTGAGCCTCACGTAACGTGAAAAAAAACCTTCTCGGTATTTTCCTTTGTAATTTCCTCATTTAAAGGATAGAAAGTTGCATGGCTCAATTCTATATAATTGCACTTTAATTGAGTAATCATAAGTAAGTAAACGAATAATGTAAACCCTCAACCCTAAAATTTTACTTAGTGTGCATGATCCACTCACTAATGAGATAAGAGGTCTTCCTAGCTCTCCTGAGGTTTATAGAAAACCTAAAGTCCTAAAGGTAACATCCTTTCCATTAATCATCTTCTTGATTACACTTAAACCCTAATTTAGACTTTTTACAAAAATAGGGCCCATTATAGTGATATTTGGGTTTCAAACTGGGAAAACCATGTTACTTATTCAAATAGTTTTTCAAAGACTATTTTTGCATAATTTCCTGACATGGTATGTGAATACTATACTTTTGTGAAGTATGGCTAATTAAAATTTAGGGAAATCAGAAATCAACTATAAGGGAAAGCCCACATGGGATGGGGCCACATTTATCTGGCCCAAACCACACCCAACTATGACGGAAAAGCTTCCTCACAAAATGAACGTGTATGTATATTTCAATATAGGCCAGGGACCAATCTGTCCATTATAACATGACAGTTGTCAAACCTGGTTAGGGATAAAATTGGAAAGACCCTACTTGGGATCATATTTCTCAAATTGAAGATGACACAATACTATGGAAGGAAATTGAGGAACCAATTATCAAAAAGACAATAGATTCATCAAGAAATAATTATGGAAATAAGTTCCTAGGATTAGTTATGTATCAACGACCTCTAACCCAAGCAAGCTTGCTGCTAGAACACTAGAAAAGGCACCTCACAACATTGATGAAAGACCAAGATGGTCAGTTAGAGGCAACGACTGAAAGTTAAGCAAAGAGTGCACCACAAAGTGAAACTAGATTTGAACTAAAGGTCCCAAAATGTATTCAAGTTCTATATTGATCTGAAGGTCCATGAATGATAGAACAATACAAAAGGAAGTCACTTGTACAACATATAATGAATAGATAGGTGAAAAGAAATCTTGCACCTTAAATTAGGTAATAGAACAATAAGAATACCTTTCCCTGAGGTCAAGAGGTTGTGACCGCTGTGTCATAGGGGTTGCGTGCGGTGGAAACCTCAAGTTCATCCTTTAGATTTTGGTCTCCATGGGGTTTGCCAATCTAGGGTCACTAGGGTAGGTTTTGATGACGAGAAATCTTGAAGCATGCTCCACCAAGGTTCATGAAGTGCTAGTATATAGAAATGAGATTTTGTGATTGTCTAGGGGTCTCACTTTAGGAATCAACAAGGGGAAGACAGAGTCCATCATTGATTGGGATGCCTTGGGTATGAGAACCTTCTTTTTGAGATTACCTTTAAGTAGTGAACAAAGAGAGAAGGTCACATATGACTCAGATTACTTGAAGAGAGGGAGATAATGTAGGTCTGTGGGGGTGAATTAGACTGGTATTCCAGTTGAATCCCAAAGTAACATGGAAAAATGAGTGAGGGAGATGACTTCTTATGGGTTCGGGAGTCCGACCCAGACCATACGCCTCTGAGTGTGTGGCACATAAAAGAAAACTAACCAATGTAGCAAATCAAATCATAATAGAAATAATGAATATATTTAGGGATTTAAATCATAGCAAATAGATATATGAACTCATTTGAGTATAATATGAGGTTAGATTGGCCTAAAATTTTGATCATAAGTGTATTTTAAGGCATGCCATCTTACTACCTAGTTTTTTTCCATTACTATATTGTAGTAGTATCACTTATTTTAATAAATTATGATTGATCTCTAATTATTACCATCTTCCATTTATGGTCAACTAGGGATGCTTTTAATTATATTCGATCCACTGGACAAAACTAGACCAATTACTATTTATAAGTATGGTAGTGAGGTTACACTGAGGAGAGAGAATGTGCATTATGCTTCAATATTAAATGATATTGAGTTAATAATCATCATATAAAAGAGTAAACATTGATTAGTTCCATGTACCTTTCTTTAAAAACTAGATTTAGGTATAACTGTAAGGACCCTGACCTGCGTTTAGGGTTTACCCTGTTTGTTTTGCTTAACCTTGGTGGTTTGATGCTTGATAATCACCTCTAAGTGGTGATTAGGGTTTGGTTGTGCTTTGTTGAGAGTTTGAGGGGCTTCTTGCAAATAACCCAAGTTTAGGGTTTTGTGTGCAAGTTTGCCATCTTGTGAGATGTTTTTCCCTCTTTGCTTCCTCTAGGGTTGAGAGGAAGGCTTGGGCTTGTTGTTTGAGTTTTCTTGGGCCTTGGTTGAGCTTGTTTGGGCCTTGAAGTGTCTTGGTTGGGGCTTGCTTGAGCCTTGTGTCGACCAGGACCTGCTTTGTGTCGCCCAGCAGGCTGGTGTGTCGCCCAGTAGAACTGCTGCCTGTGTCGCCCATGATGCTTGGTCTTGTGTAGTGGACACTTGGTGCATGTTTAGGACAAGTGTCCCATGCCTTTCTAGTGTGTTGGCTTGAACCCTAGGACAAGTGTCCCTTGGGTGGATGACACTTAGCATGGATCTACCTTGGTTTCTCCTCCCCTTCTTTCTATATAAGTAGCTCTTCTCCTTGCCTTAGTCTCCTTTGATCTTTTGGTCTCTCCTCCACCTTGAGTGCACGATATCCCTCTCCATTTTTCTTGTGGTGGCCGATACACCTTCCTAGAGAAGCCTGGTGGATGATAGCTTTGGACCTTGAAGTGTTTCTTCTACCTTGGAGTTTGGAGCTTAAAGGCGGGTTGCATAATTTCTATCCCTAACTCCTTTCCTCTTGTTACGTTCTTTTTCATATGCTAGTAGTGTATCCTGCTTTGGTACCTTGGGTGGCCGATATACCTTTGTTGGACGATAGGTTAGGAAGGGTGTTGGTCGATATGGTTGTGTTGGGCAGCAGGCCTGACGGGCATCAGCCTTGTGACGGGCGATACCCCCTGTCTTGGTGTGTTGGGCGATACCCTGCTCATGTGTTGGGCGATAGGGTGAGCTATGCTTTTGTTGGCCGATATGGCTAGGTTGAATGTTATCCTTTTGATGGGCGATAAGCCTTAGCATCATGGTAATCCTTGTGGTGGACGACAGGGCCTTCTTTGGTGAGTTGGTTGAGTTGCACGATATGCAATGATAGTGCTGGCCGATAGCCCTGACGGGCGTTATCCCTTTAGTATGTCGCGTGATAGAGAGTGGAGAGTTGTGACGCGCGATAGGATGGGGGTTGTGACGGGCGTCGCGCCTCTAGTTTGGGTGAGTGTCGGCCGTTAGGCCTTGTGAGTGGTTGCACGATATCAGGAGTGTCCCCCTCTCTCCTTCCCTCTCTCTTTCCTTCTCTCTCTTGGCAGTTGTGAGGTTGTGAGCTGGGCGTTAACCCTTGGTTGTCGGGCATTATGGTTGGCTATGCCGGGCGTCGTGGGGAGTTGTGACGGGCATTGCCTGATGGGATGTGACGTGCGATACCCCTGATGCACGCCACACTTCCCTTGTAACGCGGCGTTGCGGGCAGAAGGCTGGGTGCAGCGCAGCGTTGCTGCCTTCCCATGCCCTAGCCGTGTGGTTTTCTTAGGTGAGGGTTGTGAGGTTTTAGTGAGGGTAAGTAGTTCTTTTGTGACGGTCTCTTATGTGATGGAAGCAGATGCTTATGCTTAAACAAAACAACGTTAGTGATGCCTTGCTAAATAATGATTTCTATGATAACGACAGTGTTGCCTTGATTAATGATAACAATGACATGGTAGTACCAATGATATCCATGATGATAATAACAAAGATGTTAATCGTGTAGATGATGGTGATGCCTTACTAGTGAGTGAAAATAATAATAATGATTATGTTGGAATAATGATGCTAAGTGACAGCTACATTAACAGTCTGCTTGATGACATAGCAATAAGGATAATAATAGATGATGAGGCTAACATGGTAATGATGATAACAAGATTAGTAATGCTATGCATGATGTAAGTCTTATGCTTAATTGTTAATAACAATGATAAATGATAGTTGCATTAATGGTTGCTTAATAATAAAGGTAATGATGATGATAGAGGATGGTAACAGTAATGACTTTGGTAACAATAGTGTATACTCAACATGTTTCTATATAAAGTGATTACCTTGATTGTTGTATAATCTTGAGATAAGGGTGGTCTCGAATATGGGTTGTTAATGATGTACTTAATACGCTTGATCACCAAATAGTGTAATAATGAAAAGTAGAGTATCTCGAATGATAATTCATGATAATGAGCATATTCCTTATGTTGAAACTATGGTTATTATGTATCCTAACCATGCAGGTAATGTGTAGCCATGAATGGGCTATGCGACATATATGATGAGTAACATTACTTGATAATTGTTCTATGAGATTATATATGTGATGTGTTGTCCCATGATGATGATGTGAGCCTTGGAAAGGCAGTGACAGTGCATGATGAGGAATTGAGATCCCATGGTATGTGATGATCCTTGAGATGGATCTGGATTGTTGACAAGAGGCCAAGTAGTAACATGTGATGTTGGATCCTTGTGATGGATTAGGTCGATGTGGTTTCAATAATAATATAATGTTCTTTACTTTCTTTTATATCTTACATGTTATATAACTTGGTTGAATCCTGCAATCCATCTAAAAGATACTAATTAATCACAGTGAAATATATCATGTAGTTGCCCTGGCCATAGATCCATCATCGTTAGGACTTGGTGATGGTGAAACGGGTTCTCCTACGGGTTAACCTAGAAGCGCATATTGTTGAATATGTGTAGGTTGCTCCTAGCCTGAAAATGAGGAGGTAAGAGTGTAACTTCGGTTGCAGACTCAGATACGTGTAAAGAGCATGGTGAACAGGCCCATGGCTCAGGATATGTGATGTGAGGAGCATGAATGCATTCATGGGTCAGAGCACGATGAACAGGCATGTGGCTCAATTGTACTAGCGCCGAAACCTGTACCAAGGCGGGCTAGAGTGAGGGTAGCCTATGGAGCTGACCCAGTGGCTTAGACCACTACAGCATGTGACTAAGGGCATGCTTGTGTTGTGCTCGTGTACTGACCATGAGGTGGGAGGTCATGGAGTCCGGCTCTTCCATTGACCTTGTATGGCACCGGTCTTAGGCTTCGCAGCCAGAGGTTGGATTTGAATGGTACGATTCAAATCCTCGGGTCATAATAATACGTAATACAGCTGTTTAGTATTTATTGCTTAAGATAAACATGAAATATTGGTTGAGGCCTTGTTTGTGTATTTAATTCTGGTCTATCTGCAGGTACTTCTATATTCACCAGGTATGTGGCAATAGGTCGTATCTTGATGATCAGGTGATGTGGTCATATGTCTTGTTCTGGTAATCATGTTACACAGTGATATATCTTATCTTGTCGATCATGTTCCTGTGAGAAATATCTGGTTTTATTCTTTTGTACAGCTGGTAAGCTGGTCGATAAGAATAGCCTTGCTTTATATAAACTGCTCTTGTTATACCTGTGAATAGTTATCTGCCGTTATAGTTTATCTTGTTGAGGTTTTGTAGTTGCGGTGGGGAGTTATGTTTCCCACTGGGACAATATTCGGTTGTCTCACTCCGCTGGTTTTCATGTGGTCGAGGTAGACGTGGTCGTGGTCGTGGTGTTGCGGCCGAGCAGCTTGAGGAGCACTAGAAGGCAAGCGATGGACATGCTACTGTTTTGGATGTTTTGTAGTAGAGTCTATAGTCATCCCTGTACTCTCAGGTCCTTGGCAGTGTTTTGATGTTGTTTCACGATGAATGATCGATGATGTTTTGTATATCCTACTGCTGGTCGGATGCAGGCCTTTATGTATATGAACAGGTGGTGAACTCATGTGATGGATTAACAGTTGTTCCTGAGCTGTGGACACGTATCAGATCTCGTGTATGTATATATATGATATGTTTCTGTGCAGGATGAGGACCGAAAAGTAATAGTTTCACAGTTTATCAGTTTTCCGCAATCGGTTTTAATTAACCCGTGTTTTCATAATCTGTGGTTATGGTGTTTTCCATACGTTTTCGCGTAACACCTCATTATCCGTGTGATAATGGGATGTGTTGCCACAAGTTTTGGTATTAGAGCTTTAGGTTCACTGAGTCTATAGGGTTTTAGGACTAGGTTGAGTTGTCCTTATGTGTGTCCAGGTTTTCTTACAATATCTTCTGCCCTCAGCGGAAGAAAAGTCAAGATGTCTGGAAACCATGAAGAACACTCTGCTGAGTACAGTGATGTTGCATCGGTTGATGGAGCAGATGGACAGGCACGTGAAGATCGGGTGCCTGAGGTTCCCCAATTTAACCCAGCCATACTTGAACATCCTGCTTACCAACAGCTTATGGGGCAGTTAATGGCTACGATGAATCTCATGGTTGAGCAATTACCAGTGCCTCCTCCGCGGGCACAGGTTCCCCATGGAGAAGCATCGGGTATTGGGAAGACCTTTGAGCAGCTTCGCCGAGTTGGAGCTTCGGAGTATGCTGGAACGGCTGATCCAGCGGATGCAGATCTGTGGCTGACAAGTCTCGAGAAGGCTTTCTGGATCCTTGACATCCCCAAAGTAGACAAGGTAAAGCATGTTTTGTACCTTTTGAAAGGTAGTGTTAGTCATTGGTGGACCATCGAAGAAGAGAAGCGGCATGGTGAAGTGATCTGTTGGGAAGTGTTTCGACGTGAGTTCGTCACCAGATATTTTCCCAAGACGTATCTGGATGAGAAGGTGAGTCAGTTCGAGAATCTGAGGCAAGGAATGATGAACATCACCGAGTATGAAGCTAAGTTTATGGATCTGTTGAGGTTTTGTCCTCACATGGCGGCAACAGATGAGGAACGGATCAGACGTTTCGAGAAGGGTTTGAGTGCTGAGTTGAAAACCCCGGTGTCTGCGTTGGAAAACCGAGAGCGGTTTGCTACGTTCGTGGAATCTGTTCGACGGATTGAGAGGACAGTAAGGGGGAAAAGAAAGTCTATGTCTCTTAAAAGACATGCTCAGTTTCAAGGACGAAGGTTTGGTGGCTTTAAGAAGCCCAGGTTTTGAGCACCGTCAGCAATGAGAAGTTCTGGTGTACCATCCCAGTGGTCTCCGAGTAAGGGGAAAGGTTATGTTTCTTCGCCATCTAAGGCGTACAGTTCAACTTCTGTGGTAGTAAGAGGGCCAGCTAGGCCACGGTTTGAGGATAGGTCATGCTATCTTTGTGGGCAGACCGGGCATCTCAAGTTACAATGCCCGAATAGAGATGTTGAAGTGACGCAGCAACCGAGGCAGAGTTTTCAGAGGTCAGAAAGACCACAGCCCAGTGGTAGCAGAGGATGAGGATGCGGTCAAGCGTCTCAAGCTGGATCGTCTTCTCAAGGGAGTAGAGGTCATGGACAGCAAGCAACAGCTCGATTCTATGCCACGAGTCAGCCGGAGGCGATAGTCAACCCGCGAGTGGTGACAGGTCAGATGGAATTATTTCATTCTGATATGTCTTCTTCTTGCTTTATATCTGTTCTGGTTGACCCGGGTGCTACACACTCTTTTATCACCTATAGTATGCTTGAAAACTGTCATTTGTCTGTTAGCTGTAAGAAGGATAGCTTGTTGTTAGAAACCCCTCTTGATGGTTCCTCTTTGCTTCGAGAAGAGTGTCCATCTTGTGTCTTGTCTTTTTCGGGACACCATATCCAAGTGGATCTTATACCACTTGATATGCATGGTTTTGATGTTATCCTTGGGATGGATACCTTAGAGAAGTATAAGGTTGTCTTGGACTGTGGCTCCAAGAAGGTAGTGTTTGATGTTGCTGGAGAGAAGTGGACCTTCCAGGGAGATAGGAAGATTCTTCCGACGTGTTTGGTATCAGCTATGGTGGCAGATAATTTGTTACAATAAGGATGTGAGGCGTTCTTATCTCACGTGGTGGATACCGTTGTGGTTACCAAGGCAAAAGGTCCTAGTCTTGAGGAGGTGTCCGTGGTTCGAGAGTTTGCAGACGTGTTTCCTGAGGAGTTTCCTGGTGTTCCCCCACCCCGAGAGATTGATTTCGAGATCAATCTGGTTCCAGGGACACAGCCTGTTGCACAGTCAGCGTATATGATGGCTCCACCAGAGATGGCAGAGCTAAAGAAGCAGTTGCAAGAGTTGTTGGAGAAAGGTTTTATCCGACCGAGTACGTCGTTGTGGGGTTCTCCGGTGTTGTTCGTTAAGAAGAAGGATGGTTTGATGCGGTTGTGTACAGATTACCGGCAGTTGAACAAGGTCACTATCAAGAATAAGTACCCGTTGCCAAGGATAGATGATCTGTTTGATCAGTTGCGTGATGCTACAGTGTTCTCGAAGATCGATCTACGGTCTGGATATCATCAGTTGAGGATAAAGGCAGATGATATACCAAAGTCAGCTTTCAGGACGAGGTATGGTCATTTCGAGTTCGTGGTTATGCCGTTTGGGTTGACCAATGCACCTACTGCTTTCATGGACCTGACGAACAGGGTGTTCCATCCGTTCTTAGATCAGTTTGTTATAGTCTTTATAGATGACATCTTGATCTATAGTCGGGACAGGCTAGAGCATGAGCAACATCTTCGTCGAGCGTTGACTCTTCTTCGCCAACATCAGCTGTATGCCAAGTTTAGTAAGTGTGAGTTCTGGTTGGAAGAAGTGACTTTCTTGGGTCATGTGATATCTGCTAAAGGAGTCAAAGTAGATCTGAAGAAGGTAGAATCCGTTGCGGATTGGGAACAACCGAAGACGCCGACAGAAGTTCGTAGTTTCCTTGGTTTGGCAGGATACTACCGGAGGTTTATCAAGGACTTTAGTGTGATCGCGTTGCCGATGACGAGGTTGACCAGGAAGGATGTACCTTTTGTTTGGGATGATCGATGTCAGCAAGCTTTCCAGAGTTTGAAAGAGAAGTTGACCAGTGCTCCAGTGTTGATCTTGCCAGAGCCTGGGAAAGGCTATGTTGTTTTCTGTGATGCTTCCAAGAAAGGTTTAGGTTGTGTGCTGATGCAGGAAGATCATGTAGTGTCTTTTGCCTCGCGACAGCTCAAGAAGTATGAGGAGAACTATTCGACTCATGACTTGGAGTTGGCAGTAGTGGTTCATGCGCTAAAGATTTGGAGACACTATCTGTATGGGGAAGTATGTCAGATTTTTACAGATCATAAGAATATGAAGTATATCTTTACACAGCAAGAGTTGAACATGCGACAATGACGATGGATGGAGTTGATCAATGATTACAACTGCACGATCGAGTATCACCCTGGTAAGGCGAATGTGGTAGCTGATGCGCTTAGCAAGAAGTCTTCTTCTCTTTCTTCAAAGAAGTCACAGTTGAGTTCTTTGATATGCCATAGGCGAGATATGTTTGTTTCTTTGTGGCAGATGAATGTGCAGATGGAAGTTTCTTTGTTGTCTGGTCTTTTCGCACAGATGCAAGTTAAGCCTACGTTGAGACAGTAGATCAAGAATGCACAGTAGACAGATGATGCGATACAGTTGATCAGATCAGAGTTCGGCAGCGACAAGCGTGATGGGTTTCATGAGTCTGAGGATGGGCTAGTTTGCTATCGTGATAGGATGGTGGTTCTAGATGCTGATGATCTGAGGAAGTTGGTGCTTGAAGAAGCACATACGTCAATATACGCTATGCATCCAGGTGTCACCAAGATGTATCATAGTCTGAAGGACTTGTATTGGTGGCCCAGTTTGAAGAGAGATGTAGTTGAGTTCGTGGCAAGGTGTGCGGTTTGTCAGCAAGTGAAGGCTGAACATCAGAAGCCGGTAGGTACGTTGCAACCTTTGCCGATACCGCAGTGGAAATGGGATCATATAACCATGGATTTTGTAGTTGGTCTACCCCGGACAACTAGGAATCATGATTTCATTTGGGTGATAGTGGACAGATTGACAAAGTCTGCCCATTTTCTACCAGTGAAGATGACGTATACAGCTGAGAAACTAGCTCGAGTATATGTGGATGAGATAGTACGTTTGCATGGTGTGCCAGCAATGATAGTTTTTGACAGAGGTCCTCAGTTTACGAGTCGTTTTTGGGAACAGTTGCACAGGGCATTGGGAACGCAGTTAAGGTTCAGTACAGCTTTTCACCCGCATACAGATGGACAGTCTGAAAGGACTATTCATACTTTAGAAGATCTTCTTCGAGCTTGTGTTTTGCAGTTTCTAGGCAACTGGGATGTACATCTGAGTTTTATAGAGTTTGCCTACAACAACAGTTATCAGCGGAGCATTGACATGGATCCTTATGAAGCTTTGTATGGAAGGAAGTGCATATCTCCTTTGTGTTGGTATGAGTCTGGTGAGTATCATCTTTTAGGTCCTGAGTTAGTACAACAGACGTCAGAGAAGATCAAGGTGATACAGCAACAGTTGAAAGTGGCACAGGACAGGCAGAATTCTTATGCAGACAATCGCCGACGACCTTTAGAGTTCCAGGTGGGAGACAAAGTGTATCTTAAAGTCTCTCTGTGGAAGGGTGTGCTAAGGTTTGGTCGGAAGGGTAAGTTAGCTCCCAGGTATATGGGGCCTTACTCAGTCATAGCACGTGTTGGCAAGGTAGCTTACGAGTCAGAGTTGCCTCCAGATTTGCACAGGTTGCATCCAGTGTTTCATGTCATTATGCTGAAGAAAATTCATCCAGATTCAGGTACGGTGATACAGCCAGTTGAGGTTGAGCTTGATGCATATGTGACTTACGAGGAAGGTCCAGTGGCGATCCTTGACAGAAGGATCAAGAAGTTGAAGAGGAAGGACCTGGTTCTTGTGAAGGTTCTTTGGCAGCGTCGTGGCGTTGAGGAAGCCATGTGGGAGCTTGAGGAAGAGATGAGGAGGAAGTATCCCTCACTTTTCTCTTCGGATTTCGAGGACGAAATCCCTTAAAGGGGGTTAGCTTGTAAGGACCCTGACCTGCGTTTAGGGTTTACCCTATTTGTTTTGCTTAACCTTGGTGGTTTGATGCTTGCTAATCCCCTCTAAGTGGTGATTAGGGTTTGGTTGTGCTTTGTTGAGAGTTTGAGGGGCTTCTTGCAAATAACCCAAGTTTAGGGTTTTGTGTGCAAGTTTGCCATCTTGTGAGAAGTTTTTCCCTCTTTGCTTCCTCTAGGGTTGAGAGGAAGGCTTGGGCTTGTTGTTTGAGTTTTCTTGGGCCTTGGTTGAGCTTGTTTGGGCCTTGAGGTGCCTTGGTTGGGGCTTGCTTGAGCCTTGTGTCGACCAGGACCTGCTTTGTGTCACCCAGCAGGCTGGTGTGTCGCCCAGTAGAACTGCTGCCTGTGTCGCCCATGATGCTTGGTCTTGTGTAGTGGACACTCGGTGCATGTTTAGGACAAGTGTCCCATGCCTTGCTAGTGTGTTGGCTTGAACCCTAGGACAAGTGTCCCTTGGGTGGATGACACTTAGCATGGATCTACCTTGGTTTCTCCTCCCCTTCTTTCTATATAAGTAGCTCTTCTCCTTGCCTTAGTCTCCTTTGATCTTTTGGTCTCTCCTCCACCTTGAGTGCACGATATCCCTCTCCATCTTGCTTGTGGTGGCCGATACACCTTCCTGGAGAAGCCTGGTGGACGATAGATTTGGACCTTGAAGTGTTTCTTCTACCTTGGAGCTTGGAGCTTAAAGGCGGGTTGCATAATTTCTATCCCTAACTCATTTCCTCTAGTTACGTTCTTTTTCATATGCTAGTAGTGTATCTTGCTTTGGTACCTTGGGTGGCCGATATACCTTTGTTGGACGATAGGTTAGGGAGGGTGTTGGTCGATATGGTTGTGTTGGGAAGCAGGCCTGACGGGCGTCAGCCTTGTGACGGGCGATACCCCCCCCTTGTCTTGGTGTGTTGGGCGATACCCTGCTCATGTGTTGGGTGATAGGGTGAGCTATGGTTTTGTTGGCCGATATGGCTAGATTGAACGTTATCCTTTTGATGGGCGATAGGCCTTAGCATCATGGTAATCCTTGTGGTGGACGACAGGGCCTTCTTTGGTGAGTTGGTTGAGTTGCACGATATGCAATGATAGTGCTGGCCGATAGCCCTGACGGGCGTTATCCCTTTAGTATGTCGCGCGATAGAGAGTGGAGAGTTGTGACGCGTGATAGGATGGGGGATGTGACGGGCGTCGCACCTCTAGTTTGGGTGAGTGTCGTCCGTTAGGCCTTGTGAGTGGTTGCACGATATCAGGAGTGTCTCCCTCTCTCCTTCCCTCTCTCTTTCCTTCTCTCTCTTGGCAGTTGTGAGGTTGTGAGCTGGGCGTTAACCCTTGGTTGTCGGGTGTTATGGTTGGCTATGCCGGGAATCGTGGAGAGTTGTGACGGGTGTTTCCCGATGGGGTGTGACGCGTGATACCCCTGACGCACGCCACACTTCCCTTGTAATGCGACGTTGCGGGCAGAAGGCTGGGTGCAGCGCAGCGTTGCTGCCTTCCCATGCCCTAGCCGTGTGGTTTTCTTAGGTGAGGGTTGTGAGGTTTTAGTGAGGGTAAGTAGTTCTTTGGTGACGGTCTCTTATGTGATGGAAGCAGATGCTTATGCTTAAACAACACAACGTTAGTGATGCCTTGCTAAATAATGATTTCTATGATAACGACAGTGTTGCCTTGATTAATGATAACAATGACATGGTAGTACCAATGATAGCCATGATGATAATAACAAAGATGTTAATTGTGTAGATGATGGTGATGCCTTACTGGTGAGTGAAAATAATAATAATGATTATGGTGGAATAATGATGCTAAGTGACAGCTACATTAACAGTCTGCTTGATGACATAGCAATAAGGATAATAATAGATGATGAGGATAACATGGTAATGATGATAACAAGAGTAGTAATGATATGCATGATGTAAGTCTTATGCTTAATTGTTAATAACAATGATAAATGATAGTTGCATTAATGGTCTCTTAATAATAAAGGTAATGATGATGATAGAGGATGGTAACAGTAATGACTTTGGTAACAATAGTGTATACTCAACATGTTTCTATATAAAGTGATTACCCCGATTGTTGTATAATCTTGAGATAAGGGTGGTCTCGAATATGGGTTGTTAATGATGTGCTTAATACGCTTGATCACCAAATAGTGTAATAATGAAAAGTAGAGTATCTCGAATGATAATTCATGATAATGAGCATATTCCTTATGTTGAAACTATGGTTATTATGTATCCTAACCATGCAGGTAATGTGTAGCCATGAATGGGCTATGCGACATATATGATGAGTAACATTACTTGATAATTTTTCTATGAGATTATATATGTGATGTGTTGTCCCATGATGATGATGTGAGCCTTGGAAAGGAAGTGACACTGCATGATGAGGAATTGAGATCCCATGGTATGTGATGATCCTTGAGATGGATCTGGATGGTTGACAAGAGGCCAAGTGGTAACATGTGATGTTGGATCCTTGTGATGGATCAGGTCGATGTGGTTTCAATAATAATATAATGTTCTTTACTTTCTATTATATCTTGCATGTTATATAACTTGGTTGAATCTTGCAATCCATCTAAAAGATACTAATTAATCACAGTGAAATATATCATGTAGTTTTCCCTGGCCATAGATCCATCATCGTCAGGACTTGGTGATGGTGAAATAGGTTCTCCTACGGGTTAACCTAGAAGCGCATATTGTTGAATATGTGTAGGTTGCTCCTAGCCTGAAAATGAGGAGGTAAGAGTGTAACTTCGGTTGCGGACTCAGATACGTGTAAAGAGCATGGTGAACAGGCCCATGGCTCAGGATATGTGATGTGAGGAGCATGAATGCGTTCATGGCTCAGAGCACGGTGAACAGGCCTGTGGCTCAATTGTACTAGCGCCGAAACTTGTACCAAGGCGGGCTAGAGTGAGGGTAGCCTATGGAGCTGACCTAGTGGCTTAGACCACTACAGCATGTGACTAAGGGCATGCTTGTGTTGTGCTCGTGTACTGACCACGAGGTGGAAGGTCGTGGAGTCCGGCTCTTCCATTGACCTTGTATGGAACCGGTCTTAGGCTTCGCAGCCAGAGGTTGGATTTGAATGGTACGATTCAAATCCTCAGGGCATAATAATACGTAATACAACCGTTTAGTATATACTTCTTAAGAAAACATGAAATATTGGTTGAGGCCTTGTTTGTGTATTTAATTCTGGTCTATCTGCAGGTACTTCTATATTCACCAGGTATGTGGCAATAGGTCATATCTTGATGATCAGGTGATGTGGTCATATGTCTTGTTCTGGTAATCATGTTACACAGTGATATATCTTATCTTGTCGATCATGTTCCTGTGAGAAATATCTGGTTTTATGCTTTTTTACAGCTGGTAAGTTGGTCGATAAGAATAGCCTTGCTTTATATAAACTGCTCTTGTTATACCTGTTAATAGTTATCTGCCGTTATAGTTTATCTTGTTGAGGTTTTGTAGTTGCGGTGGGGAGTTATGTTTCCTGCTGGGACAATATTCGGTTGTCTCACTCCGCTGGTTTTCAGGTGGTCGAGGTAGATGTGGTCGTGGTCGTGGTGTTGCGGCCGAGCAGCTTGAGGAGCAGTAGAAGGCAAGCGATGGACATGTTGCTGTTTTGGATGTTTTGTAGTAGAGTCTAGAGTCGTCCATGTACTCTCAGGTCCGCTGGTTTTCAGGTGGTCGAGGTAGACGTGGTCGTGGTCGTGGTGTTGCGGCCGAGCGGCTTGAGGAGCAGTAGAAGGCAAGCGATGGACATGTTGTTGTTTTGGATGTTTTGTAGTAGAGTCTAGAGTCATCCCTGTACTCTCAGGTCCTTGGTAGTGTTTTGACGTTGTTTCACGATGAACGGTCGATGATGTTTTGTATATCCTACTGTTGGCCGGATGCGGGCCTTTATGTATATGAACAGGTGGTGAACTCATGTGATGGATGAACAGTTGTTCCTGAGCTGTGGACACGTATCAGATCTCGTGTATGTATATATATGATATGTTTCTTTGCAGGATGAGGACCGGAAAGTAATAGTTTCACAGTTTATCGGTTTTCCGCAATCGGTTTTAATTAACCCGTGTTTTCATAATCTGTGGTTATGGTGTTTTCCGCACATTTTCGCGTAACACCTCGTTATCCGTGTGATAATGGGATGTGTTGCCACAATAACAGTCACATTAGGTTCTTCTTGATGCATGTAATTTAACTTTTGATAAACTAAGGTTTCTAATAAGTTTGAATTTTGAGGATCTTACCATTCTAACCATCTTAAATAAATTTCTTCCTCAAAATTTTCTTCTTAAGTTACTACCCACCTTAGGGTTTCACATTTGTGCATACTAACTCATTATCCAATCATAATATTCCATAAGTCAACAATAAGTAACCATAATATGGTATTCACATGAGTAACCATTAAATTGTATCTAGCATGACTAGTACAACTGATGAGTGCATGGGTCGCTAATGTAACGTGAAAACTAAATTGTACTTTCATGATCCACCATAGTGAAAATCATACCTTTCCTCTTTTCTAGGGGACCCGTGTTAGGGTTTTCTCTGCAACCTTCTTTGCAACAAGCTGAGGGTAGTTATCTTTGAAATGCCCTTCTCCTCCATAGTAGAAGCAGACACCTAAGCCCAATTTGCAAGGCCCTACATGAAACTTGCCACACTTGGGTTGTTCATTCCTCATTGGAGGATCCTTTGGGGCCTTATGCTTCCTGTGATCATTGTGGTGTTGGCCTTTATTGTTGCGGCCATGGTGGTGATGATGTCGGTGTTGATGATGTCCATCGTGGGAGTTCTTCTTCCAAAACCTCCTTGGTTAATCCTTGAGTTCAAGTGCCACATCAAGAGCTTCCTGCATCATTTTGTGGACATGCCCATAAAGTGAGTAGTTGAGATCCTCCTTTAGACCTCGGATGAATTTCTTGGTTTCATTCAGCTCACTCATCTCAGCTACGTACTTTTGGAGGATGTGTAACTTCATGGCATATTGGGTAACTATCATGTCACCACGTTGTTGTCGATATAGGAATTATGTCTCCTTCTTGTCCATCATTGCTTCTGACATATCATGGCTCTTAAAATCCTCTATGAACTCCTCCAACTTGAGGAACTCTTTACCTATGTCTCTGGCATCACAAAAGTTCTCCCATCAAACATGAGTTGGTCCACTCAGCATGAGCAACCCGAACCTAACATGGGGCTCCTCATAGAAGTCCAAGTCATGAAAGCAATGTTATAGGTTGTGGATCCAGGCCTCAGCCTTACCCACAATGTCTAGCTCTTCTTCTCTAGAGAACATCTCAGGCTTCACCTTGAGGAAGTCTATCAAGGTGACTTCATCCCTCCTATAACAATGACTTCTATCTCTTACTCCCATTGGATTGTCTAAAGGTATGACCAATATCTTATATGAGACATGAGGGTCTGGCCCATGTAAGATCTCCTCATGCCCAAAGTACTGATCACTCTCTCCACCAGAGTGTAGGGGTGACTTGTCATTCTCAAGACCACACCTAGGGACCATACGGAAGAGGAAAGGAGATGTTCATAAGCATCTAGCATGATACATAAGATCCTACTACCGTGGCCATTCTAGGATGTATTTGATACCACTTTTGTCATGATCTCCTTTTGAAAACCAACACAACCTTAGAGGAAGTGGAGATCATGAAAACTCATGAAATGCTATCATTAACCAAGAAAAATCCATAGAATACCATAAATCACAAAGTACTTTATTACATTCCATAGATAAGGCACCCTAATTCCATCATCAAAGAGTTCAATAAACAAAACTCCAACATAACATAACTAAAAGGAAAAGATAACTATATCAAATGGCACCCACTAAGTTGGATCTGATAATTGTCCTAAAACTAATATATCTAGCTTCTTCTCACATGCGGACATTTCATCCCCAGCCATGCAAAGCAACATAAAACTTGCGAGTGGCACTGAGAATTTATGCATGAAAATAAAATATACTTGAAATAACATAAATAACTTGAAGAATAATTAAATAACATGATTAACATATATACATGGAGATGTAAGTGCATTGACATGACTACATGATAATGTATATTATAACATGAGTTAGTGCAAACTCTCTCACAATGCACCCATATAAGGCTCCTTAAGACTCACATAATGCTTCCACAGAGCTCATAAGGTAGGTTAAGTCTCACATAATGCTCCCATAAAGTTTACAAGGCCAGTTAAGGATCACATAAAGCCGATTAAGGATCACATAATAAGATTCATAGGACTATATCAATGTAGCATGATTTCTTATACTCAAACATGTTTGTCATAATAATATGCTCAATCAGCATGGCATTATTTCATAGTCTCCCAATTGAAATCATAATAATCAAATTAATAGAAACATAAATTCATATCACATGGATGGTTTTCATGAGCATAAATAGGGTAATAGCATAATTGCACTTTAATTGAGTAAAATAGGTGTGTCCATGAATGATTTGGACCCTTAACCCTAAAATTTAACTTAGTGTTCATGATCCACTCATTGATGAGGGAAGAGGTTTTCCTGGCTCTCGTAAGGTTTGTAGAAACCCTAAAGTCCTAAAAGTAACATACTTTCCATTAATCATCTTCTTGATTATATTTAGAGCCTAATTTAGATTCTATAGGAAGACATGGCCTAATATAGTCGAATTTGGGTTCCAAACTAAATAACTGTGTTCCTTATTCAAATATCTTTTAAAAACTATTTTTGCACTATTTTTTGCCACGGTATACATTTACTATGATTTTATGAAGTCTGATCAATCATAATTCAGGGGAATCAAAAATCAAATAAAAGAGAAAACTTAGATGTGTGTGAGGCCATGCTTATCTGGCCCAACCATGTCCATCCATGAGCCCCTCTCAAAATTAAGGTGTGTTTTGTGAATTGAAACACATGCCAAGGATCAAATTGTCCATTGTAATGTGAAGACTATCAAATCTAGTTAGGGACAAAATTAGGAAAACCCTTACTGGGATCATCTTTCTTGAATGGAAGATGACACAACACTGTGGCTAGAAATTGAGGAACCAATTATCAAAAAGGTTATGGATTTCTAGAGAAGTAACTATGGAAACAAGTTATTGGGATCAATGTGGTCTCAATTACCTCTAACCCAAGCACGCTTATGGAAAGAACACCTAAAAAGGCACCTCACACCATTGATGAAAGACCACGAAGGTCAGGGAGAGGCAGAGACTGAAAGTTTTAGTAAATAATGCACCACACAGCTAAATCAGATCTAGAACAGAGGTCCCAAATTGTATTCAAGTTTTATAATGTTATGAAGGACAATGAACGACATAAAAATAAAAAACAAAGTAAATAATGATGAAAATAGTCAATAGTGTAGCCACATAGTTATTTGTTATTCTCTTATCCTCTTTAGTCTCCAAGAATGGACATCAATGAGTGATATTAGTGTGGAATATAGGGCATTGATAAGTAAGTTAAAATCCCTTATTGTGTGTCTATTGGGGGCCCTGAGTAAGTGGCAACAACAGACTTCTATTCAATCTCATCAGGGGGTGGGATGATAGGTTTGATGGCCATTCAATTATCTCACTGGTAGAATTGTGTATTCTCCAAATCTCACACAATTGACTCAACGGCTTCAAGGTCAGATGGCTTTTTTGGTTGTGCATCAGAATGTGTGAACCGGTCATCTCAAGACATGAAAAAATCATCTTACCTTTAGAATTTTTATTGTTTGAAACCCAAACAATCGACTCAACAATGAGAAAAATCTTCTCACATGTTGAAATGTGAATCTTTAAAACTAATATTTCTTTTTTTAACAATGAGACAATTGTATCGCCTATAGCATTTTCAAGATAATTGAATTATGCATCTAACCAGGCTTGAATCAATTGATTTTGAGTTTATACGTGAAACTTGAAGCCATTTTTTACCAATTGTGCTAAAGTATGAGTACAACACACAAAGGAGACCCATTTTCAGTAGAAAGGGTATGTCTTCAATTCCCCTTCTAATTAAAGACACTTATATATATCCATCATAAACAATATATCTTAAAGTTAAATAATCTAGGATGTTAAATATCTTTTCAATTTGTATAATTTTTTTTCATAAATAGAAGGAAAACATCAATCAACCATAATATATAGATAACAACATATATTTTCTCACATATATTCTATGCTAGGTCAAGTTTTACACTTGTATACACTCATTAGAGTAGTTTGATTTAAAGCAAGAACATTGAGTTAATTTACAAAATTTAGGACCTTTTGCACTATTCTATTGTCTTTTAAAATTGTGATTTGATTGAAAAAAAAACTTTTTAACTAAACTAGATCAAGATATATCCATGACACCAAAGGTGTTTATTCGTCAAAATATAGTTTGAATGATATGCTTTCTTATCCGACTTAACTCAAATAACTTACAACTTTTAGACTATTTAGTTACTAAGCTATTAATTATTTTACCCCACTAGATATCTTATAGCAAGAGTTGAGAACTTAGCTCCTTTTAAACACTTCTGACAATCTTGTATATTATTCCTAGGTATTTCATGTATATAGGAGTGCCATAGTATAGTTAAAAAAACACTTAAATAAATAGCTTCGATGTGCTCAAAATGTGATCTTAGAAGTCTAGCTTGCAAGGCCTAGATACTTCTAAGTAATCCATATCTTAGATCATATTAAGTGTCTTAATCTACCTACCAATTCTTTACTAAGCCCAGCTCGTCACTTGTTCAGTAGTGCTCTAATTGTCCTCTTTGTGAAATTGTTTCAATTTTCATCCTTCGTTCCAATTTCCTATGTGGTCCAGAGTTTCTTCTTACAAAAAGGTTGCATCCAAAGGTAATAGGATGAGATTGTGATAATTTTCAAGGGTTTTCTTATACAACCCAAAAAGAAGAGGTGATGAATGTTAGCATTAGGCTGAAAAAATATAGTTTTCTATTCACACAAAAAATCAATGATTGTAATTCGTATATATATATATATATATATATATATATATATATATATATATATATATATATATATATATATATATATATATAGTCAGGCTAGAATACACTTGAGTGTACGGATCGCACGAATACACTCAAGTGTGTTTGCATATCAAGACTATTTTTTGCCAAATGTAAACTGTTGATCTTCACCGTCATACTATAACTAGGCTGCATAAAAATTTTGAGCCCATTTGGCTGAGTGTAAGTCACTCATCCAAGGGCAACAAAATCGACGCACGAAACTAATTTGAAATGCATAATTTTTGCGGTCTTCATAACTTGAGTTGTACATATCCAAATGTGCTCAAATTTTGCGTATGAGTTATTCACGAGATGTTTAAGAAGATCAATGGATTAGATTTTCAAAAAAAATATTGCATCATGAAAAACTACTTGAGTGTATTCCACTCCGGATACACTCGAGTGTATTCTAGCCTGACTCTATATATATATATATATATATATATATATATATATATATATATATATATCAAACTTAGAAGAAAGAAACAATGGTAGGAATATATAGTGGAGATATAATATTTTACTCCAGAACCACTATATATGTGTGTCTTTTGTGGTTGCATTTTTTGATTGCTCGCTTTGGTTATTTCATGTCAGATTATTCCCTTAAGAAGGTTGTAGATAACATATATGTGTTTGAAATAACTTAAATTGATTTTAGCACTATTTGCATCACCGTTTGAGCTTTTATTCTTGACTATTGCCTCCCACAAGGCTACTTTTTTGCATGTCATCAAGCTCAAGTACCATGGAAACAGTGGACAAAAAATTGATATTAGACGCCCCACATGGTTGTTCCCCATATTGGAAAGTTTATATACAACCCTAAAGGAAAAGTACCAACCATAAATAGTGGTTAGATCCTTGAAATGTAAGGAAAACTTGATTGTCATGGTCCATCTCAAAGCACAATGTCAACATCAACATGTACTTGTTGATATGTACAGGAAGGCTCCATAGACCTTGTATCATGTAATAATAACCACTAAAAATTTCCCATTCTAATTGAACTACGTCTTTAAAAAATTGGGCAGATTTTTATCAAAGATCATTTGGTTGATAAAAATTATATTAAAATACTCTTTGGTCTATTATAGATAAACTCAAATACTTCAACACAACCCTGAAATCAAAACTTCCATAAGATAATTAGCATTAAGTTTCTAAAAGATTCCCTAGTCATCCAAAAGTGTTTGATGTGAATCAATAAAATGATTGTTAAAAGTAAAAGACTTCAATAAAAATCCCCAGAAAAAATACTTATCATGAAAGAACTTCCCTATTTATTCCAATTTCATCCAACCTCTCTATGTCAATATATACCTCAATACTTTGTTTTCTATTTATATAATAATAATAATATAATTCCAAATTTATTTTATAACATACCCAAATCTAGACTCATAGCTTAAAATCTCCTTCACCTAGACCCCTATTTGATTAGGAAAATATTAAGCCCCTTTCCCCTGATTTAAAATATGTTAGGAATGATTGTAGTCAAATAATCTCATGTGACGATAATTTTTCCTTTATATGATACTTCTTCAATCATACTAACCAATTAATTTCACATGTGGGTTTCGTCACTAAAACATCCATTAAGTAGTTTTGATTCTAAAGTAATACTAGCTATACCCTAAGTCTAATTGATTAAAGGAATTAAATAAATACAGAAAAGAGGAAAATAAATTTCACTAAGTGGGTATTCATAATCAAATAAAGAAACAAAATACTTAATGATATCAAATGGTGAAATGAACTTGAAATTAAGTTTCTCATATCTTGATTTGCCAACATGTCAAATTTCAAGTCAATCCAACTTCATTTGACCACTCACTTGATTGGTTAAAGAGTGTACCTTTAATACACATCAATTGTTGCTATAATTACACACATATGCCATTGTCTTGGTCTTTGCATGCTTTGGTCGCATATAGAGCGTAAGGTTGGAGCCACAAAATGACCAACCTTGCATTAACCGCAAATGTTGCCCCCTTCATCATTTTTTCCATATATCTTCCCCTTCTTCCTAGTTATCATTCTCCAATCCTCCCTCATTTCTTTCCTCCATACTCAACATGTTCTCTAAATCCCTAATTACATGTGTTTCTATCTCCCATCACGTACCTTGCGATGTTGGCAACAAGGAACCTCTATTTCCGCCTACTTAATCAGAAAAAGATATTTTGCAACCAAAGCAGTGGTACTCCCTACTTCCTTTACCACATGGACCACCCCCATCCACTTTAGTTACCTTACGCTTCCATCTTCTTCCATGTGTGTTCTACAATAGAACCCTAGACTCAACATTTGAGTGTTCAGTAGCACCCAACCACCGTGGTTGGAGGGTAGCGATGCCATATAGTGAGTGGTATTTGGCGATTTCTTTGAACATTAGGTTGTGTGTAGACCTTCATTCAGATTTCAAAGCTCCCATTTTACTCTTCCCTAACCTTGATCCATCTGGTTGTCATCTATAGTGGTTGTTCCAGATCATCATCTTGCATCGATCTTGGTTGTCGTGAACTCCCTTTGTTACCAAAAAAAGTAAAACCTCCTCAATTACCCATCATCGCTATAGTCTAGAAATGATCTGAAGTTTCAAGTCTGAAGAGAAAGAGTGCATTGATCCTCTTCAATCTACTGACCTACAACTAGAGAAACAAAACTGATGGACAAACCTCAACTTGTTCAACAAACCATCAATTTTGACTATCTTTCCACCTTGAAACCTTCACTCGTTTTTTTAGAAATCCTAGAAGATCAATGACCTTCCCACCTTGTTGGTAAGCCCAACAAATTCAAGAAGAAACTCTCCCTCCTTTTAAACCTACTGGAATCTATTGTGAAAAGGAGTAGTTCCCGTACCTTCAAAGATTATCAACAATGTATGGAGAGCTTCTCGAGGCACCTTTATCGGTCAAAATCTTCAAATGGATATGGACATCAGATATCCACTAAAACTTCTACTAAAATAGATCAAAATGAGTATGTATCCTATTGAGTATCAGTATGTGCACATCAGCTTGAGGTAGTTTGTTAGACCCTCTCTTTATTCACATTATTAATAAGGTAATAAAAAAGTGGAGATGGATCACAAGCTCATACTAAGTTATTTTAAATTAACCAAGACATTACCCAAGTATTCATCATTAAGTATATGTATATACTAGGGTATAACCAAATGTCTATAATTGAGTAGTCTAGCCTATTGTATTTGGTAATCTCGTGTTTAACTAATAGACATGTAATATTTAAAATGATTCATATCATAATAGCACATAATTATTATGTTTTAATTGATTCACTAGTTATTTAGGACAACTAATCATTTATTAATTGATACATGAAACCATACATATGCATAAACCAATATACATAAGTTCAAAATCTCTAAAGTACAATACTTAGAAAGTAATTAACAATCTTTGTAGTATTTTATATGAAAACAAAAGCATCGTAATCTCATTTGTTTCATATATTAGAAACATAGATGCACATGTATGTATATATGTACATATAGATATATATATGTATAAATATGATAATTGTGAATCCTAAGGAATCTTGTAAACATATTCATACTTATGGAATACATATATATTTACCCTTTATGGAATAAATGATAGTGTAATGATGATAGACAAGGAGGATATTACAAGACCTAAATTGGAGGAATGAATTTACCAACACATACATGAAAAGTAGACATACTTAGACTTGTGTATCTAATGATGGATACTAAAACTAAAATAAATTTGTAATGGAACATACGTCCACTTAATAAGATAACACCCTAATAGGTCATGGGGTGATTGGAACAAGGGTAGAGCAATATGGAAATCTATAGTAGGAATGTTCACACATGTTTTTTTAGGTTTAACTAACATACATAATATACTCTTAGGATGGATACTTGACTTTTAATGGCCCAATTTCCCAGCAACCCCCAATTAAGAAATGCCAAGAAACTAGAGTCGCTATCCCAAAACATGATCAAATGGTTTTTCACGTAATCAAGAAATAATTAATAAATTCTACTAAGAAAACTAAGTTTGATACATGATAAAAAATTCTTTTCATGTAAGTTTACAAAATATAGGATTACTGGATTTTACCTAAGATATGTAACATCTAACTACATCCTCTAAATATTAGATTGTATGGTTCACTTTCAATGTCTTTTTCATTGTTTGTCCAGTGTCCATCTTGAAGTCGGTTAACCTAAAACGTCGACAATCTAAAATTTCGGTTGGCATAACAAGTTATACTGGTATGTGGGGGAAACAAAACTTCACATGTAATTGTAACAATATAGCTCAACAAATTAATTTTTAACAAATCAAATTTAATGATTTCAATCATGACTACTAAATTCTGATTTATCCAACCTCTATCAGTACCTGTAGTGGACATGGGTCATGGTAAACCCTTGGTGGTCCTTTTGATCCTACCTAGAAGGTAGACTAAGATATAGTCCTCCCACATCCATTTGATTCTAACTAGAAGGTAGACCAAGATCTAGGCTCATGACAATCCTTTTGATCCTACCCCAAAGGTAGACCAAGATCTAGATTATCCATTCTCTCATATATAAACAAATCTCTAGAGGAGGCTTAGGATCTGAGCTAGTCATGTCCATATATTTATTGTGATAGCCATAGTCTCTTTACAATTGCATGGAATGAAATAAACAAACAAGCATATATTTGCAAACCATGCGAGGAAATCTCCGAGAAACCACGTGAAACTAGAACAATTATTTTTAGGCATATCTACATACCTAATTCAGGAGTATTTCGATGTCCAAACTAGAATAACCAACGATAACCACACAAGCAACCAATCAACCTAAAAGTTTAAGGAATAACACCCATGTGTTAGTAAATGATTTCAAGATTTACTTTTAGGGTTTAGTTGGTTTACAAGTTAAGTAATTAAGTCCATATTGGTGTTTCATTAAGTTCTAATATCCAAATGTTCATTTACTACCCTTAATACTCTTTTGATCCATAAAACCTAGTATTGGTGTCACCTTCATGGTTGTATTCCAAAAGTTACCTTTTTATGCAAAAGTCCAACATTTATCATGATAATATTTTGAAGATGAAAGAATATGCATCTTGACATTCGTATGTTGACAAACCCTAATTTCATCATTAAAGGTACTATTTAATCACAAAGAAACCCTAATCCTTCAAATCTTTGATTATAATGTTCATATGTGTCCAAGGTGTTCCTTTTATTCATAGCAAATCTATCTTTGACTAATAATCATCAACTAAGTTCATTAGATCCAAAAATTAGGGTTTTAATCCATTTCATCACTTTAAAGATAGAAACTTTGAAAACTTTTCAAACTAGAGACATATTTAGGTTCTGATTTCAATTTTATTGGATTCCTTGTATTTTTCTGAGCAAAAAGCATATATTACTTCTAATTTTGGCCAAAGAATGGATTTTTAATCGATCTTACAAGATAGAGCTATTTTCCTAATTTTCTGTCTAGAGAGGTGAAGAAAATATCTAATCGCGAAAATCATGCACTGTCAGATCATCAGTCTTTTTTGATAGGGGTGGATATTGCATGGCTCACGTTGATCACGCCCACTCACGCTGCTCGGACACGTTGAGGAAACCTAGGCCTTTGATCACCTACATTGGTCCACAGGTTGACTCGATCTGACTGTTGGGACCCACTCTTTTTATCAGCATAAATACCAACCATCAGAGATAAATACCAAAACCTAAACCTAGATTATAAAATAAAACAATGAATTCTCGAAAAGGTGATTAAACAATATACAAAAAACACAGATAATTTTTTTCTTTTTCTTTCTTTAAAAATTCATAATTCAATGTCACATCAAAGACATCACATTTATATATCACAAATCTTATTGAACTCCACTAAAACCAGAATCAAATCTTGTTCTCATATGTAATTCAGTTTACATTAGATACATGTACATTGATGAACAAACTTAGTCTACAACCCATCCCAGGAAAGAGAGAGTACAGGGACATTCTAATCTATCTATATTATGCTATTTATATCTTCTTTGTCGTGACCTCTCCGTTGGATATCATTATACCTAAAAACATTTGAAACAACCTCATGAGACTCATAGATCCCTAGTGAGTGGATACCTCCCACTCAAGCTAGGTACATGCATCAACATCAGAATAAGTATAATAAACTTAACAGAAACATGTAGATCTTGAAAAGTCTAGCAGATAGTTCTATCATAAGTCAAATCTATTTTGCAATGGTAATCTAATCAGCAGATAAGGTAATCACTTAAACCAATTATAATTTTGAAACATCTTTTAGAGCGTGCCTATGAACAAATTAGCAGATACTTCTTAGTTCAAATTAAGAATCCTACTGAATGAGCAATTAGTAAAGTTCTAAGCATTTTGAATCAATACATAAGAATAACATTATTCTTGTGACACTCCACCAGCCAGACCAACAACACATCCTGCAACCCTGAAGCTAAAGTACACATAATACATATCTACCAAACAGTACTATCAAATAGAAAGCAATCCAACTCATATTCAGAATGGATATAAATCCCATCATTTGTATCTTGTCAACATGACATATCATAACATGAAATAGAGAATGTCCATAGAAACATGATTACTTTCCACAACAAGAAGCATAATCAACAATGAAAAATCATCAAGTAGCAATACAAGTAATGTAACAACCATTCAAATCATGTTCTACACGACTTATCATCTTTTATTCTTTTACCCTAAAACTACTTGTCTTGTACCTCACCAAGTAGAAGTCACCATGCTTGATTCTCGTGTCAACGACTCACTGTCACTATCTTAGGGTTTAGCCAGCCACCCAAAGATATCAATAATAGACCCTAGCCACCTGAAGGTTACCTAAAGAGGATCACATCCTCATCTCAGGTACACGAGATAGGAACCAACAAAATAGTATATCACATATCATAGTATTTCACATATTTGCACATTTCACATATTTCATTTCATCAGAGTCTATTCCATCTGGACATAGACTTTCACAGTAAGTATTTAGGCTAGAGCCACTCCAGATGGCTCACTTCTAAATCTAGGTGGTATAACCTTCAAGATCTCGACCCACACTCCAGAAATCCTTCACATAATACATCAATTACTACAAGGAGATCCATTTTATTTCCCCGGTGGGGTCCTCTGGAGAAACTCACAGTGTTTAGGGCACCTAACTAGATGTTCCATCATTTCACTTGTTATTAATCTCTTTTACTCATCTCAAAAGAATTCAAAACATCAAATATCATATATGTGTATTCTCACGTAACTAGAATAACATGAAACATATTAAGTTTATCAATAAGGACAATGATCAAAGCAAGAATCACAATAAATCTGTAGATTGCAACACATATGCTTATTTATATCTTCTACATCATATCATATCAATCATCAATAATGGGCTTTCAGCCCGAGAAATAATCTTTTTTCTAGCATTTACCCCATCAAGGTTTTATCATCATCAGTGGGCTTTTAGCCCTAGACATAATCTCATTATGCAACATTTTCCCTTATCATGTTCTCAAAATGTAAGGAGTGCATATTAAATTCAATTTCAATATATTTCTTATTGGTTCATTGTATATCACAGTTCTTAACAAATATTAGCAAAGGCATTAGAGATAGCAATAATAAAAGCATATAGATATCATGTATCATTCATCATACTCAGAATAGATTTATCATACATCATATGCTTGTTCCATCCAATCTCAATACATGCATATACATGCATAACAGACTTAGTTCTCTTCTCCTTTTATTTCACATTCTTCACATGGGGTTGCTAATCAGCACATGTTGACTATCATTTGAATTTTTTACTATTAGTCCATTCTTAGAGTACAAGTCACAATTAAGGAACACATTCTTGTAAATCCATTCAACTACTTGAATTTCATCTTCTAGTTGAATTCAACTACAGTTATGTGCATCCCTTAATCCCTCAATTGAGATTGACATTCACTAGCATCACTAAACTCATCATTTTAGGGTAAGAGATACATTCCTAGAATCATCTACTAATTCCCATCTTTTTCCTTCAGTTTATATCCAGTAGTCTCAACTTCTTTCATTTCATGTTCATTACATTGTTCAAACCAATCTTTCTTGATTTACTTTACATACAATTCTTCTCTTATACTTGACATTTATCAAAGTCTAGTTCTTAGTATATTTCATTTAATTTGGGTTAAGCCACATGTAATTAAAATAAAAGATAAAATACCTCATCATATTATCTTCATTAGTTTCATTTTTAACTTGCAATCACCATTAAGTACATCTTGTTCATATTGTCTCTTATATTTAGATAAGTGTACCATGTCATTGACTACTAATGTCATTTCCATAATCATAAATGATCATTATTTATTATACTAATCACTTTATCTTAAAAGAATGGCTTAGGTTACTTCTTCTTACATCATAATATTTGATCATCCTTCACAAATCATTGTTATGTAACTTGTATAAAATGACCCACATTCATATGCCAGCTACTCATTATTCCATAAATTGTATTAAAATAGATGCTTTAGGATTAGATCATATGAGTAAGACTCATCATCTTAAATTGAAGTATTAATACTTACATTCATCATTTCATCACATATACAACATCATATACAAGTTCTAGCTTCATTACTCATACTCGTCTTAATACTAAACATCTAGGGTTTTCAAGAAGTCATCCTTAGTTCAACACATCATAAGATCCATATCAATAAGTAATTTCATAATGATTCATAGAGGCTCATTAGGGCTATTCACACACATGGAAACCCTAGTTTCCATTTTCACATATTCCATTCATCAATCATAAGTATACATTGAGTAATTGACTCATTTTATTCACTTCCTCAACATAAACCCTAATTAAGATATGTGGTCACCTCATACTGATCCTTATACATATATTATATTCAATTCCGTTAACATTCAACAATACACGTGTATAATACAATCTAGTATAATTAAAATATGATTTTAAACATGTCAATTCAATTCCAAGCATATCGGCCATTGAGATTATTTTTAGGCAAAATTCACATGAAATAGCATAGTCATCTACCCATAAGATTACCCATTGATCCTCAATCAATATATAAGGAACTAATCAACTTCCAATAAATGATAAATAATCAAAATTAGTAGAATTGGATCCCCCAATATCTTTTCCAAATCAATATACAATCACATACATATACAAACAAGGTTTCTAATTATTTTATCCGGATAGAACTAGGCTTTCAACATGAATACAGAGCTTAGGAGGGAGAAAAATACTCACCTCAGGTGCCAAGCACCTTAAAAACATAGGTCAACCTCTGAATTTTTGGAAGCCTAATCACACTCTAGCAAATGAATCTAATTCTTTCTCCTCTCAACTCGAAAACCCTAGAAATGGGGATTAGAAGAGAAAGAGTGAGAAAAGGGAAAGATTTTATGTGATTTCGAATCAAATTAAAGGATGGATAGAATCTTGACATGTGATAAGATTCACATGAAATGCTATGCATTTCAACCATAGGTCAACATCTCCACTACTTTCTCTTCTCAAAACCCTAGCTCTCCTCTCTCTATAGAATTTCATTTCTTTGATAGGAATGATGATTTATGAGAGCTCCTTGTGTGTTAGGTTAGTCATATAGATGAATTGATGTTCTTAGAACAATTGCAAACAAGCCCTTCATTGTATTTTTATTTTTCTAAGACTGGTTGGTCAGTTGAGTTATAAATTCGACCGACACCACACTTTTAAGAACTCAAACATCATCCAAAAATTATGAAACTTTAAATCAATTTCTGAAATTTAGTTATTCAGAAACCTTAAAAAATTAGATCATTTGTAGTTACCAATAAATAACTAAAAATCAATTACTATGCTACTATATTACAGTCTGCAACGTGGTCGGTCGAGTTTGTCCTGCACATAACTCGACTGACACCCCTCTCTGTAGAGATCAAACATCATCTGAAAATTTTTCCAATTTAATAATATGTTTATAATAGAGTTTTCCAACTATAGTTAAATTTTGGGATCAATTGGATATACCAATAAAAATATAAATTCAATTACCACACTACTATATAAATCTAAAAATATGATCGGTCGAGTTTGAAACTCGACTGACAAACACGTCAGAACATTCTTCAAAAATTTTGATACTTTTCAAAAGTGCTCACATTTGAGATATAAAAATCATATCCAAATTTCAATTAAATTATAGTTACACATAAAATACTAAAAACCATTTCGTGAGACACTATACCTATAAAATTCTTTATACATATGTCATCAAAACCCTAACTTTGGCCAATTAGGGTTTTCAATTCTTAAACCCTAATTATGTGAATCAAAGTATGATTAAACCTTCTCATTATATTTAAAACATCAAAGCTTAACTACCATCATTAATCAATCTTTAAACAATGATCAACTTAGATAAGCATACAATCATCCAAGTAAACCCCAATTAGATTACTAATTTGAAAATGGGACATTACACTGACGGTCCCCGAGCCTCCCCCCTTTTCTTGTCTTCAAGGACTTTCATATGGTGGATCCATGACATAGTTGTTGCTAGAGGAAGATGGATCAGGAAACAAAGGCAGGTTCTTGGGGCAAGGTGTTGTCGTTTGAATCTGTGGAGTTTCATTGAAATCGACGACGGGTCTATTTATAGGTGTGGGGGTCTGGTTTAGGGTTCCCGATCTTGTGTGAGAGAGGTATGGTGGCGAGATCTCATTCTTAGTCCATGGGACTTATCTTGGCATGGAATTGATGAGTTTCCTTTTCAATTTGATGAGACAAATCCATTGGTGCTACTCATTTGCACCGATGTGGGTCCCGAAAGGAGATTTGATCCTCAGTACTTTGTGTGTGTACGTGTCCTCTTTCCTGTTCTGAAGTGAGGTGAGGGGTGACTGGGCCACGGTTGGTTCCTGATCCAATGGTCCCTATGGTGTGTGATAGGTAAAGGAATCGGACAAGGTTTCCATTTTGAAAAGGATATGCCACATTTACTGTCCATTTCCCATTATGATCTCACTTTGAGAATTTTTCAAAAATCCATATTTGTTAAACCATGCACCCTTTTAATCCCACATTTTGAGAAAAAGTTCTTAATGATTTAATCTACAAGTGGACATAATTTGAGACTTCAATTAAAAAAAAATAACCCCTTTTCTTCAAGTGCAAGTCATACACTTAAAAGGCATATATTATGCATTTAAACTCATGTTTTCTCTTTCTTTCTTTTTTATTCTCTTATTTTGGCTTTTATAGATATTAGAAGGCAAGTGAAACTAAAACCTCCCTATTGTGACCACCTATTCTACCTTCTAGAGAATTCCATGTTTTTCTTAAATATAAACATATGTTACTCATTTTCCTTTTGCCTTTTCACTTATTATGGGTTTTTCACTTGTCCTTTATTCTTTTAAACTTTTGTTGTCTTATTAAGATAGGGAAAATCACAAAATCCATTATTCAAGACAATTTTTATGCAAAGAAACCAAAAATTCCCACAATTGTCGAGCAATCCCTTTTTTATTAAATAAATGCATAACAATACAATCAAAATCAAGGTTATAACATGACTTCATGGACCTAGTATGTAGAGTGAGTTAAGAATGAGCTGTGAGGATTAGTTGTATGAAATCCCTACTTATATTTAGGCATTTTACTGACTATAGTTCCTAATTTATTAAAATGAGGAAATTATCTTTTATTTTATTCTTCTTATTATTCCATTTGGAAATTCTTAAATTCACATATTATTTACCTAGTTTCATTGAATATAGGGTTTATGACCCCACTTACCTTGTTACCTAGAAATTAATTATGATTGCATTATATGTATTGATTCTCAATTTATGCTAGCTATATGTTATGCTTTTTATCTAGAGTAGTGGTATATGCGTACAACCATTTATATAAAGCACACGTATTCCCTCCCTTCAGGGTGTGCATTTCCACCCTTATTTCTTTTGGGCCATGATCCAATAGTGTTATGGCCCTATTTTAGATATCTGATCTATCTCATTTTTTCATGTAATTATTTTATTTGAGATCTTATGATTTGATTAATGGAAAGCAACTTTTTGATGCCCTGTTAACTTTTAATGCCTCATTCTATTGATTATATCTTTTAAAACTTATCTATATGTTGACTGCCCCTCCTTGTTTGGGAGTATTCTTGTTTATACATGTAACCCATGGTAATGCCCAAATATTATTATATACATAAACTCAAAAGTGTTCTTACACATATATTTTGTTTCTTTTACTGGGTGTTATTCCCAAAACTACCTAGGTGTGGGAGTGTTATATGACAATGACTCAAGAATATCACATGCAGGACGTGGACATAAGGATAGCTTGGAATTGTCAAATTGTCCTCTACGATTGGTATTACATGTTATTAGAAATATACCTGTTTATCTGTCATGCCACCTTTTATGGTGAGGAACAATTATATATGAACTATCGTGTAACTTTGTAATAATATTGTTTCCACTTTTTATTCCTTATCTATCGATGTGTTATAAATACTATTTGGGAAAAAATATAAATCCTTCTTTCACTCATATTTGAAATAGGATGGTTGTATTTCTCAATTAAGTATCATCATTGTACATTACGTTTTGTCATCATTGCACATTATTTTTTAAAAATTATATATCTCGTCCCAGATATCATCATAAATATTATTAAGATAAATTTGGAACATAAAATAGTCAAATGTAAACCTTACAGTAAAGGTTTATAAAAATGAAAAACATATTACATAGCACTGAAATGTTTTGTTAGAAAATTTGTTTGTGACAGGAGATGCAATAAAAACTAAATTAAAGAGGATATTGTGCTCATTTATTCAAAATGCTCTCATGTAGTGGGTTGAGAATATATATACCATCTTTTTTATGAAAGAAAGCCTATATGTTCTCTAGAGTTTGGTTGATACAATTATTGATTTCAGATCTAGTCTAAACTTTGAATCATTTTGCATATGTTGAAAAGGCCATGTGTCTGTGAATGACTTTTCTAGTGGACTATAATGGACTAGAACACTTTAATACTTCCATTACCAATATTTAAATGAATAACTAAACCCATGGTGTAACGATAGTGTGATAAGATTGGGAAATTTTCTAGTGTTGTAGGTGTGCATCCAATTTGCATCTATCTTATTGGGATTTGCACTGAGATCTTAGGTTTTGGTATAGGGTTATCAAAAAATTCGGGAATTTTCATAATAAATAACATGTTGGGCACAGAATACCAAAGAAAGCTACAAAGTACAAGATAACATCCTCATATGGTGTAGTTTTCTACATAATAGATTTCTATTGGGCACATGAATTTATATCATGCACCCTCAGTTAAAAATAGGTGAATGATTGTGTATCAAGGATGAAATTTTCAAAATGGCACAAAAATATGTATAGGAATGGATATAATCTACCTGGCTTATCAACATGGTTTATTTTAAGACTTTGAGTTCTTTAAATAAGTACATAACTAAAGTAGATCCATAAGAATCTAATAGAATATTTGTGGTGTATCTAGTTTAGTAAATGGTCTGTGTCTATAATGGTTGACAATTCATGTCTTCTGTCGATAGACAATGGGGTCATTTACTTAATAAATACTATATATTACTATATTTATCTATTTTATTATTTCGTAGAATGATTGTCTGGTGTAATTAGTACTTGACTATATTCATTTTTGCACATGGACATCCTCTATTACTCTGTATTTCATACACATACATTTACAAACAAATGTAATAGTGCATACATGTTTTCCCTCTTAGTATTTCATCTAGACTATTTTAGAACATTTTCAATGAGTGGAACCGGATAGGGCCATTACTCATGTCTCAATCAAATAAGCAAAACATCCCTTAAGCAAACACCATGTGAATTTTTAGCAATGGTATTGATACTCTTATATGTTTTATTAGTATGCTTCAAAACTCTAGAATTGTAGCAGAAAAATATTAATTTTACTATTACAACTTTCCAGGGTATTAGGTTTGGACACCACCATAGGGGGTACATAAAGAAGCTATAATTGAAATTGCCCTTATATGCGGAGGTTACATGATAGCCTCAAATCTACCTCTGAATAACCCATCTACTTTTATGCAAGTCCCAAGTAAATAAGGTCAAACCTTCTAGACGCAACAAGTTCAAACCTTCTACACATCACCTAAGGGCTTGGGGGGAAATCCCACAAAAGAAGGATAACTAGACAACATTAGAAATTACTGAATGTGCATATAAATAGTGAATTGGTAAATATTATGAAAAAAGAGAAAAAAAATTGACACAACAAGGTTCCCAACAAAATAGAGAGAATAAATTAATATAACTACATAAGTTACTTCAGAAGAAATTTGACTGAAAGGTGTTGTTAAAGTGATATAATAAGGTTTGTATGGCACAAAAGATATCACGACATACAAAGTTTGTTCAAAAGACATAGTTTCTGTCTCACAAATGAAAAGTATGATACAAAAGAATGCATAATAAATTTAAGAAACATAACCCATCAACTTTAGTAAACCTTCAACATGTAATGATATAATTAGAGTACCATTGAAAGTATAAGATCAATTAAATGTAATATTACCATAAACCTGATAGAAAACAATGTAAAATTCCCGTCACTATGCCACTAATCACATGTATAAAAAATGTAACATGTCGGGTACATGATTTCATGACTTTTTATATTTAATAAATGATTTGCAAAGATAAAGTTATTTGGTCAATTTATAAAATCAAAAGCATGCCGAGAAGATCATGTCCCCACATCCAATTTTACAACATTAGGCATTTGAAGAGGATAAAATAATATATCTATGTCTAAAACTAGCATATGGCCCAACAAGACAAAACAACTAGAAATACTAAAAAGCCCAAGTGAGGTGTGAAAAAATGATATGACGATCAGGGAACATTACTAATTTGATTGGGCACCATGTTCATTGATGAAAAATGTTAGAAATCCTCCTAGACTTTGATAAACTAATTAAAACTCTTGATTGACTTCTCATCGTTACCAAAAGAATCCCAATGAATTCAAGAGATCAAAATGAGGTTAACAATCCAAAATATGGGCATTTTTAGAACAAGAACCCCTCACTAGGATCCTTCCCATGGAAGGCAAAGGAAAATCTTCTCGGAGAGAACATAAGAGGAAAGTTTATTGAATCCCAAAACTCCTCAAAGACCTAACACAACCACACAAAGCCAACAATACCAAATTTGGGTGAGAACAAAGTCAAAATCTAAGGTCTAAGAAAGGGGTGTGAGACAAACCCATGAACAAATCAAAAGAGGAAAAATTGAATGACTAATGTAGAAGAGAAATTCGGGTGTGAGGTACCTTATTCATATTCCAAGAAGGTTTTTAAGTAATCTTTAGCCCATGCTATAGTCAGAAGCTCATCATCAAACTCTAAGGAGGCAGGATGAATATGTTGGGGTTTAGTCAATGTTCTAGAGGATAATCCAAGGCAATTGACCCACTGAATAGAGTCGAAGGGGGTCAGGGGGTGAGGTGGTATTAGTATATGGGTTCTGGTGATATTTTAGTAAAGTATACCACATGGAGAAAAAATGGAGGGAAAAGTCTTTTAAGCTTGATACAATGTTTTAGACAACAAAAAAATGGGGGATTAGGACCAATGGGATCAAAATTAATCAAGAAAAAAGAGTTAGAAGAATTTTTTATTGTGGCGGATCATAGGAGAGATAGATGCAAAAAAGGGAAAGAAGTGGGTGGACAAGTTGAAACAAAGCCAACTAATTAACCCAAGACTAGTACGAAAAAGGGGACATTAGTTCATCTGAATGATTAGTTGACAAAGACAACAATTATTAAGAAAATGAGTGTTACAAATATTTGAACTTGTGAACCACATGTTATTTAGGTACACTGATTAAATAATATTAATATTTGGTAATAGATCGTGTATTTTCTTTCCTATTTCATCCCAAAAATCAAACAACATCCAATTAATGTGAAATTTGAAGCCATAGATAACAAAGACATGCACATTCTAAATATATCATTGTTTTTCTAATTTAATATAATTTTATGCATCCTAATATATTAGAGTTTAATTTATTACTTCCATATTAATCATGCTAATTGATAACTCTATACAATATTTTGAGATTTTATCTTGTGATTCTCTTATCGTGGCTTATTTTCATTATTACTTGTATCGAACTATATCCATTATTTTACTCATGTTTCTTCTTTAAGTCACTAAATCATATTTATCTATATTTTTCATGTGTATTATATTTGTTATGTATCTCAATGCATGTCCTAACATTAAAACTTATCAAAAGATACTATACATCATTTTCAACATTCTCAGACATATTAGCATAATCAATTTAATTGATAGGGGGTGAGACAAATTCATGTATTTGATTACATGTATTGGACATAACAGCTATATAACATGTTGTTATCCAAATTATATTTTTCACTTTATAAGTTCATATATCAACTCGGTTGTGTCAAATTTGTTACAATATGTGGGTTTGGGTTGACCATGCAAAATGCTTCATTGTTCTTTAGTCATTTGATCCTTTATTTCCATCTTATTGCAGTCAAATATGATTACTAATTAATCATATGACCTATATTATTTACTGTGAGGACTCTACTATATAGATTTTGTCTACTAGGGGTACGAGGATCATCAAGGCAAGCATTAAGATAACTCAAGTCACCTCATAACCTAAGAATGTAACAAATTAATGGGTTGTACTATGTATATGTGCATGTTAAGGTCATTGATGACTACTGTTAGGGTTTGCATCTAAATTCTCCTTATAAGATCCTTCAAGGTTGAATAGGGTATATCTTAAACTTTTTTTGGGATTATCTTGCGAATTAGGCCTATTGGAATCTAACTTTATTAAATTAATATTTCAAGTATTAGGTGTCAATTTAGATATGTTACAACATTTTTGACATACTTTTAAATTATTTTTCTATTTACCTGCTCTATGTATAAAATAACTCATATAAGATAAAGGAAAGGAAGAGACTTGATTCAAGTGAAATGCATTAAGAATGAAGATGGCAGAGTGTTTGTGAAGGACGATGATATCAAGAACCAGTGGAGAAATTACTTCCATAAGCTTTTCAATGGAGATACTGCAAATAATGTTAGAGACTCATGTGACATGAATATAAGAGATATCATTTACACATGACGAGTTTCATCATTTGAGGTCAAGAATGCTTTGAAAAAGATGAAAATGAGAAAGACATGAAGACCAGATGGTATTCCCATTGATGTACGAAAGAGTATGGGGGATGAAGGACTTATGTGGTTAACAAAGTTCTCTAACAAGATCATGAAGACCAAGAAGATGTTGGATGAGTGGAGAAATAGTACTATAGTCCCCATCTACAAGAACAAAGGTGATGTTCATAGCTGCACAAACTACAGAGGTATCAAGTTGATGAGTCACACAATGAAGCTTTGAGAGAGAATTATTGAGCAGAGGCTCAGATCTATAACGCAGATATCAAACAACCAATTTGGTTTCATTCCTGGAAGATCAACAACATATGCTATTTTTCTGATTAGGAGGCTTATCGAGAAGTATAGAGAAATAAAAAGAGATCTTCATATGGTTTTTATTGATTTAGAAAAGTCTTATGATCGAGTACCTAGAGAAGTTTTGTGGATGGTTCTGAAAAAAAAAGAGGTGTGCCAATCCAATACATTGACTTGATCAAAGACATGTATGATAGCTCTACTGCTAGTGTGAAAACTCCTATAGGAGAGACACCAACTTTTCCTATCACAGTTGGGGTACACCAAGGATCCACACTTAGCCCATATCTATTCGTTCTTGTTATGGATGAGTTGACAAAAAATGTTTAGGATGATATTCCTTGATGTATGTTATTTGTTGATGATATTATTTTGATTGGAGAAACTAAAGATGGATTGAATGATAAAGTTAAATGTTGGAGAAATGCATTGGAATCAATTGGATTGATGATTTTCTGGAGCAAAACTGAGTATATGCATTGCAATTTTAGCCAATCTCGCAGTGTGAATGATGGAGCCAAGTTGGACAGAGTAGATATACCAAAAAGTAATAAATTTCATTACTTGGGTTATATTATTCAAATAGATGGGGATGTTCAAAATGGCATTTGTCACAGGATCACTACAGGATGGTTGAAATGGAGGAGTGCAACTGGAGTTTTATGTGATTAGAAAATTCCTCTCAGGTTAAAAAGTAAGTTTTATAGAACAGCTATACAACCATCCATACTCTACGAGAGTGAATGTTGGGCAGTGAAAAAATAAGATCTCAACAAGATGAACGTGGCTGAAATACGTATGCTGAGATGTATGTGTGGTAAGACAAGAAAAGATCGCATGAGAAATGACTATATCAGGAATAAGGTGGGGTGGTGAGCATTGAGGACAAGTTGCACATGGGCCGACTTAGACGGTAAGGACATGTGCAACGCAGACCAACTAATGTGCCTATACGAAACAATTATATTGAGTCAAGTACAATAAATAGAAGAAGAGGAAGGCCTAAATTAACATGGGATGAGCTTATAAAGAGGGATTTTGAATCTCTACATCTTAACCAAAATATGGCCCGTGATAGAATTGAATGGAAACGAAGGATCCATGTAGCCGACCCCAACATAGTTGGAACTGAGGCTTAGATGATGATTATTATGATGATGATGATGATTTACCTACTCTCACATAATGAGACAATATGAAAGACACAATATCATTAGCTTTTGGGGCTCAAAGGATTGTAGATGATGTACATCTATTTTCATGCATCTCTACTATCTTATTTATTCATAATTTATCATATCTATGATGTAAACTTTTTATACTATGAGATAACTCTTCCGTTGTTGAATGAAATACCTTTGATGTAGTGCTTTTTTGTCACTTCTGTCGTATTCTTGGTTATTTATCCCAAAAGACACCACGTCATTAAACATTGATATTGTATGCTTGTTGATGAAAAACATGCAAAAAACTAAAAAATGTGACTGTAGTGTGGGTTCATGGTAAAGGATGACATAATATGATTATAAAGAAAATAAATAAAAAAGGCATACGTAAAGTGATTGATAATGAGGAACTAGAGTATAATGAGAGGTTGTGTCGGGTATGAATATCATTTTCTTCTAGAGGATAAGATATAATACTTCTTTTTTATGAGCATATTCACATAATGGTCTTCTCTACTCCTCTTTGCAATATGCTGATACGAGTCATTGGGACCATCTACCATAAGTTTTGGGTATTTAAACATGAAAAATGTTTTGTTATTATTTATTTAGGTATTTAATACCTAGACCACTTATAATGAGAATTGTATCCTTTATATTCATCTTATTATGGTCAAAGTTGAATAGTAGTCAATCATCAGACCCATATTCTTCAATATGGGGACCCTAGAATATGGATTAGGTCCAACTGGGGTGCCAGGATCATCAAAGCATGTATTGATCTAAGTAAAGTATCTCATAACCTAAAAGACTAATTGTGTTACGGGTATTATTGTCACACCCCTGACCTGGGTTATGGCTTAACCCTAGGAGTTTTTCTTAAGTAAGTTACTTACAAACTGATTCTAATCTTTTGAAAAGTAATTAAGGCTTCTTGTGAAGTTTATTTTCAAGTCTGAACTTAATTGCAAACTATTTGTGCATTAATTGATAGTCTGAGTGAAATGTGCAATTTACCCAAGACGAGGGGTTACATTGCAAAATGTCACATGTTGAATGTGTTTTAGGTGTTTTAATATCATAAAATAGAGAGAATGATGCTAAGTGGTGTCTTGTGGAAAGCCTAAATTCTAAGTGAGAACTTATTTGAATAATGCTAAGTGCTTTGTGTATCAAATTGGAAATTATCTGAAATGGAGGGTTGATATGTAAATTACCACTTCTACTGTGTTCCTACTCCCTCTATGTATCATTTAGAGGAGAGAGAAAGAAGGGGTTCCATGATGAAACCATCTTTGAGGAATGGTACTCTTAGTGATGAAAAGACTAAGAAAGAATTAAAGGTGAACTCCTTACTTGAGCTATATCATGTTGTAGACTTAGAATGGGAGTCCCTATCGGACAAGGGGCCATGGAGGGAGTCTCCTATAGGTTTTTTGAGCTTTATCTTTTCCCATGATGGGCAAGATACTTTAATAAAGTGATATGTATCAGCTTGCAACTTGTCTTAGAAAAAGATGGATTTGAATGTAATAATAAAGTGAGTGGAAGAAGACTTGTCCTGGAAGTTAACCAAAGGAGCCTAACCCTTATCCTTTGCATTATCCTCAAGCTCTTATTTTTGCATGGCAAGATAATGATGTGATGCATGTAAATAATATGTGTCGACCATTCATGGCTAGGTGGCATGTAGTAGCTTAATATGATGACACCTCTTACACTGCTTTCCATAAAACTCAAGTATAAATACCTTGCCCTTCACTTGTTAGGAGAATTTCCGAAATATTTTTAATATCCTTCTCTTACATATTGTGCATACCCCTCTTGTATCATGCATGAGTAAGAGGAGTTGAGTATAAAGCTTGGTATCGGCCAAAGACAAAGGATATCGGCCAAATAGGTCATAGAAACCAAGTAAGGTGATATCGTTCTTTGGGATTGGAGGTATCGTGCAAAAGTTAGGAGCTCAAGTCTTGGATCTTGGAGAAGCTCATTTTCAACCTTGGGAACTTGAAGAGTTGGAGTTTGAAGCTTGGAAGTTGCTTTAGAGGCAGGTTATATAACTTGAACCCATCCATATTATTATCTATATCTTTTCAATATTGTTCAACTTGTTGATTATTTTCAAATTCGGATTTCCTTTGATTAATTGATATATTTATGAGTTCTAAAAAGTAGTTAGGACTGTTATCCATAGTTTTGAATAACAAAAACAAAGGTCTTAAGATTGATGATGATGACTTCATCATGAAACAACCCCCTATGGGTTGAAGAACCTTGAAATTCGATATCGAACCCAAGATGGTGGTTCACCCAATATCAAAGTAGGTGATATCCCATACACGATATAAGGCATGTCCTATGGACGATATGGAGGAACCTATTTGTATATGATACACAATACAAGATTAAAGTTAGACCTCTTACACGATATGGGAAAAACCCTAGGTGAAAAAAGTGGAAACTCGATATGCTTTGAAATCTGATTGCTTTTGAAACCCGATATAACCTACTACCTTGTGATGAGTTGATGAGTAACCAAGTGTCTATCTTGTCGTGTATTTATAGTGAAAGAATTGAACCTTGAAATTATAAAAAGGGTTACGAGTTCAAAGGTTAATGTATTATACATAAACCGATATGATACCCAAGATAAGGAAACTGATATGATATCCAACACATAAACTGATATGATATCCAATATGGGATCACGATATGGAAAATCCAATACAGGAACACGATCTGGTAATCCAAGACAAGAAACCCATATGGTGTTATTTGTATACATTTAAATAATACATAGTGAGGCAACTCATACTATGCCTGATATGGCACATCCTTATCCACGATATAAGAACACCCTATGCCTGATATAAGGTTAATAGTCTCACCCATACACGATATGAGGATGACTTGTGATGATAAGAGCTAGGTGATAGCCAATCCGACATGACTACATGATATGGTGTTAGGAACTACACCTCACATGATATAATGAAGTGGTCATACCACATGTTTGATATGAATCCATAATAGGATATGAAGATTGTGTCTCAAACACAATATGATAGTACATATGTATACTATGATGCATGATATGGTAGGTATGCTTCAATCCAATTTGACTAAGCGGTATATGTTGTGGGTGATGATAAATACTATATTAAGAAGTAATAAGTATTAGTGCAATTTGATAATTGTGAGTTAATGTACCTTCAAGAGGAGGATTAAGTTAAAACTTAATAAAGTAAGGTGTGGGCAATACCCTTGAGAGAGATAAGGATGTACACCCATATATGGAAAATGTGATACACCATATGACTGGTAAGATTAAATACCTTAATGATTAAGTGATGGGAGATATGATTATGCCTAGCTTGATATCCACCTAATCCAATACATGTGTTCAACTTCAGATACATGATTCAACCCAATACACCTTGTAAAGGTGAGAGCAAAACACTCTTAGGAGTGATGAGTGTAATATCAAGTAGTGATATGGCTAATACTCAGTTAGGTGGAATACTTGAAGTATTTGATAATGTTCAACGTCAATAACGCCTTAACCCGAGATGAGTTCATACCACTTGATGATATATGAGTAATTCAACTGTGTGACTTATGACCAATACACTATAGGGAGAATGTGATGAGTTAGTGCATAAAGTATTAGGATGGGAAATACCCTAGCACAAGATAAGTTGATGAATTTCAGTAAATTAAAAGGTGATGAGGGAAATGATGAACCAAGGCATGTCAAATATCATATCCAGCACCTTAGGGTTAATACACCTTGGTGCACCTCAAATCCAATACACTTGGATAAGTAAATCATGAAGTGTGGCATGACAATTGTTACATTAAGATGTAATAAGTACAAAGCACTTTGATAAGTGTAGGCTAACCTACCGTGAGAAAAGGGGTTAAGCCAAGTTAATAAAATAGGATGAAATCTATATCCTAGTAAGGATGAGAGAGAAACTAATACTTTGTGTTGACAATCATTTAATGATAAAATGATGAGAATAGATAAGTATGATTGAATGCTTATGATATCAATGTATGCTCCTAGATGTGTGGAGTAATGAATTAGGGTTTGGATTGATAATATGAATTTGAAACACCTATTCAGCTATGAAGGAAAACTCTAACCCTAATAATGGGAAGGTTGTATGTCTCTTATTGCATAAGATGTATGAGCTGAGTGAATAGTTGTTTCCTAGTGAGAAATGACAAGATGTTTAATAGGGCTTGTGAGCTAAATGAATAGTCGTTGCCTAATAAGAGGTGACAAGTTATTTAAATGGGCTTTGTGAGAAATGAGAATTATTTATATAGTAAGTATAAATGGTTATATAATCTAACGTTTTGAAAGGTAGTTGTTGCTTAGTGAAAGGTTACTAGATATTCAATGAGCTATGTGAACTATGTGGATAAATACCCTGGTCTGATGACCTAGAGGTAATTGTTTCTTTCTAAGTGGTGACCATACTCAGTGATGAATTAAGGGTTTGAATACCCAAGTATGATGATGATAAGAGATTGAGATTCTAAGTGAACTATGTGTTTCAGAGAACATGAAAGTACCTGATAAATACATTTACACTTTTCTTTGTAGCTTTTGCTATAATTCTTGTTTGTAACTTGATTGATGCTAAAAGATACAGTAATGCATTTAATTAAGCAAGATAAATGTTATCATATAGTTATCCAGACCATAGATCCATTCAATGTCAGCATTTGCTGAATGGTGAAATGAGTTTTACTCGGAATGCATATTTTTGAATATGTGATAATTATATAAGGGTGCTCAGTGGACTCCCAAACTAAATAAGGGTGCTCAGTGGACTCCAAAAATACACCAGGTTGCTCAGTGGACTTCCCGATGAAATTAAACCAGGATCGCTCAGTGGTCATCCTAATAATCTGGGAAATCTTAGTGGTCTTTTCCTGAAGAGAGTACACGCTACGGCTGTAACTCTATAGCAAAGATGTCGCTATACCCTGACATAGCTAATAAACAGCAGACACAAGATGTCATGCTAAATCTAAGTGGTCTCATACTGACCGAGATAAGTTGAGGTCTTGACAGCCAGCTCTGCCATTGACCTTGTATGGTACCGATTTCGACTTACTAGTGGTCAGTTGGAGTATGAGCGGTATATCTCATCTCCTCTGGGTATAAGTGTGAATGTAAACATGTAATCAGCCATGTAGTATATTTGTTTAAGGATTGAATACGGGAAAACATTGGTTGATACTTTATTACTTTTATACATCTTAATAGATAGATGTTATACATGTTCTTCATATTCCTTATGAAGAAAATAGATGATTTATTGCTCCATCATTTATAGTTGCATTACTTTAAGAAGACAGATTATTCAATTCTTCTTATAATAGTGATTAAGCCTGCTAATTAATATAAAAGAATCCTCTGTTTAGCTTTATACTGTCTATCTGTGATAATAATATTATTGACAGAGAGTTATATCTCTCGCTGGGACAATTGTCTCACACTGTGGGATCCACAATTTTTAGGTGGACATGCAAGAGAAGGTAGAGATCGTTCCACAGAGGAAGGACAATAAATAGTAGGGTAGCAGTAATAGTATAAGTTAAGTGTACTGTCTGTCGTGTCTTGTAGATAGAAGTCCTATGTGTCGTCTCCATTCTCTCAGGTCCTTGGAGTCGGTTCGTAATGGTTTCATGAGAAATTTGAGATTTTGGCTCGTATGCCTCGAGGTTTTATGTTGCTACAGTACATGTGTTGATAGAGCAACTATTATATGTTGTCATCAAGATGAGATGAAACAGTGTTGTGCAATGTAAATCATGTTATGTATAAGATTTGGATCTTTCAGTAAGAGTTTTCTGGTAGAGGATCTCCTTACGAAATGGTTTTAATTTTAGTGATTTTGGTTAATCCCTTATTTATGGTAATTTCGCATAATTAGTAACGATTTGGTTGTCGGTTTGATGTCGTTCGTTACAATTATATATGTGTTCATGTTAAGGTTACTAGTGACTAAGGGGTAGGGGAATAGCCCAGTGGTGCGGCTCAACAATCCCCAATGAAGGGACCCAGGTTCGACTCTGAGAAAAAACCCCTGGGGTGCAACAAAGGCCCCACGTTACTGAGCGTGCCACAGTACCCTCAAGTACGCGGCTGGTTTCGGGGTTTACCATTGGTTGGGTGGGGTCCAATAGTGGCCGATCCCGGGAGGGGTTCCTCGTTATAAAAAAAGGTTACTAGTGACTATTGTTTAGGTTTGTATCCAAGTACCCCTTATATGCTCGTTCAAGGTTCAATAAGGTATATCTTAAACTTCGTTTGGGGTTATCTTATAAATTAAGGCTATTGACATCTAATTCATTGAATTAGGGTTTTGAGGGTTAGGATGTTAGGTTTTGATGCAATATTCTTGACATAATTTTACATTATTTTTCTATCTTACCGGCTCACACATAATAAGACAATATGAGATAGACTATGTCCTCAGGTTTTGGAGCTCAAAAGGATTGCAGATGATTGCACCTCTATTTTTGTGTGTTTCTACTATCTTATTTATGCTTATTCTATCATATCTATAATGTACGCTTTTTCTACTAGATAACTCTTTGGTTGTTGAATTGAGTACCTTTGATGTTATGCTTTTTGTTGTCACTTTTATTTTATGCTTGGTTTGTTTATCCCAACACGTGTCACGTCATTCAACATTGATATTGGATGATCGTTGAATGTATGTGTCCTTCACACCATATCAGGCAAAGAGGTGTGTGTATGCTTCACACCATATCAGGAAAAGAGGTGTGTGTATGCTTCACACCATATCGGTCAAAGAGGTGTGTGTGTGCTTCACACCATATCGGGCAAAGAGGTGTGTGTATGCTTCACACCATATTGGGCAAAGAGGTGTGTGTGTGCTTCACACCATATTGGGCAAAGAGGTGTGTGTATGCTTCACACCATATCGGGCAAAGATGTGTGTGTATGCTTCACACCATATCGGGCAAAGAGGTGTGTGTATGTTTACACCATATCGGGCAAAGAGGTGTGTGCTTATGTACTTGAACCCGATATCACTCTATAAGGTGATACCATCATCTTCAAGATCTAAACCTTCTTTCTACTTGTTCTAGTTCATGAACAATAGTTCTAGGTTACTACTAGAGCTCATGGATTCATCAATTATGCAAGGAAATTCTATTTGAAAGTAAATCATTTAACTAAGGCAAGATTGATGATGAATAATAACATAATTGAGTTCAAGTTATATAACTCACCTCAAGAGAAACTTCAAAGCTCCAAGATCCAAAGCTTCACGTTCCCAAGTTTGAAAATAAGCTTCTCAAATGTCTAAGATTTGAGCTCCTTAGGTGGTCAATATGGTCGATATCCCTCACTTGGCTGATATCACTTTGCAATGGGTGATGTCACTTTGCTATGGGTGATACCAAAGATATATGCATGATATTCCTTCACCTTTGCAAGATACCAAGACTCTATGCACGATATAAGAGCAAGGGGGTGATAGATTTCGAAAAATTCCACTTATGGGTGAAAGGAAGGGTATATATACTTGAGGTTCATGAAAAAGTGTGTATATGAGGTGTCACCATTTCAAGCTACTAGGTGCCAAGTGTCCATTCATGGTTGATACCTGTCCTTGCATGCACTCATATTTATCTTGACATGAAAAACACTAGAGGATAATCTAGAGATGATATTTTGGCCATTAGTTATCTTGTTTGATAAGATATCTCATTTTTTCGCATTAAATAAGCAAATTGATACAACTTTTGCAAGGAGTTTCTTAACTCGATATGGATCACCTCCTTGAGGTTATTTGCTCATCATGGACAAGGCCAAGAGTTAAAAAACCGATATGGGATCCCCTCTATGGCTCCTTAGCCGATAGGCACTCCCATATGGACTCTACAACCCGATACAAGCTCAAATTAGGGTTTCACATTCAACCCTTTCTTGGTCTTTTCATTACCAAGAATATCATACTTAAATATGATTCAAACATGGTGCCTCCTTATTTATCTCTCCTCTAAATGATACTATGAGGGGGTAGGAACACTCTAGAGGTGGCAATTTGCATATCAACCCTACATTTTGGGTAAATTACAACTTGCATCAAATTTGGTACACAAGTCACCAACATTATTCAAACAAGTTCAAACTTGGAATTTAGGCTTTCCACAAGCCACCACCTTGCATAATTCTCTCTCTAATGATGCTAAAACACAAGAGGTATGTCCAACATATGGCATATTTCACTATAACCCCTTATCTTGGGTAAATTGCATTTTGGTCCAAAATAAAGGAACATTACTTCAAACATTATTCAAACAGAACTAAATTTGAAACATAAGTTCGTTACCTGATAACAAAACACTTTAGAGGGTTATATTAATGTTCTAAGCAACTTATTTAGGCTAAACAAATAGGGTTAGCCCTAAACCCAGGTCAGGGTCATTACACATATTCTTCAATATGGGGACCCGAGAATATGGATTAGGTCCAGCTGGGGTGCCAGGATCATCAAAGCATGTATTGATCTAAGTAAAGTATCTCATAATCTAAAAGATTAATTGTGTTACAGGTATTATATATATGTGCATGTTAAGGTTACTAGTGACTATTGTTTGGGTTTGTATCCAAGTACTCCTTATGTGCTCCTTCAAGGTTCAATAAGGTATATCTTAAACTTCGTTTGGGGTTATCTTATAAATTAAGGCTATTGACATCTAATTCATTGAATTAGGGTTATGAGGGTTAGGATGTTAGGTTTTGATGCAATATTCTAGACATAATTTTACATTATTTTTCTATCTTACCAGCTCGCACATAAAAAGACAATATGAGACAGTATATGTCCTTAGCTTTTGGAGCTCAAAGGATTGCAGATGATTGCACCTCTATTTTTGTGTGTTTCTACTATATTATTTATGCTTATTCTATCATATCTATAATGTACGCTTTTGCTACTATCAGATAACTCTTTGGTTGTTGAATTGAGTACCTTTGATGTTATGCTTTTTGTTGTCACTTTTATTTTATGCTTGGTTTGTTTATCCCAACACGTGTCACGTCATTCAACATTGATATTGGATGCTCGTTGAATGTATGCTTTTGCTACTATGAGATAACTCTTTTGTTGTCGAATTGGGTACCTTTGATGTTGTGCTTTTTTTGTCACTTATGTTGTATGCTTGGTTTGTTTATCCCAACACGTGCCACATCATTCAACATTGATGTTGGATTCTTGTTGACGAAATACATGTACAAAACTAACAAAAGTGACTATATTGTGGGTTCAAGGTAAAGGGTGCACACAATATGCATATAAACAAAATAAATAAAAAGGTCATAAGTAAAATGATGGATAGTGGGAATCTAGAGTCCATTGATTGGTTCGGCCATATACAAATATCATTTTCTTCCGGAGGTTAAGATATATTCCTTAATTTGTTATGAGCACGTTCACATAATCATCTTCTTTACTCCTCTTTGCAATATACTGACACGAGTCAGTAGGACCTTCTACCATATGAGATGCATTGTAATCATCCAGATTTACAACTTCGATGGGTCCTCCCACCTACTAATTTTCCAACCACTAAATAAAGTTTGTATATGGTGCCCAACCTGATTCACATTGTTTTATGTTTCACTATACTTTGTTCTCTAATAACTCTGACACAAAGTTTCTAGTGTTCGTAATAGGTTTCAGAACTTTATTTGTTGTTGTTGTTGTTGCTATCCATAACTTCCTGCAGGACCCAGTAAACATTAGCTTCCGTTATTCTAGTGGGGAATCCTTCTCCAACCTACTCATTTATTTTCCCTTATAATTGAAGATAGGGAAATGTTTGTTTATAGACTCTAACCTCATTGCTTTACATATTGTGGCCAATTGTTGGTTTTCCCTCTTAGGCGCCTTTAGCATGAATTGTTTCTCTGTCTCCAATGTTTTCATTTGAATTTTAATTGTTAAAATTTCCTATAACAGGTGCAATGGTTCTAGTTGTGGTACATGTACAATTTTCTATATTATTTTCATAATTCACATTTCAAGTATCGTCACATGTGTTCTACCTTAGGTTAAGGTATTTTGTAATCACATCAGTGGGTTGTGCACATTTCTGCACACAAATAGTGCATTGAACACAACCTCTGCACTGGGGAAAGACCTACCTAGTACCAACCTCTGGCTGGCAAATGTTTGATAGCAGATGCCGCATGCATGCTTTTTCACATGGTACAAACACATCCATAGAAAACAAATACAATCCAACAAATGCGAAGGAATAGCTTGCGTGGAAGGAGTTGGGGAGGGAGAGGGGAGAGACAATTACCAAAATTGTTTTTTAGTATATAATTAAAAGAAAACAAAAAAAAGAGAAAGAAAAGAATGAAGGGCGGGCGCAGAGCTTCTGGAAAATCAATATTTGATCAGAAGAATGGCAAGCGCCTTCTACAAGAGTAGGAAGGCAGCTAGAGCTGCTACAAGTAGTGGCTAAACAAGAGTTCCAATGAAATAGTGGGAGACTCTATCATCCACTCTAATGACATGATTTTCACTCTGTTTCTTTTCTTTGTGGAGGGGGTGTAAAAATCAATCCTCTTCTCTCCCTAAAAAAAAAAAAACCAACCAAAACCAGCAGCATCTCACAACCCCTGATCAAAGGCAGGGAATACGGGTAGGGGGTTGGGGGAGATGCATACCGGGCCACTAACAACAACCAAGAGTTATTTTTGTTTTATGGTTTGTGTCGCAAATGGATCTTCAAATTGGCTTTTTAAGTTAAATTATAAGATATATCTTCTTCCGTGTGTGGACGAACGAACGATGGATGACGACGGAACGGGCGGCGGCGATGATCGATGACAACAACAGACGAGGGCAGTGGTGTTTTGTGTTTGAGCTTGTAGGCTACTGGTGGTGTTTGTTTCATTTCAGCCCTCGTCCACCTCGTCGGTTCCTGCTCCGAATCCGTCGTTGAGTGGGAAGCAGAGGTCGTCGCAGCCGGTGCTGAAGAGGAAGTGAGCGTAGTTGGCAGCGTAGCATGAGTTTTCCGGCTCGGCCTCGATGGCTTCTAGGTACGTTTCCTCGGCGCCGCACATGTCCTTCTTTGCCAGCCACAGGAAGTTGGCATACCGGTTCAACGACTCCGGGTCAGCGGGCTTCACTGACACAGCGCGCTTGAAGTAGTGCTCGGCCCTGCATAGCGAGTAGATTAAATACGGTGGACATTTATCAACTGCAGTGTTATGATTAATAAAATAGCTTTGCTGCCAAGTTGCAGGGACTAACAACTGGCGTTGGGGAATTTATTTCTACAACGACACCAGTTGGACTAACTATCATGTTCAGTAATAGATAAAGACAATCAAGAATTCTTTTGATGTTTGCCACAACAGACTATCCAATCAGAACAGGGGTAATTGATGCAAAGATGGATAATTTTAAAACTGGCGGCAAGGTCTTCTATCTATCTTTAAATAATACTTTAATTTTGAGCTAGCAACTATATAAGCGTCTTCTTTGAGGCTTTCAAGATTTTATCTTACTGTCTTAAAGATGAGAACTACAATCTGCCTCGTTAGCTGAAGTAAAGAAAACACTCTTTTGCTTGGAAAGCATACAAAGAAAAGGACCCAAAGTCGTCGGATCGTGAACTTGGCTTTCACCATCAAAGCAAGACCGCGTGGCTGGGAAGCTGATGATAACCATGAGTTCCAGTCTTGGTAGCCGCCCTCTCTGTACTCCATGTGCATCACCGCGTTATTAGAGAGAAAAATCAGGGGCATTTCCCTAATCTAGAGGGCAAGTAACCAAAAACATGTGTCTACCACCTTTACAGCAATCAGCTAGTATGTCGTGTCTAAACAGCCGACCTTGAAACCTCAACAACCAAAGTCGTAGAAAGAAAAATCTTGGGACATCAAATCAGCTGCTCTCTTTCAAGTTGGCACATGAAAGCAGGGCAGATTGAGAGAGGTTTGAATAGAAAGGAAAGATGGGCAGAGGAGTCTTCCTTCATTTAAGTGAAAAGTAGTACACGAGTGTGACAGAGGAAATCAAATTCATCTTCTGGCGCTCCTTCGTGCACCTCTAGAGCTGCACTTGATATTTTGTTAAGCAAGTCATACAAGATACGGATCTTTTTTTATTTTTTTGGAAAACCTTGCAGAGTCTGCGGATCTGATCATATGACAGTATACTTAGATTAGAGGAGCGGGCGGCTTCCAGGTTTGAAAAAATATCTGGAACATGGTTCTAGTCCGGGAGCTTTCGATGAAAGCGAAAGGTTGGTAGATTTTTTTACTGTTATGGTTACAATAAGATATTTAATCTAGAACGGAATCATAGGTTAATGAAGGAGAGCCACAGACAACGTCTATCAAAGAGATAAGAAACCGACATCCACGTTACCCGCCAAAATCCGTCAACAGCAACACTGCTCCTTCTTGTGAGCTGAACATGACGGCGAGGTCATGTCAACAGAACGCAACCCCTCCCCAGCCCCTCCTAATTACTGTTGATGAAAGAAATGGATACTAGCACCACTCAAGTGTTTCACAACAAAAAAAAAAGATGAAGCAGTTCAACGTTACCATCCTAAGCTGGTAGCCTGGTACCATTAATATCATTTTTACTGAGTACGGCTACTGAAATAGGTTAATAATTTTCATATAATGAGGAAAATAATTGATGTACGATTAGTATCGGCCTAATCGACTGACTAACCAATTTTAAAGGGATACCATCATTTTCTAATCGGCTCCTACAGTCCGTCGTAAAATTTAAAAAAAAAAACATTGTTGGTATGATATCGTGAACAGATGTGAACCAATCAGCGAACGGAATTATGGGGAGTTGTACGACTACGGTACCTGCGGTAGTCGCGTGCGACGAGGAAGAGGAACTGTGCGTAGTTGGCGAGCAGCAGAGTGTTCGACGGCTCCTCCTGAATGGATTCCTGGTAAGCCAGCTCCGTGCGGATGAACTCCGTGTAATGGCGATCACTCTCCAGTGCCACGGCTACAGGGGCAACGAGCCGGAGCAGGGTCTCCCGATCCGTCAGAGCTTCGTGGCGAGCTGCGGCCTGCATCCTCGCAGCCTCTTCCTCCACCCTCCTCCAGGCCCGCGCTTCCTCGTCCATCCCGACCGAGGCCAGCGGGCCTCCTCCTCCTTCCTCATGTAATTGGTCCTCTTGGGCGGGAGCAGGGGTGTCCATCACCCCACCGCCGCCGCCGCCGTCAGGGAGGAACTTGGCAGGCTGGCGTGAAGGGGATCTCCAATCATCGGTGGCGCCGGCAATTGGACGGAACCCGTTGCTTCCACCGCCGCCGTTGACGGACGCGGTTCTACCGCTGTGGTTTCCCTTTATGGCGGAGTATGTCCTCATCGCCGACGATAAGTCTATTCTTGACCCTTGCTTCTCGCCCTGCTGAGATCCGATATCGTACTCGATGGAAACTGTCACTGTGGCTGTTGGGGGCAGCAGGAGGGGCGGTGCGGCCGCTAGGGCCATGGAGTGGGCCGTGTAGTTTGCTAGAAGGAGCATTAGGGAGACCATCAGCGTGGGGGTGCATGAAAAGATCTGTTGGAAAAGCCAGCAGAAGGAGGCGTGTGTCTCCTTCTGAGCCTGTGCCAAGATCCCACGGAGGTCCTCGTAGAACAGCAGCTCGCGGAGCTGGAGTGTGTGGCTGTGGAGCTCCCGGATTATGAAAACAACCGATGAGAACGCCCGCCGGACGGAGCAGCATGCCGTCTCGCTGGCTTCCTTCAATCCCTCCTCCAATCCCCAGAGTGTCAGGGCCGTCCTCAGCTTCTCCCCATCCGCGTCATGTTTCTGCAGTTGCAATTGCTGCTGCTGCTGTGCCTGCTTTGGGGGCTTCTCCGGATCCTCACGGCGCTGCTTCCACGTGCCTGTCTCGTCGGCGGGGCAACCAATCTGAGCCAGCTCCGGCCGCCAGCTGGGCGGGTCGCGAGCGATCCCGAGCCACTGAGGGGGCGCCACGTCGACGCACGACCCGGATTTCCTCAGCGAGCCCGTGCCAGGTGGAGGCGAGGAGGCGGAGGAAGGCGAGGACAGGTGCGGCGCCGACGACCGGGCCTCCGTCACCGCGCCATCACCCGGCCGGTCAACACCGCCACCACCACCTCGTTCCTCGAACCGAGGCGGGAAGTGTCCCAGCTTCTCAGCCAACTCACCGTCTTGATCCCCTTCGGACCCGCCGTGCGGGAAGAAGCTCTCGGCGCTGAACGCCCTCCGAACCAGCCGCGCGTTGCCTAGGGGCCTCGTGGACCTCGGCAGGCCCGCCGCCCCGGCGCTGAGAAACAAACGGCCGGCGAGGGCGCGGTCGAATTCCGCAATAGCCGATGAAGCCGATTTAACCCTTCGTGGAGAGAGAGGGGAAAAGGGAGTCGCCGAGGCGGCGGGAGCCCCTGCCTCTCGCCTGCGTGGGGAAAGAGGGGAAAGGGGAGGGGTGTATTGGACCAGAGGCCGCGACATCTGCATGCATGCCGTGGCCGACCCTACCTTCACCGCCACCATCTCCCTCTCTATTTGCGCTCTATAATTCTCCCCGGTTTTAGATCGGAACGAGGACTCTTATAAACCTCGCGAGAGAGACGAAGAGAGGGGAAGGAGGGGGCGAAGGCTGCCGCCGTCAACAGCGAAACGATGCCATGGTTCTCGAGGTGGAATACGTCGACAGCGAAATCTTGCTGCTCGATGGCATAAGGTGGTCAGGTTTGGATGAATGGGGACGGGGTTTCAAATTCTCATCACCACAACCAGGAGACCAGATCCGAGGGAACGGTGGAGAAGAGGAAAACCAAGAGAGCAGGCCAAGGGGAGATGGAGAGACGGGGGGCAAAACGAGAGGAGGGAAAAGTGGGACAACCAGGAGCTCCCCTCTCTCACTCGAAAGAATCGGTCGGAGCCGTTGGAAGGGACTTCCCGACTTGGTACTGAAATTGGAGCTCCCGTCCTATGCCATATATATAATACCCACGTTTTATTTTATTTTAAATTGAGTAGTTGGGATATTTTTATAATCATTTATAAATACAAGTGAAGCTAAAACAAATAAATCAATGATTGGTGACTCGGATGGATTTCATTTGGAAAAGAAATTATCCTATATTTTTGTGTTTTAAATTCATAATATTATTAATAAATCAACAATCCATGGTCTCTATGGAGATGTGAAAATAATGATTTTTATCATCAAATGATTGAATAACTAATATTTATTTTGTATCAGCTAAATAAAATATGTTGATTATATATCAAGGAAGTGATTGCTTGAATATTTTCAGCCATTTTCAAATATAAATATATCTTTTCCACATGCATTTCAATTCCAAAATGGGTTAGATACACACACTATGTTTTGAGAAATATTTATCACCCATGAAAGAATAAAAATGGAGTCCTTGTCTAAATAAACATGTAGATAAATGGTAGATGGATAAAATCTTTTTATAGTTTGTTTTCCATTCGACCAAACCGTAGTTTGCTAAGAAATTAATTTAGGGTTTTAGCTGATGAATAAAATACAATTTGATATGGAATATATTATGAACATGGTAATTAGGGTTCAACCAACCCCAAGGACATGATTAGGGTTTCTTCTATCAAAGAAGAGCAACTGGAATCTTTCTCTAAGCAAGGTAAGTGATCCATGTGAACTTTGAGCATAAGTATTGATTGCTTGTCTCAATGTATGTACAAGGTACATGAAATTTTATAAAATGTATTATATATGATTCAGTTTCTTATGAAGACAAACAAAAGTTAATAGATATATAATAAATTGAGTGTCATGTTTTTTTCAATAGTTATTGTATCACCTCTCATGTACATCAAGAGTAAAGTTATGAATAAGATCTAAGAACAAATTAAGATTTTTTTAGAAGAAAGAGAATAATAAAAGGTAGCTTATATGAGATCTACACTAAGAGGCTCCTTAGATCAAACTAAGAGGTACTTTGGTTCATAAGAGAATAGGCACCTCGGTGCAACCCAAGTGACACTTAGGTGCATAAGAGATGTGGCACTTTGGTGCAACCCAAGTATTCTTACATAGGTCAAGATAAAAGGAGTGATCTAATAGTAAATGTGTCTTTTTCTTTGATGTTTACTGTTTAAAGTTTATTTTCAGCTTACATGTTCTCTTTGAGATATAATATGTTCAATTTTACTTACAAATTCTTTGAAGCATGGTTGCGGGTGTGATGCCTACATGTATGGAGCAACGTCGAGGATAGAGTTGTTGGTATTTATGCCCAGAGAGAAAATCATATGATTATTGCAATGGGGCATTAGATACCTAATTTAGCAATAATAAAGGTAATTCCATCTATTATGTTTGTCTCGGAATGAGATGATGACACCGACATAGTAGATATCTAAAGAATGATGTTACTCAATGACATATGTCTTCAAGTACGTGAGTTGAACAATGAGATCATACAAATGTTAAAGAGTACATACATTCTTATTATGTCCCTAGTCAGATGTTACTATGGAAACAAAATAGACAACAATAATACATAAGACTAGAGTGTGTGTTGATTGATGACATTATCTCATTAGTCATGATATGTGATATCAAGTCAAGCACACATCTACATGTTAGAGAATAGTATATCAGATACATCCACCATGAGAGTGATACATGGAGACCATGGAATGGTAATCAGAATCATCTCTCAAAGTGATAATGGTGATTGTTGTTCCTAGACCTGAAGACACTACATTCATCACATGTTGTTCATGTACTTTGACATTATCCACTGTGATCCTAAATAAGAGTTGCCATAAAGGTGATGCTTGGGTGCATTGTGACACATGGGGATTGAGTGTGAGTGATGTAGATGAGATTTGTCCCCCCTATAGTAGATTAATATCTAGGGCCTCTTGATAAGCGAGACTGAGATATCTATGACCATACTCATGTGACTCAATATGTGATATGTGAGCTCACATGTATCTCATACATTATTCTCTAGTTCAAGGAAAATGGATTAAATGTTGAGAGGATGACGATTCCATGTCTCAAGTTCAATATGAATTACAAAGACAAATGAACTATATGATCACGGTAACACGAATCACTGATTGTAGGTTGAAGTTATTCTCCAACTTTCCAAATTATTGAGATAGCGGTGAGTGTTGCTAGATGTCGTTCATTGTTTTTGATGTCCTAATTGATTATGGACATTCACTACCAACATAATTCTGGATCTATAGGGTCACACACATAGGATACACTTGGATTACAAGATTTAATTCATGAATGATGTTTACATTGATTACTATAGGTGTTTAGGTATTCAATTAAACAACTGGAGTTCAAAATTGACTGACTAGACTCAAAACTGACCGGTTCAAGTGTTGAACCGATCAACTGGAGTGTCAGGTCGATTGGAATCAACATTGGCTGATCAACAACTGAACCAGGGTATAAAACAACCTGCTCACATGGTGAACTGACCGGTTCACAAGTCCCAACCAACTGGTTCATGGGATGAACCACCCAGTTTAATGGTCAATTCAATTTGATCAAGGATTGGTGTTGACTTCGAGTTTTGCATTAATTGTACATGGACTACCAATGTGATTGAGAACAAAAAATTGCACGAAATGACTGGTTTATAGTGATAACTGATAGATTCATGCAATAATAGACCGGTTTGGCGTGAGAACCAAATGCTTCTCCCTGCGTAGGTTCTAGGATATTTTTGAGTTCCGTCCTTTCGACTCCCGCACGAATTGGGAACCCTGACCCTGGCCTCTCATATAAATAGAGGGGTATTGGGGGTTTCTCAGAAACAATTGTTGCTCTGACAATTGTTGTCCTCTTTAGTTGTAGTATCCAATAGAGAGCTCAAGAAAGTCCTACATGATAAAGGGAGGAAAAGCAAAGGAGAGACAATTGTGGGAGAGCGTATCAACTCTACCAAGTTGATGCTCAAAAGGGACAACTCCTTTTCATTGGCTCTAGTAGCGCAACATGGACTTCCCAATAGTCTGCATGTACTTATCTAATGGCAAAAGGCTTTTGTCGCTAAGAGAACTTTGTCAACTTCCATCTGTGGTGGCTGGACCAGGAGGTCATTGCTGATGATTATTTGAGTGCTACTAAAGAAGGAGCATGTTGCTACCTGAAGAAGAAGCTGGTTGCAATTTGGAGAAGAAGCACGATACTGCATCATGAGTTGTTGCTGGACTTGCTCCAGGACCAGGTGTAACTCTTATTACCTTCCTTCCTAGATACATTTTTGTTGTCGCGATCTTGTTGTTAAGGGAAATTAGCAACTTCAAAAAAAAATCAGCTTCCTTATCTGCCATCCCAATTTCCCAATAGTGGTATCAGAGCCACGTCAATTTATTATGTATCTGGATTTTAATCGATGTGATCCGATCTAGTTTTTATTGCATAAAATGTGAATATTAAACGATTAATGTACATATCTGATTAAATTCTACATACGACTCCGCAAAGCTAATATATATCAAATATATATGTATATATATACAATTTACATGCAAAGTCCTAAAATTGGTTTTGATGGTGCATGCTTGGCATGGTTATGACCAATAACCCTAGATATGTGTGTGTGTGGTTGTAGTTATTTATTCCTATTGTTACTCGGTCTATCTACTGGGCCTCTGTATTCTTTCCAAATATAAATGAATTCTCTTCTTCCTATTTCCGCATGAATGTAATTCAAGGTTTTCTCTTCAACAATGTAATATGAAATAGGATAGTTTTAATTTATGTGTCAATGTGGGAATACATTTTGTTCAAAGGCAAATTGATCGACTTGTGAGACGAACCAAACGATTGGAGGATCAATGAGGCGAGAAGAAAGGAGGACAAACCGATTGAATGGTGGTCCAACCGATCGGCTGGAGTTGTCCAGACATGGGTTGAACCTAAGACCAGACGATTGTTTCAAGAACCCAACCAAGCGGCCAAAAGGCGAATTGATCGATTCAAGAGTTGAACCAATAAACCCAAATTGGTTTGAGCACAAATCTTCATCAGCAAAAACTTGCATATGATGTGGAACCTATGTGGTAGTAATTTCTTGTGGCTCTAAGGAATTACAATAGGATGGCCATAACCATCACTTGTGTGTTTATAGTGCATGTTATCGTGTGTGGTTATAGCATGTATACAGTACATACTGTAAGTATGTGGTGATTGGATATGTATATGTATTTATATATAAATCCCTCAATGCAATATTAAGTCTTAGATGCTTTTCATTAGAAAAATACATGAAAAGCTTGATTGACTAAGCGTATGTTACATTATTGAACCTAGAAGCATGTCGATGATTCTGGAAAGGAGTTGTGGATACTATCGATCCAAGAATTGTATAAGATGCAATTGACAAATGTTGTCTACCTTAATCATTGCTTATGGACACTGGCATTGGCCAGGTAATAATTCAATTGTTTTAGATCTTGGCTCGCTAGAAGATTGTACACTACAGTCTTCCAAATTGATGTGTGAGGGTTATCAATTTGAACAAAATCGTGGGGGAGACAATTAATTAAAGGCCTAACATGGTGCATTGTCCATCTCATGGAAATCTGATGGCAGTAATGTAGGTCTGCTCAGGCGGGGTGTATTATTATCGTGTTGGCTTTTGACTCAGGCTTAACTGGGTGACCTTAATATGATTAAGCACCTAGAATCATGCAAATTATTATGGCAAGGAGTTGTGCATACCATGTATCCAAGAATTGCATAAGATGAAATTGACAAACATTATCCACCTTAATAATTGGTTATTGACACTGGCATTATCTGTGTAATAATTCAATTGTTTTGGATCTTGGATCGCTAGAAGATTATATGCTACAATCTTCCAAATTGTTACATGAGGGTTATCAATTTGAATAAAATAGTGGGGGTGATAATTAATTAAGGGCTTAATTAATATTGTTAACTTATAAAATCAAATAAATCAAAAAATGTGTTGAAACGTTGCAAAATTTCTTTTGTAGAAAAACAAAAATATGTTATCCTTGCGACCAGTCCTTGAGAAGGACAAAACATGATAAATTTCCACATCTGGTTTAGGACTATGAGAAGTGTTCTCATCAATGAGCAAAAGCTCTATGTCTTTGATAGAACAAAGCTAGAGGAACTCGCTCCTAATGCGCCTAAGGTCGAACTGGATGCTTACTGGAAGCATGCCAATGATGTCGTAGACATTAATTACCTTATGCTATGATGAATGAACTATGAGTTGCATGATCAACATGAAAATATGGACATTCTTGAGATGCTAACAGATCTTAAGAATCATGTAAAGAAAGAAAGATATAATCTATCCAAAGTATTATTTGAGTACAAACTGATAGAGGGATATGCAATAGAGCCCCATGTGCTCAATATGACTGGGCATGTAGAGAGATTGGGATTTCTTTTAGGTCAAAAAGTTGACCACATATATGAATCTATAAATTATTGTATGAATCATACATCTATTTTGTCAAGTGTTACTATTTGAGTAACTTGGCTAAACCGTTATCAGAACTACTTGGCATGTTGATGCCAAAATAAAAATGAAGAAGGATAAATTTGTGATGGTGATTAGTAGAAATGAGTCCAAGGACAAAGGCAAGGTCAAGAAGAGTTATGAGGCTAAGATGAAGTCCAAGTTTTCTACGCTCAAGAAAAAGAGAAGGGTAAGTCAAAAAGGAATATGCCATTTTCACTTAAAGGAACAAAGGAAGAAGAAAGAGATAGAGATATCTACTTTAGGACCCAATAAGAAGTAAGCTAGAACTATGCAGAGCAAGAGTTTCTGCAACTATAGTTGGGAGTTGTCATTCATGGACATATAATAGAATTAGTGAATTGCTATACATGTCATTGATAAAAAAATCATCTATCTTATATGGACAAGAGTTTATGTTTCATGGAAATACCCTATTTTTCACAAACTATACTTGATAGTTCTAAAGACAAATATGTGTATACACATATACTGAATGACCCGATGACTCAAACATTGAATACCTATAATATTGTCATTAGAGCACATAAATGATAAATGCCTAGTAGAACACACCTTGAGTTTGAAAGATCTTATAACTCAAGAAGGTGATAAGTTGATCATAGATGATGAATCAACAACCTACCTAGAAGCTATTGAGGACCAGAATCTGAAGCATGGATTGAGGCCATGAGATCTAAGATGAACTCCATGTACACCAACAAGGTATGACCTTGGTGGATCCACCTGAAGGGGTAAAACCCATAGGCTGAAATTGGGTCTTCAGGGAAAAGACCAACATGGAAGGGTATATTGATTGGATAGAGTTTCAAACAAGTTCAAGGTGTTGAACATGATAAACTCTTTCACCAGTTCCATGGTTAGATCCATCAAGATCATGCTTATTGTTACAACTTATTATGATAATGAGATTTGGCATATGGTTGTTAAAACTACATTCCTTAACTAAAATAATTATGAGGATGTGTATGTGACACAACCTACATGATTTATAAATCCATTAATGCAAATAAAGTCTATAAGATACAAAGGTCAATCTTTGTATTTTGCAAGCATCTCAAAGTTGGAATCTTCCATTTGACAAGACAGTCAAAGAGTTTAACTTGAGCCAGAATGAAGATAGAATCTTTGATTACAAAAGTTTTAGTGGGAGCATATTTATATTCCACATAATGATGGGGAATAACATCCTTATACTTCATATATTAAAACCTAGCAAGGAAAATAACTTCTCTGTAAAGGGTTTATGTGAAGCATCCTATGTGATAGGAATTTAGATCTATAAAGATAGACCTGGAAAGCTTCTCAACCTAAGAAAGAGCACATACATTGGCAAGATGTTGAATGGGTTCATCATGCATGACTCAATGAGAGAGAACTTGTCCATGTTCTATGGAGTTAGTCTCTCAGAAGCCTAATGTCCCAGTTCTTATGAAGAATAGGAACACATGAATAGATGGCACTTGCATTCACAATTGGATTTGTCATGTATGTATTCATCCTATTATCTCATATGTATTGGACATGATGAGAGGATATATCTACTTATTAGCAATCTTGTATGTATTGGACAAGACGAGAGAGAGTATTTGTAAGACACTAGTGAAGGTCACTAGAATGCCATAAGAACATCCTTAAGTAATTGAGAAGCCCTAGAAGGATTAGTTACTTGATTATCGTAATAAGGAAGAGTTGGGTGTAAAGGGTTATAATGATGCAAGCTTCCAAAATGACAAATAAATGACCACAATCTAAATAGTGTTACCTTAAAATGAGAACTATAAGCTAGAAAGGGTTTTGAGAAAGAGATAATTCTTTAAATCTACAATAGAAGTTGAGTATCTTGGTGTTATGCGAACAACTAAGGATATTGTATGGATCAAGAAGTTCATGTGAATGAACTTGCAAGAGGTTCAAAATTATTGATGATATAGTAGAGATACTATGACAATAATGGAGCTATTGGTTAGGATGGGAATCTCAGATAGCATAATACAACACTTATGTCTCAGATGAGTAGTCGTATAACGAGGAGACATGAAACTTGCAATATACCAACTTGAAAAAAACATTTCTAACCTGCTATAAAAGTTCTTGTAGAGCAAAAACATGATGGACATATTAAGATCACTTAGAATAAAATTTGTGGGTAATTGGCTCTAAGTGCAAGTGGGATACAATTGGTATTTATGCCTAGAGAGACAATCATATGATGATCGCAATGGAACATTAGATACCTGATTTGATAATAGTAAAGGTAATTCCATCTATTATGTTTTTCTCGACATGAGATGATGACACAGACATAGTAGATGTTGAAAGAATGATGTAACTCAATGACGTATGTCTTCAAGTGTGTGACTTGAACAATGAGATAATATGAATGTTAATAGTACATACATTCTTGTTATGTACCTAGTCGAATATTACTATGGAAACAAAATAGACAACAATAATACATAAGACTAGAGTGTGTGCTGATGAATGACTGAATCTCATTAGTCATGATATGTGATATCAAGTCAAGCACACATGTACATGTTAGAGAATAATGTATCAGACAGACCCACCATGAGAGTGATACATGGAGACCATGGAATGGTAGTTAGAATCATATCTCATAGTGATACTAGTGATTGTGGTTCTTAGACCTAAAGTCACTACATTCATCACATATCATTCATGTACTTTGACATCATCTACCATGATCCTGAATAAGCGTTGCCATAAAGGTAATTCTTGGGTGCATTGTGACACATGGGGATTGAGTGTGAGTGATGTAGATGGGATTTGTCCCTCCTACATGAGATCGATATCTAGGGCCTCTTGACAAGCAAGATTTAGAAATGTATGGCCATACTCATTTGACTCAATATGTGATATGTGAGCTCATGTGCATCTCAGACAGTTTGCTCTAGTTTAAGGAATATGGATTGAACATTGAGAGGATGACAATTCTATGCCTTGAGTTCAATATGGATATAAAAAACAAAGGAACTATATGATCACAGTAACACTAATCACAGATTGTAGGTTGAAGTTGTTATCCAACTTTTCGAATTACTTGGGTAGCAATGATGTGCTGCTATATACCGCTCATTGCTTGTGATGTCATAATTGGTTATGGACATTCACTGCCAATGTAATTCTGGACCTATAGGGTCACACACATAGGATACACTTAAATTAAAGGAGTTTAATCATGAATGATGTTTAGATTGATTACAAAAGGGTTTGACCTGTCAAACTGGGTCAAAATCTGTGGGCACCCACGAGTTGACCCGTTTAAGTTAGATTTGTGTGATGAAATTTGCCACCCGCTAGAAATACCCAAACCCATACCTTCCATTTATTTAGCGAGTTTCACAGATGACTCGTGGGTGTCCATTTAACTAAATAATATATTAATATATATAACATCTATAGGTTCTTAAGACATGCCACACCCATACCATTATCAAGCAACTAAATTGATGATGTTTAATTTATAAAATATAGAGAGTTAAAGTCTAACTTACTTGATTGATGTCCTTTGCTAATTGTTTATACTAATGGGAAAAAAGGAGATATATTATATATTGTTGTTTATGTTAATGAACATATAGCGTAATGCATGTTTCATATTCAATCATAACACTTATATTGTCTTTTTGTTCACTTTATGTAGTAGACAATCATAAGAACTGTTGGATCCTAGATGGGTGATTGGATGCTCTAGGGGGGGTGAATAGAGCTGAATGCACTTAAAAAAAATCATTAGATGCTCTAGAGAGGGGGTGAATAGAGTTGAATTCACTTAAACAAAATTTGTTAGACCTTCAAGATATATCACAAGATAAGGTTGCTAAATAGAAAGTTTGAGTGCAACTAAAACATACAGAGCAAGGGAGAGAGAGATTGATCATACACCAAGTGACAAGTTATATAGAGTGGTTCCACACTCCAAACTAGGAGTATGTCAGTCCACTACCTAAAGAGGTCAACCTCTAGGATTTCTTAACCATTGTACTCTTATATTCATTCATAAGACTTATAATACATGACCAACCAAAGGACTTACCTATCTAATGCAATGAGTCTTCAACCTTACCAAGGACTTATCCACTTTACAACGAGTCTTCAACCTTCTCCATGGACTTACCCACTCTTGCACAAGCCTTTATCCTTCTTGGAATTACCCACTCTTCTTGGATCTTCAACCTTTGACTTCACCTTCACTCAGAGAAGCTTTCACCAAGGTCTTACCCACTTGAGCAAGGAGTTTTTTGCCTTCACCAAGCTCTTACCCACTCTTGCTCCAAGTCTTCAGCCTTGATCTTCACCAAGTGACTCCTTCCCTTGTTCTTCTTCACCTCTCTTAGACAAGAGAGAGAACCTTCATCTTCATGGTTGAAATGAGAGATCGGGAGGTGGTGGAGGTGAGATCCTCACAAGATATACATGTAGGACTAGCTCTCTTACAGATTTCCTACTCACTCTAATGAATGTAGCAAGTGATTAAGCTTAGAGAGAGAGAAGGATGTAAGAAGCACTCAACTATTGAATAGGAACCACACATAGAGTTTTGCATTGAATGCTCAACCTTGGAATGAAGCCCAAGGGGTCCTATTTATAGTTGGGGATGCCTCTTAGCCTTTGGGAACACTTAAGAATGAAAACTAGCCGTTTTGTGGCTTGCAATGGATCTATTTTTGATTGTTGCAACTCCACAATGGCTAGAAACACTTTTATGTACTTTTCTATACAGTGCAATCGTTCACGTTTCTATAAAGGTAACTCGACTGATCCCACTAAGAGACAAGACCAATTTAGGCCATCAATCGAGTTTTTCCTGGGGTAACTCGAACGATTCACTTAAATCAATTTTGGTCTGCAGAGGGATTAGTCGAGTTCTGTGAAATAAAAACTCGACCGATCAAAAGTCATTTTCAAGATCCAATAAGGATTGATCGAGTTTGCAACTCGACCGATGAACATCCTTATGTAAATTTTGCAAAATGGCTTTTGGGTGCTTAAATATTCGATCTAAGTGCTCCTAATTTTTTGTAAATTTAATTACAAGTCATGCAATCATTACAAGTGATTTACAACATGATTCTAATATATTTACATCATATTCCAAAAATGTGCACTTGTATTGACTTTGACTTGTCTTTTTTCCAAGTTGAGATGCACAGGTTAGGGCATTTGGAGTGTATCTATACCTAATCTAAAATCACTCAAGTAGAAGCATTAGACACAAACAAGTGGAATTGTTGAGTCATCATCAAAATAAGGGTTTAGTCAATTTAGACCTAGAGTCAACATTGACTAAATTGACCTTGAGTCAACATTCTCCCCCTTTTTGAAGATGACAAACCATTCCATAAATGTATTGAAAGCATTGAAGTAAAATCATACATTTAGAGAAACCAAGGGGTTTCAATGGAATTGAGTTCATATGATCCCCCTCAATTGATGCTCATGGAGTTCTCATACTCCCCCCTCAATTGATGTTATTTCTCCTACATGGTTAGCTTTCATAACATTTTTAGAACACTATGTATTCTACTCATATATGTTCTATGCATATATGTCTTCTCCCCTTTACCTTCTCCCCTTTACATGGACATGCTTCTCCTCTTCATGTAAGATATGCCTTCTCCCTCTTTTATCAAAAGAAGACATACTTTTCTCCCCCTTTATCAGTTCAAAAGGCGGGGGTATGAAGAAATAAGAAACACCACTTATTAAAAGAAAGGAGAAATTAAAAAGTTATATAAGGAGAGTATAAGAGCACAACTAGTGGCTTGTCCAACCATAAAATAAAAGCAAGTTAAAGAAAGCACTTGGAAAACCAAAAATGCAAGATAAAGTGTTACAGAAAAACAATAAAATTACAATTTTGACCCTCAAGATGACAGAATTTGCCCAAAAAGTGTCAGGGCTCAAGGCAAAGCAATGAGCATTGCTCAGAAGGTCATTTCTGCGTAAAAAATACTAGTCTTGTACCAAAAATTGAAACTGGAGCAAGATCTGCATGAAATCTAAAAATGCTCTAATTTCTACATACAATGTAGATCTATGTATCCTACATCACAATGTTATGCCAGCAACTCAAGATAGTAGATATGCAATTCAAGGAACAAGCTTGAGTAAGAATGAAACAAGATACAAGCATAGCATATAGTGAATACCACTTGATGAACAAGGTTAAAACTACATGTATATGAACTACTAGTAGATGATATCACAAGTTAGGGATACTAGTAGGATCTAGATCATAGTAAGAGATACAAAGAGATACACAAGATAAATCAAGCTATGAGTAGATGTAGAGATATATCCAAGCAAAGAGATATGCAATTTTAGAAGCATGAAAGGATATAGCTCACTAACAAATATGCATCATTACCAAAGGATGATTACCACTAAGAACCTCAAGGTTGTATCCAAACAAGATATACAACTATATATACATAGCAAGTTTGAGCATAGTGGAAGCAATTTAAGACACAACCAAGAGATCTAAAGAGATCATCATCAAAACCTACAAAATAGCTCAAAGCAAGTAATTGCAAGATATAGATATACTAATTTAGAGCAATTAGAAAGATAGAGTTGTAAGCAAGATAGGAATTATAGGATATGACAATATGCATATATAAAGGTACCAAATGAGAGTGCCAAAGAATAAGGCTATTGGTTGAGAAAATCTAGTTGAGAGGGAAATTATCACTCAATAAACCAAACGTATATTCTATACACAATGTTGTCGGTTGAGTTATGTGTATTGACAACTTGACCGATGACAGCTGTTGGCAACACCCATTGGTGCCTATCGGTCGAGTTTTAAATAGGACAAACTCGACTGACAAAGCTGCTGTCAAAAAGAACATATATTTCATAAAAACATATTTAGAGACATGCTAAGGATATAAGCCATATCCAAACATGTGTAAGAAAGTTAGTAATGCACTATGAAAGCATTAAAAATGATTTTTGAGAAAGAGTGTGAAGAGAATCACAAAATACCACTTTTGACTCAAAAACCACATGCGTAGTGCACACTAACTTGGCAAGACACACTATGATTGTATTTGAGAAAAAAACATTACCTTACTCCTTACCATTTCTTTTCCTCTTGTTGTCACCCTCTACACATCTCACCTTTCTTCTTTCATGTGGATTGAGAAGTCAAATTGCAATTCAATAGATGAAGTCAATCCATTTGCAAGTACCTACAAGAAGAAAGATGAAATGGTCCCCAATCATGTTTTTGGGTCTGTAGGAGTTAGCTTAGCAACCCAAGTCCTAGTGATCTTGGGTGCTTTCCTAAAAGGGCAACAAGTAGAATAATTACCAATTTCATTGTAATAGTTACATGTACTCATAGCCTTGGAACTAGAGGATTCTCCATGAAAAAATGGAGGTCCTTTGACTTTGTTGTTCCTTTGACTACCATCATATCCTAAACCATGTCTACCAATTTGTTTAGTAGTATGGTGTAGGATATCATTAAGATTCTTTTTACCAAATAAGAATATTTGCAAAGAAGATCTCAAACTATCATTATCATGCATAAGAGAAGCAATAGTAGAAGACAAATGATTTATATTCTCTCTCATGCAAAAGATCATTTTTAGGCAAAGAGCTTTAGTCAAATAAGAATCTCAATCACCATGAAGAGCAGCAACATTATTCTCTCTACTAGTATAACTAGAACAAGATTCAAGCACATTTATTTTAGCAAGCAAGGAGGCAATTTTTGTTTCAAGCAAAGCAATTTTAGAAAGATAAACACCATTTTCAGATTTTAATTCTTGCAAAAAAAAATCATTTTCCTTGTTTTCATATTTAAGAACATCATATCATGCATGAGAGAATCAACAATTAAAGTATGCTCTTCATTATAACTAGGCATAAGAGGTTGATCTTCTAGAAATCAAATTTTGTCAAACAAGCTAGCATTTTCAAGTTTAAGAAAATCTACTTGACTAAGACAAGCATTTTTATCATCAAGCAAGCAAGTGTTAGCATGTTCAAGATCATCTAGTTCTACATGCATATTATCAACCATTCTAGCAAGCTTTTTTCTTTTCTTTTTAGAAGACTTAAGAGAGGCATGAGTTGCATTAATGATAGAAATTAAGGTTTCTTTATCTAAAGATTTTAAATTTACCTCATTTGAGTCTTTTCTTGTAGAAGCCATAATAGCAAAATGACATTCTCCTTCTTCACTAGAGCTTGAGCTAGATCCTACACTTGAATCTTCACTTGAGCTTGAGTTGGAGGAGTCACTTGAGCTTGAGTGCCAATTCTCCTTCATCTTGTACTTCTCTTCTCTTTTCTTGTGATGATGGGTATTTATGACTTGTGGGCAATCTATCTTGAAGTGACCCTTCTTTCCACACTTGAGGCACTAGATGGAGGAGGAATTCTTGCCTTTGAAGAATCTACCCTTGGAGTACATGGTATCTTCTTCAACATGAGAAGATGGAGAAGCTTGTCCCATTATAGCTTCAATTTGACCCTTTATTTCAACCTTCTTCATTCTCTTTAGCTCTTTCTCCTCTTGTCTTTCAACTTCTTCTCTTTTGTCATGTGTGACTTCATGGGCTTGTAGATTTCCAATGAGCTCTTTAATGGGGATATCATCAAGAGATCTTAATTCTTCAATGAAAATCACCTTGGGTTCCCATCTCTTAGGGAGAGTTCTAAGGAGCTTAGAGTTGATCTCTCCTCTACTCATAGGATGACCTAGGATGGCAAGGCCAATTACAATTGTATTGAGTCTTGAGTACATGTTGGCTATCTTCTCCTCCTTTCCCATCTTGAAGTTCTCAAGAAGCCCTTTGAGCATGTAGACTTTGCTTTCCTACACTTGAGTTGTCCCCTCATAAGTGATGCATAGCTTTCTCCATACTGCATAGGCTGTTTCACAAGAAGAAATCTGGTTGAACTCAGTGGAGGTCATGGTGGCATAGAGGATGTTGATTGCTCTTGCATTCAAGGTGGCTTTCTTTATGGTAGCTTCATCCCATTCTTCTATCTTTGTCACTGGTAGCTTGTATGGATGGTCCACCATTTGCCATAGCTCAAGACTTGATCCTTAGATGTAAAATTGTAGCCTTCTTTTCCAATAGAGAAAGTTACTCCCATCAAAGATTGGAAGGTTGATGAAGTATCTCCCACCTTGGTAGTCACCCATCTTCTCCTACTTGTTGAAGTATGCTTGGAGAAGACCCGCTGTAATACCAATTGTTGGATCCTAGATGGGTGATTGGATGCTCTAGAGAGGGGTGAATAGAGATGAATGCACTTAGACAAAATTCATTAGACCTTCAAGATATATCACAAGATAAGGTTGCCAAATAGGAAGTCTGAGTGCAACTAAAACATACATAGCAAGGGAGAGAGAGATTGAACATACACCAAGTGACAAGCTATGTAGAGTGGTTCCACACTCCAAACTAGGAGTATGACAGTCCACTACCTAGAGAGGTCAACCTCTAGGATTTATCAACCGTTGCACTCTTATATTCATTCATAAGACTTACAATACATAACCAACCAAAGGACTTACCTATCAAATACAAAGAGTCTTCAATCTTACCAAGGACTTACCCACTTTGCAATGAGTCTTTAGCCTTCGCCAAGGACTTACCCACTCTTGTACAAGTCTTCAGGCTTCTAGAAATTACCCATTCTTCTTGGATCTTCAGCCTTTGACTTCACATTCACTCAGAGAAGCTTTCACCAAGGTCTTACCCACTTGAGCAAGAAGTCTTCTGCCTTCACCAAGGTCTTACCCACTCTTGCTCCAAGTCTTCAGCCTTGATCTTCACCAAAGGACTCTTCCCTTGTTCTTCCTTACCTCTCTTATCTAAGAGAGAACCTTCATCTTCATGGTTGAAATGAGAGATAAGGAGGTGATGGACGTGAGATCCTCATAAGATATACATGTAGGACTAGCTCTCTTATAGATTTCCTACTCACTCTAATAAATGTAGCAAGTGATTAAGCTTAGAGAGAGAGAGAGGAGGCTGTAGGAAGCACTCAACTATAACATAGGAATCTCACATAGAGTTTTGCATTGAATGTGCAAACTTGGAATGAAGCCCAAGGGGTCCTATTTATATATGGGGATGCCTCTTAGCCTTTTGGAACACTTATGAACGAAAACTAGCTATTTTGTAGCTTGCAACAAATATATTTTCAATTGTTGCAACTCCACAACGGCTAGAATTAACAATTTTCTACACTTTTCCGTATAGTGCAATTGGTCGAGTTTTCTATAATGCTAATTCGACCGATACCACTAAGAGACAAGACTAATTTAGGCCATTGGTCGAGTTTGTCCTAGGGTAACTCGACCAATTCACTTAAATCAATTTTGGTCTGCAGAGGGATTAGTCAAGTTCTGTGAAATGAAAACTCAACCGATCAAAAGTCATCTTCAAGATCCAATCAATATTGGTCGTGTTTGCAACTCAATCGATGAACAACCTGATGTAAATTTTAGAAAATGGCTTTTGAGTGCTTAAATATCTGATCTAAGTGCTCCTAATTTTTTGTAAAGTTAATTACAAGGCATACAATCATTACAAGTGATTTACAACATGATTCTAATGGATGTACATCATATTCCAAAAACGTGCACTTGTATTGACTTTGACTTGTCTTTTTTCCAAGTTGAGATGCACAAGTTCAGGTATTTGGAGTGTGTCTATACCTAATCTAAAATCACTCAAGTAGAAGCATTAGACACAAACAAATGGAATGGTTTAGTCATCATCAAAATAAGGGTTTAGTTAATTTAGACCTAGAGTCAACATTGACTAAATTGACCTTGAGTAAATAAGAACATGATATATCAAAAACTTTTAATATAATATAATAAAATATAGTGTTGTTATGGTGATATATTATGCTATTTATAACATCAATACAATTTAGTTTTTTGATTTTACATTGCAGAAATGGTTGTTTTTGTTTTTGTCTCTTACAATGTATTTCAAAACATCAAAATAGGTATTACATTGTGTTTGAAACAAAAAGTAGTGTAATGTTGCCCTCATTTTTCTATGTGGACACCAATAATTATTAATGAGTCATTCTACTTTTTGTTGCAGAGTAGAAGCTAGATATATCTTTTTACTATGCACATATTATATGGGCACCCGGGGGTGACCCACAACCCGTTGGGTCGCGTTTGGGTGTGCTACTTCTCCACCCATTTAACATTGGGTCTTTTTAACCTACACCAGTAAGAACCAAACCCACAATGACCTAACCCACCCACCTATTTGACTCATATAAAAGATGTTTACGTATTCAATTAAACAACTGAGGTTCAAAATTGATTGACTGGACTATGAACCACCCAATTTAAGTGTTCAAATGATCAGTTGGAGTGTCAAGGCAATTGGAATAAACATTGGCTGATCAATGGCTGAACCAGGGTGTGAAATGACCAGTTCATAGATCCCAAATGACTGGTTCATGGGATGAACCGCCCGATTCAATGGTCAATTCAATTGGATCAAGGATTGGTGTTGACATCAAGTTTTGCATTGATCATACATTGAATACTAATGTCATTCAAAATAGGAAACTACATGAATTGATCGATGTATAGTGTGAACTGATCGATTGGGCATGTGAATCGATAAGTTTTCCATGCATAAGTTCCAAAAAAATTGTGAATTTTTATCCTATTTTGACTCCCACACAAGTTGGGAACCTTGACCTTGTCATATCCTATAAATAGAGGGGTATTGGGTGCTTCTCAAAAACAACAATTGCTCTGACAATTATTGTCCTCTCTAGTTTTGGTAACCACTAGAGAGTCCAAGCAAGTCCTACCCGATAAAGGAAGGGATAGAAAGGGAGAGACAATTGTGGGAGAGTGTATCAATTTTAGCAGGTTGACGTTTAAAAGGGACAACTCCTTCCAGTTGGCTCTGGTATTGCAACGTGGAGGTCCCGATGGTCCACATGGATTTCTCTAAAGGTAGGAGGCTTCTGTCACTAGGAGAACTCTGTCAACCGTTGTTTGTGGTGGCCAAACTAAGAGGTTGTTGTTAATGATTGTTCGAATGTTGCTGAAAAGGAGCATGTTGGTAAGACCCCTGACCTTGTTTTGTGGATGATCTTGCTTGATTAGCATAATTCGGTGCTTAAAAACTTAATCCAATCATGTGATGTGCTTTGATAACATGTAACATGCTTATGTTTCAATGTTGGTCTAGTTTGGATGATGTTTGAGATAGGTTTGTTTATTTGTGCTTACTTTGGACTTAATTGCAAAATACCCATGTTTAGGGTTTATCATGCAATTTGTCACATGATTTGCGTACCCCACATGTTTTGGAATCATGTTAGAGAGAGTGGAACCCTATATCCTTGTTAGATCTTAGTTTTATGTGATATCATGTGGTGTTGTGGTCTAGGGTTTTCTTAGATGCTCTAGGGTTTGATCTTCTACAGTTGGGTGAGCTTTTAACCCTTTGGTTGCTGAAGAATTTCAATGATCACCTAGCTTGTGGTTCTTCATCATTCGTGTGATTTGGTCATTGAAGTTTTCATTAGTCGTGGGTTTCTCCTGGAAGTTGAGATCATGTGTTTTTCTTGGTTTTAACAACCCTTGTTGCATGCATGTGTTTAGTTCTTGCATGGCCGAGATATGGTGGACAAGTGGCACAAGTTTTCATGACACCTAACCTCCCTCCTCGCTTTCTAACCCTTGGATATATATGCCTCCATCTTTGCATGTAAGTGATCTCTTTTGCACCATCTTCTCTCTCTTTCTCTTCTTCTTAGAGCTCGTCCTTTGTGTTCTTGGTGGTGCTTGGACTTGGTGCAAGTAGCCAATCCATGTTTCTTGTGAGTTGGGGTTTGGAGCAACCCTTTTCTTTGGTGATCCTTGATCTTTTTAAGTGATCTACCTTTCTTTATATTTGTTTTCTTGCAACCCTACCTCTCTTCTTTCTCTTGGCTGAATCTATGGGTCTTCATGGTGGTGCTTCTTGAGGAACCTCTCACTTCTTGGTCGAATCCATGGCTCTCCATGGTAGTGCTCAACTTGAGTTGGATATTTTCTCTCTTTCTTGTCTTTTTGGTCTAGGGTTTTTCTCTCCATCTTGTGCTCCTTTAACCTATGTTTTTTCTTCTCCCTTTGAGGTGGTCCTAGGTTGGTCGTGAGGTGGTGATCAAGCTAGGTTTCCTCTCTTTTCTTGGAGGATCCTTGTTGTTGGAGTTGTTTCTTCACATCCAAGGTGAGTTATATAGCCCTCTCCTTGATTATTGTTACACTTAATCTTTGCATGCAAATATCCTATCTCTAAAACATGGTTCCAAATAGAATAATGGTGATATCTTGAGCTAAAAGTTTATGTTCCATGTTGACGTTGAATAGATAAACCCTTCTTTGATGAACCCTAATCTTGTGCACATTCACCCTGTTTATAATGGGAGTGTTGATCTTTACATGCATGTCCTAAATGATGGGTTCTCTCTCATCACATAGTTTTACCTTGACTTGTTGATGATTAAAATTGTGATTTTTGGTGTTTCTTTCCTTCATGTGGTTACACCTTGATGTTTCATCTTCATGGTGATGATCAACTTGATGATCTTGTGGTTGATGAGTTTTCTCTCTCTCATGTGGTTTCCAAGGATAGTAATGTTGTGTGGTCACCAAGTTTTCCATAGTGGTCGATGAGCTTTCACCTTCTTGAGGTCACAGAGTTTTCTATTTCATGGTCGCTTAAGATGGTGATTTTCTTCATTGGTCGATGATGATTATATGTTCTTTTGGTCCCCAAGGATGGACCCATGTAGGTTGTTGAATTTTTTATTTCTTGTCGGTCGTTGAAGGTGGTTAACCTGTCTCATATGGTCACTAAAGATTGACTTTCTCAACTGTCATTGGAAGGGAGTCAAACCCTAGTTTTCAGCAGTCATGGACCTTGTTTTCAGTGGTCATGATATGTGTTTTCAATAGTCATGATAATTTTTTTTCAACGGTCCCTTTGTGGTTGACCATCTATAGTCATCAAGAATACTATGACCTAATTTTTTAGCGGTCACCTTTGTGTTTACTCTTCAACGGTCAATGAGAATTCTTGACTTGTATTTGTTTTATGTGTGGTTGACTGTATGATGTTGATTGTTGACCTAATATGATTCCAAGAATGTTGGTGTCACACCCTATTTTTTTGGTACTATCAAATACATGATTAAGTTATCGTTGAAATCAATTTAGGGATGATTTAGGGTTAAAGTAAAGTTCCATCCCATTTTCATGATAGTCAAATTAAAGGAAAAAGAAGGTAGATGTTGTCTTTTGTGCAATGGTGATTGTTTTGGTAATATCCTTGACGTTTGGGAATTTGATTTTTAATTTGATGATATGAGGTGAAAATCAAAGTAGATTAATGAAGGAAATTTGACGACTCTAGTTAATGTATTTGAGCCCTAGACCTAGTTTAGGTCTTCATGATAAGAAAGTAATGTAATATGATCAAATGTGTGATAAGGAAAATTCAATTGAGAAATTAAGTTAATCAAAGTTTTAATTTTATAATCAGGACTATGAACAAGCTTATGAATATTTTAGAAGACCGAAGAATGGGACATATGTCCTAGAACCCAACTCTAGCCCATTTGGGCCGATCATAGCTTACATATGGGTCCTTGGAGTACAAGTTTGGGAAAATTTGGTGTTTTGTGCTCATGATAAAGAATCAAGATATTTTTCATAGATGGAGAATTTAAATTTAAGATTATGGGTGAAATTTCATATGATTATGAATTATCTAGTGACCTAAGTAATTAATTTAGCATTTATTTGGTTTTTACTTAAAATACAAATTTGGAGTGGTTATTTGATTAGTTCTGATCTGATCTTTTTTCCAAGAAAGGGTATGGTAAAAAGTAGTTGACCCTAAAATTTGAGATTAAATGTGCTCATTTTGTTACCTATAAAATATATCTTGAAATTGGACTTTTGTGTAAAATAATAAAAATTAAGAAAAAGGGATGAGCGGCAGAGACCCAGTCCAATGCGGACCAGCAAAATGGAACCCCTATTCTCATGACCCGGACAAAGTCCCTGGGTGAAGGGACCTCACACAAGATCGGATAAGGGAGAGGCTATAAAACCCTAGATCTTGAAACTTTAGGGTGGTTCAAAGTTGATTCTAGGGTTTTGATGAGAAACCCAGATAGAAGAAGAAGAACAAAGAAGAAGAAGAGGGGCGGTCATTGTGAAGTCTATGGTTTGGGGATTTTAAATCCTGACTACCCAAGGAATGAAGAGCCTACCTCCCATGGCATGGAGGTCCTTCCTGAGTGGATGGAGTCCACATATGTCGTCTAAGTGCCATCGACACTGTGTTTGGAGCTGCCAGAGTCCACCCAGGTGGCATTGATAGAACTTTGTAAAATAGAGTTTGTGCACGGACAAGGAGAAGACCCAGAGGGGTCAATGAGTTCTCAATCTAACCGGATCCATGCAAGGATCTGTGAGGGGCCAAGGCTATGTGCTGTCAGGTGCACAACACCACTTGATCACGACCATTGGATCAAGTTTTGACGGCCAAGATTGTTTCAACTAGGTAATTCTTAGAAAAATCATATCTTCTGATAGGGAGCTCCATTGTTAGCAAACAAGGTATCCTTGGAAAGATAATGATGTCTATTTTTTTATAAAAATACATCTAGATAATATTTTTATTGTTTGATTATTACCATAATTTGATTACATAAAGATATGAGATTTCAATGTATTGGATATTAAAAATATTAAATGGCCTTAGAAATTCATGAATATCTTATAGTAAGCCTATTTTTCTATGTTGGATATATTTTCATGGTCTGATCTTTCTAATTTGAAGTTTTACTTAAGATTTTGGTATTAACCCTCATAAGGGTATTGTGTGTATTTTACCTATGATTGACATTAGAATGATATGAGTTGTTTACCTAAATTCTATTGTATGATGTTATTACTATTTCAAAAGTTTTGAAAGAGTTTCATATATTATTATATTAGTATTTTATTTTTAGACCTAGCATGATTTCACATGATATGTTTTATGGATATTGATGAAATATTACCTTAACTACTATGTTTTGGACATATATCTTAGATTTTAACTGAAACATAGTGACTAGAGACATACATTTTTATTTTAAAAATTCCCCCTTGGTCACGGGTCAATATGTTCACATATTAGTGCATTATGTGATTATTGTGACTAATTTGAGTATAAATATTATAATATTTATATAAATACAATTTTTGATATACTTTCAGCACTAAGATTTTTATTGTGATTTTTATATCAGAGTTATGTTTAATCTAGATAAGAACCCTAATATGGTTTCAGGGGATTAAGGAGATGGGGTTTTGAGATTTAGAAATAAAAAGAGGGAACATATACAAGGACTAATTGAGCTATGATGATATTCAGGCTATTAAAGTTCTGGAACTTGGGATCAAGACTACACTAAAGATATCTTCATATAAGGTAAGTGGGTCATGTCCATTGAATTTCATTATTTTTATGATTCAGCCTACCCATATGCAAAATAACTTAGAGAATAAGTTGCTTTTAGACATTTAGTTATTAATATGCATCTCGTATTCAATAATGCTTCTACTAATCAGATGTTGTTTAGATGAACTCATCTTGTGAGGATATCATATTATAGATTGTAGATATATAAGCTACTTTCAAATGCTTAGTATTCATTTATTCAGTTCAGTTTATTTCTCAAGCCTTTAGACACATAAGCCATATATTCAATATCAGTATTTAACTAAGCGATCTATTTAATACAAGTTTCAGATGAACACTTATTTAGACAACAAGAACCAACTTTTTAGATTTTAGATTTAGATTAGTCATTGTAAGTAGCCATAGATCCACATGCCTAGTACGAGTCTCAAATCTGATCTCAATTATTTAGTAATCAATATACATACTCAGCCATAGATCCACATGCCTAGTACGAGTCTCAAATCTGATCTCAACTATTTAGTAATCAATATACATACTCATATTTAGATTCAAAATTCATATTTAGATTTAATTTAGAATTTAAGAGCAAATATTCAGACCAAGAATTCAGTTCACTAAAATTTCAATTTCTAATAGAATGATTTTAATGCATCAGTTAAGTAAGACAAACTTTTTGAGATATTCAGACTAGATTCAGATTCAGATTCATATTCATATTTAGAATTCAGTTCATGCTCAATTATCAGATTTCAATTTTAGCATAAGATAAGTTCAGGTTTTTTTGGTGAACCTAGTGTGTGTCTCATTTCATTAAGGAAAAAACCGGGTATATACAATGCCTAGGCCTAAGCCCATGTAGAAAAAACAAGAAAGTAGCAAACTAGAAGAAGAAATTATTCTATCTGTACAGAATTACGAGTGAATCGATTTAATATCTATGCAAATGACTTTCCAAATCTCCAAGGGACTTCTACTTGAGCCTCTGAAGATCCTACAATTTCTTTCCTGTCAGATCCTTTGAAGGATAAGACCTGCTGTTGTTTTCCTCTCTCCCGAGAACTGAAGAACTCCTTCCAACCACCATGGTTTGACACTAAAAGTACTATGGAACAGATTCCAAATCTCAAAACTGAACGAACATTTGAAGAACATATGCTCCATATCTTCCTCTTCAGCACAACAAAGAGCACACCTGGCCGCCATTGAATAACTGATCCTCTTCAGATAAGCACAAGTAGGTAGCTTTTTCAGAAAACACTTCCAGAGGAAGTAGGAACAACTCCTCAGAAACTTAGCCTTCCACACCCAATTTGCCCAACTGACCTTCTCACTACTTCTTCTAGCAATCCCCCAGCCATCCTTAAGTTGGAACTCATTCTTACCATTATATAGAAGGACATCATATCTTCCAGTAAGGTCCTTCATATCAGCAACAACTCTTCGAATCACATCAACCCCTCTGATGTTCGAAAGGTCCCATTTGTCATTCAGAATACAATTAGAAATGCTACAAGAAGATCCTTTCCCCATTCTGAGAATGAGATGATCATCATTAATATCAAGAAGGGTTTTATTCCCAAGAATCCAAGTATCGTGCCAAAAAAGAAACTTTTTACCATTCCCAACAACGAACTCAATATTGATTTTCAACAAGCTCCTAACACTCAACAATTTCCTCCACATCCAAGAATTCGTGGACTTACATCCAATTGACCACACATAAGCTTCCTTAATATACTTCTCATGCAACCACTTCACCCAAAGTGTTTCCTTCTTATTAGCAACATCCCATAGATTTTTTAGAATACCAGATTTTGACCAGTCACCCACCAAACGAACACCCAGGCCACCTTCATCTTTTGGCTTGCAAATCTATTCCCAGGAGACGGTATGTAAGTACTTATGAACATTAGAGTCCCCCCCAAATAAAATTTCTCATATACTTCTCAATATCCAAAACAACTGCCTTAGGTAAAGGGAAAGCAGATGACAAAAAAATGTGATAGGTAGAGAAAGTCGAAATGACTAATTCCACTCGACCTGCAAAAGAGAGCAGTTTGCCTTTCTAAGAATCCAACCTCTTCTTTATATTATCAGTGATAGGGGCACACATAGCCTTAGTCAGGCGACCAGTAAAGAGGGGGAGTCCCAGATACCTAACAGGAAGATCACATCTCGTAACACCAAGAAGCTTCTCAATGTCATCGCCCAATCTCTCAGCACTTTTACTAAGAAAAAGTTGACTCTTTAGATTATTAAGCTTGAGGCCAGATATATAGCAGAAAGTGTCCAACACCTTAGCAAGCTGACTTGCATTATTAGAATCCGCTTTAGAGAATAACAACAAATCATCAGTGAAGATGATATCAGAAACTCCAAAGTTGTCTGAAGCTTTGATGGGATTAATCAAAGTAGCATTAACAGCAGAATTCATAACTGAGGTGAAACCCTGCATAGCAAGCACAAAAGGTAGGGGGCTAATGGGTCACCCTCCCTAACCCCATTGGAAGCCTCAAAAGGAATAGAAGGGGAACCATTGATAAGAACTTGAAAAGAAATCGAATTGAAGTAAGAGTTTATCCAAGAGATCCAGTAAGAGGGGAAATTCATCTTCTCCATAAGAAAGAGAACATAATCTCTTCTCACCGTATCATATGCCTTCAATAAATCAGCTTTAAGACACATCATAGAAGGGCCATTGGAAGTAGGAAAGGAACTCAACATCTCGTTAGCCAAGAGAATAGCATCACTAATGACCCTGCCTTTAATAAAGGCAACCTGATTCTTCGAAATAAGGCAAGGAAAAACACCTCTCAGCCTATTAGCCATAACCTTTGTAATGATCTTAAAGATAACGTTACACAAAGAGATAGGATGAAATTTTTTGAGATTAGAGGCACCTTGGACTTTAGGAATGAGAGTGATGAACGATCTATTACATTCATGGAGCAGCTTCCCGGTGTCAAAAAAACTAAGAATAGCTTTAGTGACCTCCTCACCCACAATCGGCCAACAACTTTTAAAAAAAGCGCCATTAAAACCATCTGGACCCGGGGCCTTATCCCCATTCATTTTCCTAACCACCAAATCAACTTCCTCTTTAGTAACCCATCTTCTAATATATGTGCCCTGTTCTTCTGACAAGGTGGGTAAAACCCAACTGTCCTCCCAATTAACCACACTAGAACCATAAGAGTTAAACATCTCCTTATAGTACCCCACAACACATTCAGAGATCCCTTCCTCACCATAGATGGTTTTATCACCCTCATGAATAACGAAGATCCCATTGTGTATTCTTCTAGTCTTGAGAGAAGCATAGAAATAGGAGGAATTCCTATCCCCTTCCTTAAGCCAGATTGACCTAGATTTTTTTCTTAAGAGAGACTCTTCATCAAGTAATGCTTTACTAAGATCTTTCCTCAACTCAATCAGTTTGTTTTATAGAAGAGAATCATTAGGAGACCTGTCAACCTCATTCTGAACTTCCAAAGCTTCGAATTCCACCCCTTTATCTTTCGAAGAAAAATTACCAACCTGCTCCTTATTCCACTTCAGAAGCGCCTCCTTCACAACATTCAATTTCCTATAGACTCTGTACATAGGAGCACCTTCAACGCCAGACTCTTCCATGCTTCTTCAACTACTGATTGAAAACCAGGCTGGGAAATCCAACTATTGATGAACCTAAACGGCGAACTCTTCCTCTTCTTTGTTTGAAGATGCAACATAAATGAGCGATGATCGTTGATAGTATTGGAAACCACTTAACACCACATGGCAGGAAAAAGACCAAGAAAATTGAGATCACAAAACAATCTGTCAATCTTCGAGAAGGTGCTGACATCTTTCTTGATGTGACTGTCCCAAGTGAAAAATGGCCCCTTCGAAGGTATCTCAATAAGACCATTACACTCAAGACAAGAATTGAAGTCATACATGCTTCTATTCGTCGGAGGTTGCTTGCCCATCTTCTCAAACAAAAACCTTACCACATTGAAATCTCCAAGCACACACCACGCCAAATCCTTTATGCTAGAAAAAGAATTCAAAGAATCCCACAACTTAGCTCTCTCTCCATCATCATTGAAATCATAGACAGTAGAGAGGTAGAAACTAGTATGCCTACTTTCAACATCGACCTGGCAATGAACAACCTGATCATTATCGAACACCTTCTTAATTTTAAGATCAGAGTCTCTCCACAGAACCACAATACATGTATAGGTGTAGTAATCTTCATTTGAAATAAAAGAAGCTCCAGACCATAGCTCCTCAACAATACTCTATAAATCCTCCTTTTTTCGTTCTCGTTTCTAAGATGATGATGATGTCTGCTTTCATTCACCTAACTCTCCTCGAATGCGGGGTAACTTGTTGTGGATCCCCCTCACATTCCAGGAACAGATCGATAAAGGTCTATCCATTTGGACGAGGAGGAATTTCCATTTCCTCACTGCCGACTCCAACTATACCATCACCCAGATTAGCTAGCAAAGAAAACTTGTTTGGGGACAGCTGAATGTTCCTCGCCACACACATCGGCTTCGAAGCTACTTTTGGAGGGGATTTGGACCTTCTCCGCTGCATCTCCCACTCCGGAGAAGGAGATGGAGTGATAGTGATTGGCTGTCCAATCCGCCTTTCCTCAACTAATTGCTTCTCCTCCAACAAACTCCATGTACCATTAGCGGCAGGGATGATGTCCTCAACAACATCGCTGAAGACCTCCACTTCATCTTTGACAATTGGATTTTGCAGCAACTTCTTCTTCGGCACCCACACCTGTTTCAAGGGCGGAGGTATGGCAACCACCTCAGAAGTCTTTTCCCTAGTTGCACAGAGTCCTGATTCATGTCCAAAGTTCCCACACACATTACAAGTACTTCGTCTCCATTCATAGTCGAACCGAATTTTGTCCAACTGTCCATCGTCGCTCTGTAATTCCAGCTCTTCCGGAAAGGCAAAATTCGCTCCTGTAGTCTCACATACTCCAATTGAACAAGATTCGTAGTAAATTTATCTGTCCGCAGAGGTTTTCCTAGGAATGAGACAACTCTCAAGAACATTTCTTCATCCCATAGCTCTAGTGGTAAGTCAAAGATTTTCAGCCATATTGGGATCTCTGTCATCTTGACTTTCTCCATAGGCTCCCCTCTCTCCCACTTCTTGATGATTAACAGCTTACCAGAAATAAACCATGGCCCCCCGTCCAACGCAGTTGCCAGATCTTCTTCATTTGAGAACAAGAGCATGAAGAAACCCTTTCCTCTCGACTTGATTTCCAACGAGCCCTTCACCTTCCATAACTGGGCAAGGAAACGCACCATCGACAGCCAATGTGGAGTGAGTCCAACAATGTAGCCCACCGCCGCCATGCTCCATTTCTAAACATTTCTCTCTGCTATGGATTTGGGATAGAGTAGCTTGCCATTCTCCACTTAAACCTCAACCTTTTTGAAGAGATTACCCAGAGTATCCTTCTTCGTGACCACCAGATCTGCCCAAGTTTTCGGCTGTGATGATACCCCAATCGAACCGAACCTGATACTTCCCTACTTTCCCGGATCCTTGATCTTCGCCACATTGCTCAGATCCACCACATTCCCAACCTGTGCAGCCTCCGGTTGAACGGAAGAGTTCGCCGAAGCTTCCCCAGTAGCTTCCAGGATCGCCTTCTCACTTGCCTCCAAAATCATCCTAGAGCTGCTCATTCTGAAATTGCCCTAGACCATATCATAGTTCAGATTCATAATTCAGTAAGTTTAGTTTTAAGATAATTAAGTTGAAACATTCACATAAGCCATTATATGATAAGCCCTCATTCAGTTAGTCATGGGATGATTCAGAGGCATATGTTGCCAATTTAGAGGAGTGTTTACTCCAATTCAGAGGTACTGTGGTACCAAGCAGGGCATAGTTACATCAATTAAAAGACAGTTTGATGTCGTCCAGAGGCATGTAGTGCCAAACCCTGTAATATGAGGTACAACCGCATTTGTCCTAGTCAAACATGTAGCATGCATAAATAGAGTAGCAAGACTATCATTTCAGTGAATTTCTCATAAAAAGACAATTGTAGCAAGTGGGGTCCAGGAGCCCATATAAAAAGTAGTTCAACAACCACATGGAATATAATGAATCAAGAACATGAAATATGAAAGTCCCAAGTAAATGATTTCAAGTAAAAATTAAGAGATCAAGAGGTGCCTCATTAAAATGAATGTAGGTGTAAGGAGAGTGTGATCACCCCTTTACTAAGGACTGGAAAGCAGGGTTGGCTACATTGTTTGGGTCAACCTGAGGCACTTATGGCACAACATCAGCCCTCTCTTACCTCATGGCACCACCTCTTGGTGCAGAAAAACTACTCTCGACAGCATGCTCTTCGTGTTCTCCAAACATCTGTTCTTCTCTTCTTCTTATTTTACATAGGTAGAAGTAACCATAATATATACTAGAGGACACTAGAACAACCAATTTTGGGCGTAGATATGCCAATTTAGGAGGACTTATCGTATAATGGTGGCCACAAATCAGATAAAAGAGATAAATAAAACATACATCGTTTCAGTATAAGTTTATAGCTTTCAAATATTAGTTCAATTTTCAGTCATAGTATATTCATGTTTATTTTGCTAGAAATTTAATGCCACTTACTCTAACTTAGGTTTCCCTTTGTGCATGGCTGGGGACAAGATGTCTGTAGGTACAAAAATTCAGGAAATAGCCATGACAAGAGGATGCAACCACAACTTTAGGAGGTTTTCTTGGTGGGGCACCATCTACACGATCCAAGACGCTAAGACAGAGTACAAGTTTTAACATCATGTACATAGTCTTTTATAAAGTTTGGTATATCTAAGTTTCTTTCCCTAAGAATTATGAGAATCTATTTCGTACACAGTCTGTAATGGTTATTGGCATGTATATCATGTTTGTCACACTCCCGGTTGAATTTTTTTTCTTCTTCTGCTCATGTTATACAAAAAATTAGGGTGTTACAATATGGTATCAGAGCAATAATGTAGATAGCCATCAGGAAAATTGTCATATTCTTGGTTTAGATTGCCTACTAGAAATCAAGTGGAACTAGAAACATTTAGAAATACAGTTAGTAATCCTAGTAATCAAAGAAGTGGGTGACAGATAGTAGAATCTGGGTAAGAGGTTTAGTCAGACAATTGAAGTTAAGGTATGTACTAGGCTTACTTTCTAGATGCTTTAGACTTTGTATGTTAACTTTAGATTTGTGCATATCATGCCTTCTCTTTTCCCACATGTTTGTGGTATGGGACACAAGCTTATGGGTTTTTGTAGAGGGGATGTTATGTGCATAAATCTAAACTTATTATGTTTGTCTCATTCTTTCTAATGCATATGGTATGGGATAGGTGTACTGTCGGATGAGATAAATATGATTAGGCATTGCACTTTTAGATGTATGACTGATCTACATGCATCAGGAAGTGACAAAAAGAAAAGTTGGCATAAAATGTTTGAGGTAGATGGTCACTTTAACTTAATTGCATACCTATTAGGACCCTAAAATGCATACCAAAAGTGGATATCTTGAAATAGATGGGTGACTTGGATCTGAAGTGAATTTATGATTGGAGGTAGATGAAGTCTTTAACCTACTATAGTTTGTGAGAGTTAGATATCTCTTGATGTCCTTAGGACCTTCATCCTAAGGAGAAATTACGATCACAAGTCAAATCATGATGGCAGATTAGGGAAAATACACGAGGATAATATAATTGATGTTATGAACCGAGGTTAAGCTCGAGGTATGGTGATTTCAAGAGCTGACTAAAAGTCTTTAAGGTTATACATGATAATTCTTTAAGCAAATTTGATATAAGATATGTGATAGTATGGATCAATGATTTAGGATCACCATAATATTGGGTTTTAGATTATTTTCACATGAAATAGAGAGACTAGGGAAGTTGCTCGAGTAAGGCTTGATTTAATATTCCTGAGGATAGATATATTTTTATGAGATGGTAGTGACCCTTAGTACCTTGAGTTCACCCAACCTTGAGAACCATGATAAGATGGAGAAAGTCACTAAGAATAATATTAAGGGAATAGTGTAATTGTTTGGTTCCGCCAAGCTAAGTGAGCAATGTGGTGAGATGAGAACATTGATATAATGAGAACTACAATGTAAGGATCTGTGAAGAAATTACCATAGATGACTCACTATTTACAAGTATGAGTCAGGGGTTGGTAACCCATACCAAGGTAGTTAATGGGTCTTATCATCCAAGAAAATAACAAGGACTCAGAGATTTGTACCCCTTGGAGAGGTCATTTTGGCCTAATAGTGTAGTATATGATTATAGGTGCCAGATTTCACAAACCAAAGTAAATGACTCATGGCCAAGAGTATTCTTATTTGTTTAACCCATATATATTTCCATGTCTTAAATAAGACTTCAATGATCTATTTGATCCAATGTTCAAAAAACTATGAGATATTCAAGTAATATTTTGTACTTACATGGCTATATCCTTATCGTGCCTAAGACCTCATATAGAGACATGTTAATAAGGATTCTTGGAGTGATTAAGATCTAAGAATTAAATGCATGATAAGATAATAATATTTATATGCATTAAGTCATGATTGTGTTTCTAAGAAAAGATCCATGTATTAAGATTTAAGATCATGATAAGACCATGAGGTCATAATGCATTAAGATTCATATCAGATAAGATTTTATAAGATGACATCAAATTTTGAAGTTAGACCCAGGCCTTAGTGCAAGTCAACTCAAGATACATGAATCAAGCCCTATGTGCAATTTATGTGACTTAGACATCTTAGTGCAGGTCATGAGACCCAAGTACTACATTACATGTCTCTAGAAAAGATACATAAAAAGAGAAGTATTAAGAGTAAAGAAAGAGTAGTTATTTATGCTTAAGATTTTTCGTACAACTTTTCATGTTGGTTGCACATGCTGGTTTGATAATCTTGTTAGAGATAGTCAGGTACCCACAAGAAGGTCATACTTTGATGGTGACTATGAGAGTTTAAGATGGTCATCAAGAGTTAGAGTGTGTCAGGTAGGAGAAACCCTAAGGTGGGCGACCTCCTATGGTTTAATTGAGTTTCGAGGACCCAAAAAGGTGGGCGGTATTGTCACACCCTGATTTTTTGGGACTATCAAATACATGATTAAGTTATTGATGAAATCAACTTAGGGTTGATTTAGGGTTAAAATAAGGTTCCATACAATTTTCATGATATTTAAATTAAAGAAAAAAGAAGGTATATGTTGTCTTTTGTGCAATGGTGATTGTTTTGGTAATATCCTCAAAGTTTGGGAATTGGATATTTAATTTGATGATATGAGGTGAAAATAAAAGTAGATTAATGAAGAAAATTTGATCATTCTAGTTAATGTATTTGAACCCTAGACCTAGTTTAGATCTTCATGATAAGAAAGTAATGTAATATGATCAAATGTGTCATAAGGAAGATTCAATTGAGAAATTAAGTTAATTAAAGTTTTAGTTTTATAATCGGGACTATGAATAAGCTTATGAATCTTTTAAAAGACCAAAGAATGGGACATGTGTCCTAGAACCCAACTCTAGCCCATTTGGGCCGATCATAACTTACATATGGGTCCTTGTAGTACAAGTTTGGGAAAATTTGGTGTTTTGTGATCATGATAAAGACTCAAGATATTTTTCATAGATGGAGAATTTAAATTTAAGATTATGGGTGAAATTTGTATGATTATGAATTATCTAGTGACCTACGTAATTAATTTAGCATTTATTTGGTTTTTACTTTAAATATAAATTTGGAGTGGTTATTTGATTAGTTATGATCTAATCTTTTTGCCAAGAAAGGGTAATGGTAAAAAGTAGTCGACCCTAAAATTTGAGACTAAATGTGCTCATTTTGTTGCCTATAAAATATATCTAGAAATTGGACTTTTGTGCAAAAGAAAATAAAAATTAAGAAAAAGGGATGAGCGGCCGAGACCCAGTCCAACACAGACCAGCAAAATAGAACCCTTGTTCTCATGACCTAGACAGAGTCCTAGGGTGAAGGGACCCCATGCAGGATCAGATAAGGGAGAGGTTATAAAACCCTAGATCTTGAAACTTTGAGGTGGTTCAAAGTCAATTCTAGGGTTTTGACAAGAAACCCAAATAGAAGAAGAAGAACAAAGAAGAAGAAGAGGGGCAACCATTATGAAGTCTATGGTTTGGGGATTTTAAATCCTGACTACCCAAGGCATGAAGAAACTACCTCCCATGGAAGGGAGGTCCATCCTGAGTGGGTGGAGTCCACGAATTTCGTCTAAGTGCCATCGACGTCGTGTTTGAAGTCGCCAGAGTCCACCTAGGCGGCGACGGCAGAACTCTGTAAACAGAGTCTGTGCATAGACAAGGAGAAGACCCAGACGAATCAATAAGTTCTCAATCAAACCGAATCCACACAAGGATCCGTGAGGGACCAAGGCTCTATGTTGTTGGGCGCACAACACCACTCGATCACGACCCTTGGATCAAGTTTCGACGGCCAAGATTGTTTCAACTAGGTAATTGTTAGAAAAATCATATCTTCTGATAGGGAGCTCCATTTTTAGCAAACAAGGTACCTTTGGAAAGATAATGATGTCTAGTATTTTATAGAAATACATCTATATAGAACTTTTATTTTTTGATTATTACTATAATTTCATTACAAAAAGATATGAGATTTCAATGTATTGGATATTAAAAATATCAAATGACCGTATAAATTCATTAATATTTTATAGTAAGCCTATTTTTCTATGTTGCATATATATTTTCATGGCTTGATCTTTCTAATTTGAAGTTTTACTTAAGTTTTTGGTATAAACCCTAATAAGGGTATTATGGGTATTTTACCTAATGATTGACACTGGAATGATATGAGATGTTTACCTAATTTCTATTGTATGATTTTATTACTATTTCTAAAATTTTGAAAGAGTTTTATATATTATTATATTAGTATTTTATTTTTAAACCTAGCATGATTTCGCATGATATGTTTTATGGATATTGATGAAATATTACCTTAACTACTATGAAATATTGTTTTGGATATCTATCTCAGATTTTGAGTGAAACATAGTAACTAAAGACATATATTTATATTTTAAAAGTTCCCCCTTGGTCATGGGTCAATATGTTCACATATTAGTACATTATGTGATTACTGTGACTAATTTGAGTATACATATTATAATAGTTATATAAATGCAGTTTTTGATATACTTTCAGCACTAAGATTTTTATTGTGATTTTTATATTAGAGTTTTGTTTACTCTAGATAAGAACCCTAATATTGTTTAAGGGGATTAAGGAGATGGGGTTTTGAGATTTAGAAATAAAAAGAGGGAAAATATACATGGACTAATAGAACTATGATGATATTCAGGTTATTAAAGTTCATGAACTTGGGATCGACTACACTAAAGACATCTTCATATAAGGTAAGTGGGTCATGTCCATTGAATTTCATTATTTTTATTATTCAACCTACCCATATGCAAAGTAACTTAGAGAATAAGTTGCCTTTAAACATTTAGTGATCAATGTGCATCTCATATTCAATAATGCTTCTACTAATCAGATGTTGTTTAGATGAACTCATCTTGTGAGGATATCAGATTATAGATTGTTGATATTTAAGCTACTTTAAAATGCTTAGTATTCATTTATTCAGTTCAATTTATTTCTCAAGCTTTTAGACACATAAGCCATATATTCGATATCACTATTTAACTAAGCAATCTATTTAATACAAGTTTCAGATGAACACTTATTTAGACAACAAGAACCTAAATTTCATATTTTAGATTTATATTACTCATTGTGAGTAGCCATAGATCCATATACCTAGTACGAGTCTCAGTAATCAAGATACATACTCAGATTTAGATTCAAAATTCATATTTAGATTTAATTCAGAATTTAAGAGCAGATATTCAGACCAAGAATTCAGTTCACTAAAATTTCAATTTCTAATAGAATGATTTAATTGCATCAGTTAAGTAAGACAAACTTTTTGATATATTCAGACTAGATTTAGATTCAGATTTAGATTTAGAATTCAGTACATGCTCATTTATCATATTTCAGTTTCAACACAAGAGAAGTTCAGATTTAGAATTCAGTAAGTTCATATTTAAGATAATTAAGTTGAAACCTTTACATCAGACATTATATGATAAGTCCTCATTTAGTTAGTCCCAAGATGATTTAGAGGCATCTGCTGCCAATTTAGAGGAGTGTTTACTCCAATTCATAGGTACTTTGGTACCACGCATGGCATAGTTATGCCAATTCAGAGACACTTTAGTATCATTCAAAGGCATGTAGTGCCAATTCAGAGTTACTTCGGTACCAATTCAGGGCGTAGATATGCCAATTCAGGAAGGCTTATCATATAATGGTGACCACAAATAAGATAAAGACATAAATAAAAGATACATCAATTCAGTATAAGTTTATATCTTTCATATATTAGTTCAATTTTTAGTCATAGTATATTCATGTTTATCTTGCTAGAAATTCAATGCCACTTACTCTAACCTAGATTTCCCTTTTTGCATGGATGGGGACGAGATGTCCACAGGTACATAACTTTAGGAAATAGCCATGACAAGAGGATGCAACTACAACTTTAGGAGGTTTGCTTGGTGGGGCGCCATCTACATGATCTGAGACGCTAAGACAGAGTACAAGCTTTAACATCATGTACATAGTCTTTTATAAAGTTGGGTGTATCTAAGTTTCTTTCCCTGAGAATTATGAGAATCTGTCTCATACACATTTTGTAATGGTTATTATCTATTGTTATTATCATGTATATCATGTTTGTCACACTAACAGTTGAATTTTTTTTGCTTCCGCTCATGTTATACAAAAAATTGGGGTGTTACAGTTTTAGATGGTGGTAATTAGGGTTTACTTCTCCTTTCTATTTTAAAACTCTATTTTAGTTTGTTATGTTGAAATCTAATCCTAATTGCAAGCACACAATGTTAATGCTTAGCTTTCTTGAGTATTTAGCATGGTGGTAGATTCTCTCTCCTAAACTACTGTAACCCTAAATTGTTATCTTATAAGCATCATAAGTTATTAATTGCATGGATATGGCAAACTTACACAATACGTGTATGGTGGTAGTGATGAGACTTGTTGAGGCATGGAGAGATAATGATATTCTTGCAGGGAACAATATGAATGGTTTTATGACTTAGGAAATGGCTTTGTTCCCTAATTGAGGTGATATCCTCTGGTAATGTGTTGAGGGATTAATATCCCATGATGATGTAATGATGAGAGTGTACTCATGTGAATGACATTGAATAGTACCATGGGATGACGTGATAAGTTTATACTTTATACATTTTATATGTTTTGAAGTTGTAATCTACCTTATCTTTTGTAGAACATTTCTAGTGTTTGTATGTAACTTGAATGGTGAAGTTAAAAGATACCTAACTGGATTAAACTAATCAAGTAGAAACCTAGCTATGTAGTGCCTTGTTCCATAGATTCATTCTAGTGTTAGAACTTGTTGGATGGTGAAATGAGTATTCCTAAGGGAAACTTAGAATGCATATTATTCAGTATGTGAGGTGAAAGTGACTGAGTTCACTTGTCATGTTAACCCTAAGGTTTTGAGGATGGCTACGGTCATGCCTCGACAAGAGAACATATGCAGTTGTGTCTCAGTGTATATGATGTGATAGAGGACAAATGTGGTTGTACCTCAGATGATTGGGTTTGTATACCCTGTTCACTAGTGTTGTGACCTATATACCAAGGCAGACTAGGATGATTTGTAGTTGGACTTTATATGTCACTGCGGTAGACTTGTAGTGACTGAGGGTGGATGAGATCTTAGGAGTTCGACTTGCCTAGATCTTGTATGGCATTGTTTTTGACTTCAAAGTGGACAATTGGAGTATGAGTGGTATCCCTCATCTCTGTGTAGTATCATTGCTTAGGGTTAAATACAATTCACATTGGACGTTTACCCTTGCCTTGTTTCTTATACTACTCAGTTGTTATGTAATGTAGTATCAGGAGTTAATTGTTATACATGTTCTTCATATTCCTTCTAAACATGTACAATTCCATACTTATCTGTTAAAGCAACTTAACCTGATTTTTGTGTGTCTTCAGTTTAAATTATTCATTTAGCTAAATCTGCTCATCCTGCTTAATATGATATACCCTGCTATGTTTCAATAATTGTTGATGGAGAGTTATATCTCTCATTGGGACATGGGTCTCACCCTCCTAGTTTGCCACATCTTTTTAGGTGGTTTTCAGGGGCATGGATAGGATGATGCTGTTGAGGAAGAGTAACTTTGAGATTAGTAGACGTAAGAGGTTGGATAACTTCTAGTGTTGTGTATTAGAGTCCTAGTGTCGTCCTTATACTCTTAAGTCTGGGAAGGGATGTGTTGTAGATGATATGTACCTCAATATGTGTTTCGGCAATACACCTTTGTTGTATAGATACGGCATGTATATGTGACGTAGATCTTTTGTATATAGGTATGGTAGCTATGTTAATACTTGATATGATATATGTGATCCAGGCTTATGGAGCTTTATTAATATGTTTCCTCTTGTGGTGGTTATGTGATATTGGTTTTCTTTTGCCTACTTTTTTGGTAATGTGGTTGTTTGGTTGTTGATAGCGTGCTTCATTTTGAGTAATCTTGTTTGTGTGGAATCAGGGTGTCACAGTTTGGTTGGTATCAAAGCTCTAGATTTATTGAGTATACAAGGACATAGGACTAGGGTTGTGTCTTTTCTTGCATTGTCCAACATATCTGATTGTAGAATCTGCTTATGCAGATATGTCTGGAGAGCAGGAAGAACCTACGAAGAGTAGTGTTGTTGCACTAGGAGGTGGTGTGAGGAGGCATGCCAGAGTAGATGGGGTGCATGAAGTGCCTCAGTTTGACCCAATGACTATGGCCAATTCCACCTTTCAATCCATGTTTGGACAATTGATGGCCACAATTTTGCATATGGCAATAGAGCATCTATATCCAAACCAAGGTTAGTTATCCCAAATGTAGAATCCCAAGGTTTTGGGAAGATTTTGAGAGGTTACGATGTGTGAAAGACATCGAGTATGCAGGTACAGTAGACATGGTGGATGCAGACATGTGGCTGACAGAGATGTAGAAGGCACTCAAGATCCCAATATCTCGAAAGAGGACAAGGTGAAGCATGCACTATACCTGCTAAAGAGAAGTGCTAGCAATTGGTGGGCCATTAAGTAGGAAAAGATACCTGGTGTGGTAATCAATTGGGTGGAGTTTTGGTGAGAGTTCATGAGACAATACTCTAGATGAGAAGATCTCATAGTTTTAGAAGATCTAGTGGGAATCTATGACAATTTAGGAGTATGAGGAAATGTTCATGGAGTTGTTGAGGTTTTTTCCTCACATGGAAGAGACATATAAGGAGAGAATCCGATGGTTTGAGAAGGGGTTGAGAATAGAGTTGACAATGAAAATGTCTTCTTTGGAGAATAGGGAGAAATTTTCTACCTTCATGGAGTCGGTGTGGAGGATCGAGCAGTCGACTATTCAAAAGTGTGAAGGCAACACTAAGAAGAGGCCAACTAAGTTTTAGGGACAATCATCTAGAGGATTCAAGAAACCAAGGTTTTCTTTGCCACAATCACAATAATAATCATTTTTCTCTAAGCCTAGATCAGTAGTTCCAACCCAATGGCCCCCAATCAAGGGAAGAGGTTGTAGTTTTCTTCTAGATGGATCACGCAACACAATGCTAGTATTTGTGACAGGGCCATTAGGGCCACAATATGACTCAAGGACGTGTCACAAGTGTGGATACGTTGGGCATATCATATGGTTTTTCCCTATGAAGGACAAGGAAGTTACACAACAACTGAGCTAGAGTCAACAAGGTTCCCAACGATAGTAATTCAGCAGTGGTGGTGGTGGTAGAGGATGTAGTTAGGCATCACATGAAGCATCCTCTGGGAAAGCTAGCAGAGGATGGGGGCAACAATAGGAGATGGCTTGATTCTGGGCCATGAGTCAGCTAGAGGGAGTGGTCAACCCACAGGTCATGACAATTCAAATGGAGATTTTCCATTTTGATTTGTTTGCATCTTATTTTGTATCTGTTTTGGTTGAGTTAGGTGCGACACACTTTTTTTATCACCAGAGAGGTGGTATCTAGTTGTTCTTTACCTCTTAGTCATAGATCTGATAGTCTTTGGTTAGAAACCCCTCTTTTTGGTTCTGTTGAGTTGGGGAAGGTGTGTCCATCTTGCGTTCTTTCTTTCTCGGGATGCAACATCCAGGTGCACCTTATGCCACTAGACATGAATGGATTCAATGTAATCCTTGGTATGGATACCTTTGAGAAGTTAGGGTGGTCTTGGATTGTAGTTCCAAGGTGGCAGCATTCCATGATAGTGATGTCTCGTGGATCTTCCAAGGAGATATGAAGATTCTTCCGACATGTTGGTGTCAATAATGACTACAGAGAGGCTGATGAGGCAAATGTATGAAGCTTTCTTAGCACGTGGTGGATACCAATGTGACGAGTCCTAGTATCCAAGAGGGTTCCTGTAGTGTGAGAGTTTTAGGATGTGTTCCCTAAAGAGTTTCCCAATGTTTCCCATCCTACAAAGATTGATTATAAGATCAATCTGGTTCCTGGTACACAACCGATAGCACAATAACCCTATATAATGGAACCAATAGTGATGCAAGAGTTGAAGAAGCAATTGTAGGAACTACTACAAAAAGTCTTTATCAGGTTGAGGACTTCCCCTTGGGGTTCTCCTATGTTGTTTATGAAAAAGAAGGATGGCTCTATGAGGTTGTGCATAGACTACCGACAGTTGAACAAGGTGTTGATTAAGAACATGTACCCTTTACCAAGGATAGATGATTTGCTTGATTAATTGAGAGGTGTTGTAGTGCTCTCAAAGATAGATATGAGGTTAGGATACCATCAGTTGTGGATCAAGATGGATGGCATACCCAAGTTAGCTTTTAGGACTAGGTATGGCCACTACGAGTTTGTGGTTATGTCGTTTGGGTTAACCAATGTACCAACAATGTTCATGGATATGATGAATAGGGTGTTTAGACCTTATCTTGACTAGTTAGTGGTAGTGTTCATTGATGAAATCTTGATATACTCTAGAGACAACCAACAACATGAGCAGCATCCATGACAAGCTTTGATATTATTGAGACACTTGTGTTTGATCTTTGGCGGTCGATGAGAATTCCTGACTTGTGTTTGTTTTATGTGTGGTTGACCGTATGATGTTAATTTTTTACCTAATATGCTTCCAAGAATGTTGGAGATGGTGGTAATTAGAGTTTACTTCTTTGTGCTATTTTGAAACCCTATTTTTGTTTGCTATGTTGAAATTTAATCCTAATTGTAAGTACATAATGTTAATTCTTAGTTTGGTTGAGTATTTAGCATGATGATCTCGTGTTTTTCTCTATCCTAAATTATTGTAACCCTAACTTGTTATCTTGTGTGAATCATAAGTTCTTAATTGCATGGATATGCTGAACCTATGCAATACATGTATGGTGGTGGTGATGAGCCTTGTTGAGGCATGGAAAGATAATGATATTCTCGTAGGGAATGATACAAATGGTTTTATGACCTAGGTAGTGGTTTTATGCCCTAATTGAGGTGATACCCTTTGGTAATGTGATGAGGGATTAATATCCTATGATGAATGAATGATGATATTGGACTTGTGTATGACAATGAAGAGTACCATGTGATGATGTGACAAGTTTATACTTTATACGTTTTATATCTTCTGAAGTTGCAACCTACCTTATCTTTTGTACAACCTTTGTAGGGTTTGTATGTAACTTGATTGATGTAGTTATAAGTTAACTAGTTGGCTTAAGCTAATCAAGTGGAAACCTATTCATGTAGTGTCATGTGCCATAGATGCATTCCAGTGTCTGAACTTGTTGGATGGTGAAATGAGTATTCCTAAGGGAAACTCAGAGTGCACACTGTTAAATTTGTAAGGTGCAAGTGATTGAGTATCCTTGTCATCTTAACCCCAAGGTTTTGAGGATGGCTGTGGTCATGCCTCGAGAGGAGAACAATTGTAGTCATGTCTTAGTGTGTATGATGTGATAGAAGATAGGTGCGGTTGTGCCTCAGATGATTGGGTTTGTATACCCTATTCACTAGTGTCATGACTTATATGCCAAGGCAGACTATTATAATTTGTAGTTGGACTTTATATGTCACCGTGGCAGACTCGTACTGAATGAGGGTGAAAGGGTGTCAAAAAATTGGGTTCGGGTTAGTTCCAGGTCAAAAAGATCTTGTTCAAATTGTTTTACAGTCAAATACAAACTCAAACCCAGATTTCACTCATACCTCTCAACTCAAAACTGGCCCGGATTGAAAAATCTAAACCCACAACCAAACCCAAACCCAAATTTTAAGATGATTTTTTTCAGAAAAAAATTCCTCATAGAATTTCCTACACAATTATAAATAATTTTATTATCTCAAATAGATTACCAAAGATGTCAATGATTATATAATATAAAAAATTATAATATTACTTTTTCTTTTCTTTTAATAGAGAAAATAATACCAAAAATAGAACATTAATTCACCTAAATTCAAGACAATCTCAACACATTTGCAACATCACATATATCATTCTAAAACAACACATGTATCACATCAAAATTGTTGTAACATCGTCTGAGTTATACTAAAATAACACATATTCACATCAAAGTATAGCCCATCAAACCAATTGATACCTCTATTAACAACCAAAATAATATTTATACCACAACATAACAACATCTAAAAAATGAATAATTTGTTTTATCTAACACATAAGAAAATTCTAACACAACAGGGATATCATAATACTATTAAAAAATAACCCATTTTTACATCAAATAACTATAATATGTTGCAATTTCACATATATTATATCAAAGCAACACATGTATCACTTTAAAATATAGCACCAATACCATAAATATATGTATATAAGCAACTATTTAGAACCCAATTTTGTCCAGTTTCTAAACCCAAAACTGAACCAGTTTAGATTTAGACACATAATCCTAAATGTGAAACCGACCCAGAATGTCACTATTAAACCCAGACCCATTTTTTTGGGTCAGACACAACTGGGTTCACTGGTTCGGACAAATTTTGGTATCCCTAATCATAGGAGTATAGCTCTCCTAGATCTTGTATGGAACTATTTTCGACTTTAGAGTAGACAGTTGGAGTATGAGTGGTATACCGAATCTCCTCAGGGCTTAAAAGACATAATACAACTATGTAGTATAATTGCTTAGGATTAAATGTGATTCACATTAGATGTTTACCCTTGAATTGTTTATCATACTACTCAGTTGTTATGTAATGCAATATCAAGAGTTAATTTTTATACATGTTCTTCATATTCCTTATAAACATGTAAAATGCCATATTTATCTGTTGAAGAAACTTAATCTGCTATCATGCGTAATCATTTGAAACCATTCATTTAGCTGAGTTTGCTCATCATGCTTAATATGATATACTCTTCTATGTTTTAATAATCATTGGCGGAGAGTTATATCTCTTTCTGGGACACGGGTCTAACCTTGTGGTTGGCCACATCTTTTTAGGTGGTCGTCAATGGCGTGGACATGATCGTGCTATTGAGGAAGAGAAGCTTGGAGACTAGTAGATTTAGAAGGTTGGATAGCTGAGTCCTAACATTGTCCATGTACTCTCATGTCTGGGAAGGGATGTGTTGTGGATGACATGTACCTCGATACTTCTTTTGGCAGTACGCCTTTGTTGTATATATATACAACATGTATACGTGAAGCAGATATTTTGTATATAGGTGTGGCAGTTGGCCACTGTACATATGTGAATACTTGATACAATATATGTGATGTAGGTTTATGGACCTTGATTAATATGTTTCCCCTTGTGGTGGTTATGTGAAATAGGTTAAATTTTACCTACTTTTATGGTAATGTGGTTGTTTGGTTGTTAATGTCATGCTTTGTTTTGAGTAATCTCGTTTGTGTGGCATTGGGGTGTAACAATGCTGCTTCCTGAAGAAGAAGCTTGCTGCTACTTGGAGAAAAAGCACGGTACTACTTTAAGAGTTGTCATTGTACTTGCTCCAGGACAAGGTATATCTCTTGTTACTTTCCTTCCTAGATATATTATTGTTGATGTGATCTTGACGTTAAGGGGAAATGAGCTTTAAACTTTTGTTTCCGCTGCCTTATTTGTCACCTCGATTTCCCAACAAGAGCCATATCAAAGTACTAGTGGAAGATCTAGAGGAAGTAAAGATGGATAATGACATTGTGACCTCATGGAAAGTTAATTTGAAGACTCAAATGAGGTAAATTAAAAATCTTTATGTAAAGAGTCTTAAATTAAAATCATTCATGCTACTCATGCCTCTATCAAGTGCACTAAGTTAACAAGAAAAAAGATTGCTAATATTACATGAAGAAAAAGGTGATATTGAAAATATTAAGAGCCTGAAGTTAGAGATTGAATTGAACTCAATGGCATTGAGATAGAAAATAATGCTTATTTTAGTCAAGAAAATACTATCAAACTTGAAAATGCTAGCTTAATTGATAATATTAAGCTATTAGAATCTCAACATTCTATCTCTAGTTAAAATTTAGAGCATGCTACAACAATTTATTCTCTTTGTGTTGATATTTATTTTCTTGATTATGCTAATGTGGACTAAGATCTTACTTTGCAAGGAGTAGAATGTGAAAATATAGTTTATCTATCTAATATTACTTGTCTTGAAAATGAACTTCCTTCCTTGCACCAGTAGTGAAAATGCACTTTATCGTCATACTATCATTTCTAACACAGAGAAAGAATTTTAAGCTCCTCATTTAGAAAATTGTTCTATTATGACTAAATCTCATTGCTTGGATGGTGGTCTAATGAATGCTAGAGATAAGATTGTTTAAATTTCCTCTATTATTACTTAAATTTCCTATACTATTACTTCTCTTATGCATGATAATGCAATGCTGAGATCCTCTTTGCAACAATTCTTATGTAGTAAAAAGAATCTAAATGACATCATTTATCATACAATGAAAAAAATTGGTAGACATTGTATATGGTATGATACTAGGTAAAGGAACAACAAAGACAAAGGAGCTCCAATATTCCATGGAGAATCCTCTAGTTCCAAGGATAAAGGCACATGCCATTATTGTAATAATCATGGTCATTTTTCTATTTAGGAATGCACCCAAAAGAAAAATGATTTGTGTTTCTAAGATAGCCCACTCAGACCCAAAAATATGATTGGGGACCATTTCATCATTCTTCTTGTAGGTCACTTGCAAATGGATTGACATGAGCTATTGATTTGCAAATTGGTTTCCCAATCCACATAAAAGAAGTTTAAATGTGTATGAGGTGGAAACAAGTGGAAAAGAAATGGTAAGAACAAAGGTAATGGTATTCTTTCTCATATTTGATCATTTCTTATTTTTGTCAACTTTATATCCACTTTAAATATGGTTTTTGAGTCAAAATTGGTATATTGTGATTCTTATCACTTTCTTGCTCCAAAATTATCCATGATGCTATTATAGTGTATTAATAACTTACTTATACATGTTTAGGTATTGTTTATATTTGTGTCATGTCTCTCTCTATATCTATTGAAAAAGTATGCTTTTGGATAAAAGTTGTTGCTGGCCGAGATTGTCCTAAGGAAACTCAACCTAAAAACATCCTTTAGTTTGCCAGTAGTTGTTTTCATCCGAGCTTGTCTTAAGGGAACTAGACCAACAAGACCTTGGGTCTTTCCAACAATTTTTGTTGGTCGGGAAGTTCAACCCAGAAACTCGACCAATAATATTGTGCATTGAATATACATACATATGGAGTTTCTAATGAGAAATTCCCTCTCAACTAGAATTTCTTAACGAATAGCCTTTTTTTTATTAGCACTCCTCTTGGTACCTTTATACGATATGCATATTGACAACCTTTAAATTTCCTATCTTGCATACAACTCTATCTTTCTAAATGCTCTAGATTGGTATATCTATATCTTGCAATAACGTGTGATGAGTTGTTATGCATGTTTTGGTGATGATCTTTTTGGAACCTATGGTTTTAATTAACTTGCTTCTATTGTGCTCTAACATGATACATGCATCTGGTTGTATATCTTGTTTTGATGCTACCTTTTGTTTCATAGTGGTATTTTCTTTTGGTAATGATGTGTACTTGCTAGTGAATTATATCCATTCATACTTCTCATATTCTATATTTATCTATTTGGATATTTCTCTACATCTACTCATAGCTTGTTTTTAAGTTGTGTATATATTTCTATGAACTAGATCCTACTAGTAGTCTTAACTTGTGATATCATCCACTAGTAGTCCATCTACATGTAGTTCTAGTTTTGTTCATCTATTAGTATCCAACTATATGCTATGATTGTATCCCTTTTCATACATACTCAAGCACGTTCCTTGATTTACAAATTTACTAACTTGAGTTGCTTGCTTGCATAGTCATTGCCTTGATTATTTCTAGAATTACATTTGGGGTTGTTCAATTGCATGTCTTGATTTTCTCTACATACATTTCTTGGACAAGCCCTTAGTTTTTTATCTTCTACTCCCTTCCTCTAACAATTTGTGTTTAAGATCTTCAACCCCCTCACTTTTTGGAATGACAAAGGGGAAGAAGAAATGTCTTATTTATAGGGGGGAAGAAATACATATAGAGCATATATCAGGAGAAGACATAGTTTATGTAAATTCTATGAAAGATAACCTTGTAGGAGAAATATCATACATTGAGGGAAAATATATGAACTCAATTAGCATAAATTGAGGGGTATCATATGTACTCAATTAATTGAAAAACTTAGATTTCTTCAAAGGTATGATTCTATTTATTTTATTTAAAAAGCTTTCAATACATTTATGGCATTTTCATAAGGAGTGGGGTCTGGGAGGGACTACTACTTACTTAATTTTAAGGAAATAATTGCAAAACACCCCAATAGACCATATACAACAATTAAAACCATTCAAATAATTGGGGGTCATAATATTTCTTTAAATAGAATGATAACAAGAACATCATTTTGTTACAGTGGAAATCAAAATATATCTATTACAAGGTTTTCTCATTAGATTTCAACTAATGAGCATTAGATGGCTTCTAATGAAAGTCAAAGTCTATACTACTCAGATTAGTTTGGGGTGAGTAACCTTTCCATCTCAGAAGTCCTCAATAGCTAGTTCTGGGCATCACCACCTAACTCTTGGTCCTCAAACTATGCAATCTTTGGGTGGGTTGAATGGAACACCCAGGGAAGAGTAAAATAAAAACCAAGGACATCAGAGAACATTGAGTGTGTGCAACAATTAACAATTAGGTAATATATTAATACTAAATGTAAAAGTATCAAGAAAGGAAAATCCAAAAGAGAGTTTCAAAGGAGTTAATAGATTGAATGGATGAGCCAACACTATGGGCCCATAATGATACTTACTATTTAATTAAGTAACATGAAATGAGGTAATGCCCATGTGTGATAATACTAGTTCTACACCAATATGTTGGTAGGAATTAACACATCTACCATGAATATGGGGTGAACATGAACATATGCACATATGCTCTGAGAAACACATGATACACATCTGCTCTAATAATATCACTTATAGGAATTATCACCTCTGCATTATTAAGCATTAGTATTTACACATCCACAAAAAAATTCACAATATTGTATGTGCTAGTAGTCACCACGTGATACATATAAAATAATAAGTAAGTCCAAACCAAAACATGGCAGATGAGAACATCCCGTGGTTATTAAGTGAGGTCAAAGGACCCATAACAGAAGATGCAAACATCATAATGATGATAGAGGTTTCAAATAACAACAATTAAAGGAAATAACTTCACTAAGGAGATTAGGGTTTTCAAGTGACACATAGTACATAATCACTTACTCCATATATAGTTTAGGATATGGAACATACCTCATCGGGAGTATTATGTTGGAGATTGATTTCTACCTCTCCAAGTTTAAAGGCACCTCAAACCTACATATGGTATTTTGTACATCAATTAGGGATCGAGTATATGATACATTAGGTGAAACCCTAGGAATCAAAATCCTTCAAAAAGGCCCTAGGTCTGCTCTTACTATTGATCTAACATTGACTTCAATGTTTCTTACTGATATCCTGACTCAAAATCACACCTTTATTAATCATAATGTTGTCTTTAGATATTATTAAGATCATAACTAAAAACAAATTCCTAATAATCCATACTTGAAAACTTGAGAATTGGGCAATGAAAACTATACCAAAAGGTAGAGAAAATTCTCACAATTATAATTTTTGGATAATTAGGGAATTTGTTATGGATTTTAAAGTTCTGACCAATAAGGAATCACAAAAAATCCACATGAGTGGATAAGATTCAATGAAGTGGGGTCAAACCTATGAGTTGGCTCAATCATGGGAGGCCAAGTAATAGGGTCTATCACTAGCTAAGCGCTCACTAAACTCTCAAGACAAATGATGAGAACACAAATATACCGTTGGTAAGAAAGAAAGAAAAAGAGATCGAGTGAGGGTGAAGAAGGAAAACCATAGGGAAATCATCCCATTTCTCACACGACCACCATGGCTATGAGGAGGAGCCTAATTCACTATGGAATTTGGGGAAAGCTTGAACGAGTGACATACATCCAATGTATCTAGACAAGAATGATAAAGAGGGTCCAAGAGACCTTACCCCAGGGTGAATTGTATTAGAGACTGAGAGGTCACAAAGCACGATCACTGGGGAACCACATACCAAGAAATTGATACTAGAGGCAATGTATACAATCTCAAAGAAATTGGAAGAGGTGATTGTTGTTGTGGGGTGTGGGTGGTCATGAGGGTTTGCTCTCCTATTGGTATAGCTAGATTCTAGGGTTCATATAAGTTGGCTCCGAGAGCTTGCATCCCAAGAATTTGGGTGTTTCTTGAATACTTAACGAGGGTCCTTGAGCAGGGCATCAATAGGTGTGGGTTGATCGATGAATTCAATGGAGAAGAAAAATTGAGAAAAGATCAATTAAGGCAAGATAAATCCCCAATTTTGAAGGGTGTACACATGGATAGTTTCCCGATTTGGCTCAAGGTAGAAGATAAACCATTGGACTCTATATTGCGATCTAATAGTGATAGAAAATCACATGTGTTGGAAATGTTGGCACACAATCTATGTCATTTAATACATTCCTAATCCAAATTTTTATAAAGTGATGTATTTTCAATTTATTTTGTTTTCCTTTTATATTGGGTGAGTAAATATTATCCAAATAAAATGAAATTTGATGAGTAAGGTAATAATGACCCAAACCATGACACCTAATACCACACAAATGAGATAACTCAAACATAAACCATGTGATCAAAAACTAAACATCACATTACAAGAAAAATAGGTAAATTAAACCAATCTCATATTGCCATCATGTCCAGAAACATATTTTGAAACATTTACACAAAGGTCCAACCTTCCCATGAGATCATATACCATATCATGTATTTACATTTGTTCAGTGGCATCAACTACATGTTATATACAAAAGATATATTTGATATATACATGTCAACTATACAAACACATCCATATGAACAAAACCACGAGTTGTTATACAGATCATCTACAAAACAGATCCCTTCCCAAACATGAGAGTACATGGATGATATTAGGAAGTCGGTAAACATATCATATACAAAACACATCCCTTCCCCAACCTGAGAGTACATGGACGACACTAGGACTCTACTACTTGTTGGTATGTATTCCGATAGAGCCAATCATATGATGATTGGGATGTGGTAGTAGATACCTGATTTGATAATAATAAAGGCAAGCTTCTAATTATTTTTGTATATTCCATTATGAGATACGAATTTACATAATAAATGTCTAGAGAATTATATTAATCATTGACATATGTCTTCAAGTACGTGACTTGGAAGAATGAGATCATACGAATGTTAAGAGTATATACATTCTCATTATGTCCCTGAACAATTATTATTGTGGAAGATAGATAGAAAATAATAACACATAAGATTAGAGTGTGATTTGGTTGATGATAGAGTCTCATTAGTCATGATAAGGCAGTATCAAACCTAGCACACCTATACATGTTAGAGAACAATGAATTGGAAAAACCCACCCTGAGACTGACACATGGAAGGCATCATTTTGGAAGTCATAGTCAACTCTCACAATGATGGTGGTGGTTGTGGTTCTTAGACCTGAAATCATTGCACTCATCACATGTTGTTGGGGACACTTTGACATAATCAAATGTAGTCTTGAGACATGGGTTGTTATAACGGTGATGATTGGGTGACTTTGACACATTGGTACTAACTATGAGTGATAGATATGTGATTTGTCCCTCCGACTGGAGTATGATATCTAAGGGATCTTGATTAGATAGACTAATAAAAGTATGGTTATACACATGTGAGTCAATATGTGACATTGAGCTTACATATATCTCTTTTTGTCTGCTCTGGTTCAAGGAACAAGATTGAATAATAATGAGGATGATTGTTCCATGCCTCTAGTTCAATCTGTATATTAGTGACAAAGGGACTATACAAACAATGTAACACCATACACATATTGTAGGTTGAAGTTCCTCCCAAACTTTCCATTCACTTGGGTAGCAATGATGTGCGACTAGGCACAACTCATTGCTTGTGATGTCAAAAGCTGGTTATGAACATTCACTTCCAACGTGATATGGGACATATAGGGTCACACACAGGAACTCATCTAGAAGAGGAGTTTGATCTTGAATGATGATAAAATTTATTACTAAAGTGTTTAGGTATTTCAATTCATGTAATGGATCATATGACTAGACTGCTAAATGATCAGTTCAAGTGTTGATACTGATGTTTGGAGTGTCAGGCTGATTATATTACATATTGGTTGGAATTCTATCTGACCTAGGCTGTGAGACACCCATTTCACTTGTGTGAGATGGCCGTCTGGGATGATGTGAGATGCCTATCTCATTTACACTAGATGCCAATTTTGAGAGTGCAATTCGATTGCACAAACGATTGGTGCTGACGTCAAGTTGAGTACAAATTGGGATTGAATTGCCGACATATGTACATAACTAGATGGTGAGAAATGACTATTTCACTTAGAGAAATGACCTTCTCATGTGTGAGATGACCATCTCACTGGGTGAGACAATTGTTTCATGCACACAGGTTATGAAACTTCCAGAATTGTTGTGAAAATTCAAGATCTTCTGGTCCTTTCCACTCCTGCTTTAGTCCCGTGTTGGTTGGGGACTAGGAACCCTGACCCTATCCCCTTCTATATATAGAGGGGTACTGGGGGCTTTCTAGAGAACAACTACTAAATAGACAATTGAAAATTTGTTGCTCTGAAAATTGTTGTCCTATATCATTTTGGTAACCATGAGAGCCCAGGTAAGTCCTACCCGATTAGGGAGGGATAGCTATGGGAGAGAAACAACTGAGGATCATTATTGTGAGAGAGCATGTTGGTGACTAGTACACCAATGAGAGGGACAAATCCTTCCTATCCATTCTAGCAGGATGATAGGAGTTCTAGTTGGTCCGTGTGGACTACTCTAGAGGAAGGAGTCTTTCAATTGCTGCTAGGAGGACAATGTCAACTCACAGTCTGTGGTGAGATCTGAGGAGCTGTTGCAGTAGGTGTTTGAGTTTGCTATCCATGGAGGAGCAGTCAGATGAGTCCCAGTGCAACCAGAAGCTGCACAACCACCATCTAAGAAAGAGCACACATCTACATCGATGAGGGTTATTGCTGGACTTTCTCTAGGACTAGGTATATCTTCATGAAACCATCCTTCCCATTGCATAGTTATTGACACGATGTGCTGGTTAATGAGAAATATGTCAGCAAATGTTTTATTTTCACTTCCTATCTGATGTCGTATTTTCCTATACGATGCAATATTTAAATTGGTTGATGTGCACATCCGTCCACATGAACACATAAAGAACCCAAATAAATAAATAAATAAATAAATAAATATATATATATATATATATATATATATATATATATATATATATGGCTCATCTTTAATACCCACACACCCTTCCTATCACTTTTTTTTAATTTTTTTTGCAATTGTAGAGGAGAATTTTATCTATCTCCCCAAAAAATTTCATCCAAAAATAATATCATTTGCCCCACCAAAATAAAAAAAATGTCCATATATTTACTGACTGTATATTTTCTACGCATTTACTTTTTTAGTCATATAGTTACTTTTTTATCAATACAATTACTCTTTTGATCTTAGAGTTACTTTTGTGTACCATATAATTACACTTTTGGATGTGCAAGTAGCGAAAAATCAGGCTACCCGTACGAGCAGCGAATAAATCAGGCTACCCGTGCGGGCAGCGAATAAATCATATAGACACACACACACACACACACAGATATATATATATATATATATATATATATATCTGTTTGTGTGTATATGCAATTTATATGCCTCATCATAAAATCAGTTTTGATGGTAGTTGTAAAGCATGGTTATGGCCAAAACCCCAGATATATGTGTGCATTGTTGTGGTTATTTATTCCTACTGTTAATCGGTCTGCGTACCGAGCCTCCCTCTCCTTCACAAATGTAAATTAATTCTCTTCTTCCCATTTAACCTCAAATGTAACTCGAGGTTTTACCTATATACAATGTAATAAGAAATAGGATAGTTTTAATTTATGTTTCAATGTGAGATGACAATCTACACAAAGGAAAAATGAGTGGCTCGTGAGATGACCCAATTGACTAGAGGATCCAGGAGGCTGAATGATAAGAGGATGAACTGTTCAACTGGTGGCCCTACCGACCGACTGGAGGTGTCCAGATGCTTCTTGGACCTGAGAACCAGATGATTGTTTCAGAAGAGCCTAACTGAGCAACTAGGAGGCGAGCTGACTGGTTAATGAGTTGAATCGATCAAACCAGATTGGTTCGAGGACACATCTTCACAAACAATAGGTTGCATATGATGTGGACCATAGATGGTAGTAATTCCTTGTGGCTCCAAGGAATTACATTAGTATGGCCACACCATCACTTGTGTGTTTTATTTATTGCATGTTCTTGTTTGTGGTTATAGCATGTATAAGATACGTATTATATATGTGGTGATCGGATAAAGTATATGTATTTATAAAAACTCCATCAAATATAATATCACATCTTAGATGCTTTCCGAAAGTTGCACACATGAAAAGCTAGATCGACCAAGCGTGGGATCCCGAAGGGAGGTGCATCGTCTATCTTGTGGAACTGTGATGGTAGTAATGTGGGCCCGCCAAGTGAGGTGCATTATTATCATGTCAGCTTTTCAGTTAGGTTTGACTGGTGATTTTTAGAGAGTCAGGGCCCAGAGGTATGCAAATGATCATGGCAAGGAGTTGCGTGTATCATCTATCTAAGAGTTGCATATTATGCAATTGGCATGATTGCCTACCTTAATAATTAGTCATGAGCACCAACGTTGGTTGGGTATTGATGCAATTGTTTTGGATCTTGGCCCACTAGAATATTGTATGCTGCAATATTCCAGATTGATATTGAGGGCTATCAATTCGAATAAAATAGTGGGAGTGATAGTAATTAAAGACCAAATTAATATCATCAAATTTATCAAATCAAACCAAATAAAAAACATTTGGAAAAGTTGCAATATTTATTTGTAGAATCAAATGTCAAACACAAAAAACGTTCAAATTGTGACCAATCCTCAAGAAGGACAAAATGGGATAAAGTTCCATAATGGTTAAGGACTTTGAGAAATGATTTCATCAATGAGCGAAAGCTCTATGTCCTTAATAGACCAATGCCAGAGGAACCCGCTCCAAATGCGTCTAAGGCTAAATGGATGCTTATTGGAAGCATGCCAACGACGCCATAGACATTTGAGTACCTAATGCTATGTTGTATGAACTATGAGTTGCATGAACAACATGAAAAACATGGACATTATTGAGATGGTAACACATCTTAAGAATCTTGTAAAGCAAGAAGGTATAATGTCTCCAAAGTTCTAGTTAACTGCAAACTAACAAATAGAGATCCAGTAGAATCCCATGTGCTCAATATGATTGAACATGTGGAATGACTGGGATTTCTCTTAGGACAAGAGTTGACCATGAATATGATTATGCAAGTGTTGCTTGAATTATATAGTCAGTTTATCAAGTGCTTGGCATGGTGATGCCAAAGCAAGGATGAAAAGGACAAATCTGTGATAGTGATAAGTGGAAGTGAGTCCTAGGGAAAATACAAAGCTAAGAAGTATTCTGAGGCTGATCTTAAGTCCAAGTCTTCTACACTCAAATTATGGAGAAGGGTAAGTGTAAAAGGAATCTATCTGTTTCACTTAAAAGGATAAATAAAAGAAAGTTCCACCATTGTCAGTTGTCTGGACATTGGAAAGGAATTATCTTCTTCATAGAGGATATCAGGAACAAGATAGATAGAGATAGAGATATCCACTTCAGGACCTAATAAGTAGTAAGCTAGAACTATATGGAGTAAGGGTTGCTGCCTCTACTGTTGGAAGTTGTCATTCATGGGTACATAATAGAACTTCTGAATTGCTATTATGTACTAGCCATTAATGAAGCTATTGGTATATATGCCCATAGAGCCATTCCAAGTGATTGCATGGAGTTGGATATTTATTAATCAATTAATGTGATTATTTGGTTAATTAATGAATTCCAGAATATTCTAATTAATCCACGAGCATTTTAATTAATGCAACATTTCTATTTACCGATGGGTTTAGGAAACCCTACTTCCCTTCGTATCCTATTTAAAGGAGGTTTACGATTGATATCTATATAAGATATCGAGAGACACTTTTAGTTTATGCTCACGTATGTAAACCCTAGCCGTCACCGTCCTTAGGAGAGAAAGGAGGGCAACGCGCCGCTAGCACGCCGCCGCACATACACGACTCCTTCCCGCCAGCTTAGGAAGCGTGATGTGGAGTTCCAATCCATCTGCGTGGACGAAGTAGAGATGCAGATGCTGAGACACCTGCGTTTGGAGGACATCAACGGCCATCCGTGCATGTTACGAGCAGCGTACATCATCGCACGAAAGGAGCACCACCAGATCTTCCTACGAAAGCGAATAGGAGAGAAGTTCCCCCCATGTAGACAAGTGTCGTTGCACTCCTTTGTGCAGTGGGACATCGCCGGACTTGCTCTGCGATAAGGTATATCCCGCAAACACTCCTTCTAAATACGCTATTGTCGACGAGGTCCTGTTTCGGGTTGCGTGGATTTTTGTTGCTTCCGCCGTGCATGTTTTCTCCACAAAACCCAATAGTGGTATCTGAGCAACGTCGATCTATGACGTATGATCGACGTATTTAGATTTGTTTCGATATGATCGAATCACTGTATACTGTTTTTATGTTGCATAGATGCGAATCAAAACTGATAATGTGTAAATCTAAACCTAATTCCACATTCGCCGTAGGCTTCTATTTTTGACATTTTGGATGGGGTCGACTATGGAAAATATTGATTTTCCTAAGTGCACGGAAGTAAAATTTCGCACAGGGGTGCTGCCCCTGTGTACCCCGCATAGTCTGCATGGGAGTCAAATTTTTTATTAATGGGAAATGTACCGCATTACAAGTACTGCAATTTTAATATGTATATACATATATGAAGATATACTTATGATAGCATACACGTCGCCTTTAAAATCTATTTTATGTGGTGAATGCATGCACGGTTATGGCCTAGTATCCCCTTTTGTGAATGTTGTGAATGAATTTGGATGTCGATCGTGTGGATATGTTTGTTTTTGAATGTTATGGATGTACAATGGTTGCATATGGATCCTTTGTATAATGTATTCGACTTGCATGCCAAGCCTCATCTCTTATTTCAAAGTGTAATTAATTCTTTCCCTTTATATTTGTACTCATATGATGTAATAGAGATAGGATTAGTTTTCATTTTTTGTAAACTAGATGTAAGGAGGCCACTTGAAAATCCAACTCCAAGGAGTGTCCATGGAGAAGCACCATGAAGATCTAATTCCAAGAAGCAACCTGAAGATCCAACTCCAAGGAGCGTCCATGGAGAAGCAAAAAGAAGATCCAATTCTAAGAAGCAACTTGAAGTTCCAACCTCACAAAGATCCATGAAGTTGTTCATTGTAATGTTGATCATTACATGCTTACAAATTGATTCATAGGTGTTGCATGAGATGACCATAGGTGGACCGTAATCCTTTGTTTCTCCAAAGGATTACAATAGTATGGCCATAACCGATGTATTTATGTTTGTGATTTCATGTCTATCGTTTGTGGTTGTGGATATAGTAGTATATGATACATACTATAAGTATGTGGTGTTTGGATATGTATATGTATTAATAAAACCCCTCAATTAATAATATTAAGTTTTAGTTGCCTTCCATAAAGAAACACACATGAAAAGCTTGATCGACTATGTGTGGGCATGCCTCCGCGTGGTACACTGTCTATCTCATGGAAGTGTGATGGTGGGTGTGTGGGTCTGCCTCCGCAGGGTGCACACTCATAGTGTTGGCTCATGGGTTGGACTTAACTAGGGAACCTTGATAGGATCAAGTACCTAGAGGCATAGAGATGCATCATGGCAAGGAGTTGTGCATGGTCATCTTTCCAAGAGTTGCATATGATGCAATTGGCAAAAGTTGCCTACCTTAGTATTTGGACTTTGACGCCAACGTTGGCTTGGCATTGATCCAATTATTTTGGATCTTGGCTCACTAGAAGGTTGTGTGTTGCAATCTTCTGAGCTGATAGTGAGGGCTATCAATTTGAATAAAATAGTGGGAGTGTAGTTAATTAAAGGCCTAATTAATCTCATTTATCAAATCTTTACAAGTCAAAATGTTTTGGACTAAATGCAAATTTTTCCTTTTGTAGCAATCAAATGGCAAACAACACTCACACTTTCTCGTTGCGATCGGTCCTTGAGAAGGACAAACTTACCGGAACTAACTTTCAAAACTGGTTTAGGACGCTGAGAAATGTTGTCACACATGAGCGTAAGCTCTATGTCCTTGAAACACCAGATCCAGAGGAACCCGCCATAAATGCACCCAAGGCTAAAAAGGATGCTTACAAGAAGCACCTTGATGATGCCATGGATTTCAAGTGCCTGATTTTGTGCTCAATGAACTATTAGTTGCAAGAGCAGCATGAGAACATGAATGTCATGGAGATGGTAACACATCTCAAGAACATGTATCAACATCAAGCAAGATAGGAGAGATATGATGTCTCAAAGGCTTTGTTTAGGAGCAAGATGAAAGAAGGGGACTCAGTTGGCACCCATATACTCACTTTAATTGGGTACGTGGAAATCTTATACAAGCTGGGTTTTCCCCTAGGTCAAGAGTTGGCCACTGATGTGATTGTACAATCGTTTCCTGAATCATATAATCATTTTGTCATGAACTACAACATGAACAATTTTGACAAGTCGTTGTCAGAATTGTTGGGCATGTTGAGGACAGCTGAAGCACAGATGAAGAAAGACAAGCCCAAGTCTGTGATGATGATCAGCAACACAAAGGGAAAGTCAAAAGGAAAAGGCAAGGCTAAGAAAAGTTCTAAAGCCGGGCAGAAGCCAAAGTCATCCGAGCTCAAAGCTAAAGGTGGGATCTTCAAAGAAGGCAGTTGTCACCATTGTCACCAGCCTGGACATTGGAAAAGAAACTGTCCTCTCTACCTAGAGGAGCTGATGAAGAAGAAGCAGGGGATAGAGATCTCCACTTCAGGTATATACGTTATTGAGATAAACTTAAATACTTCTTCATCGTGGGTACTGGATACCGGATGTGGATCTCGCATATGTTCTAATATGCAGGATCTGATAAGAAGTAAGCCTTTACGAAAGGGCCAAGTCGAGCTGTGGGTCGCTAATGGAGCAAGAGTTGCTGCCACCGCAGTTGGAGTTATTAGTTTATCTTTGCCTATGGGCCTTGTAATAGAATTAGAGAATTGCTATTATGTACCTGCCATTAATAGAAATATTATTTATGTATCTTGTATGGAAAAGAGTGGATTTGAATTTCACGTTAAGAATGGAATTATTTCTATTTCTAAAGATGAGATCTTTTATGGAAATGCCCCTATGTCTTATGGTATCTACTTGTTAGAACTTAAGACTAGCATATACACCGTAAATACTAAAAGGTTAAAACTTGACAACTCAAACAAAACATTCTTATGGCATTGTTGTCTTGGGCACATAAATGAGAAGCGCATATCTAGACTCCATAAGGATGGTTATCTAGACTCTTTTGATTTTGAATCATTAGAGACATGTGAGACATGTTTATTAGGGAAGATGACCAAGACTCCTTTCACTAGACATAGTGAGAGAGCCAGTGATCTGCTAGGGCTCATACATACTGATGTATGTGGACCTTTTAGATCAAATGCTAGAGGAGGCTATCAATACTTCATTACCTTCACTGATGACCTCAGTAGGTATGGCTATGTATATATTATGAAACACAAGTCAGAAACTCTTGAAATGTTCAAGACTTTCATGAATGAAGTAGAGAAGCAACTTGATAAGAGTATTAAAGCACTCTATTCAGATCGAGGTGGCAAATACTTAAGCCAAGAGTTTGAGGACCTTCTGAGAGACCGTGGTATTGTATCACAATGGACTCCACCTGGTACACCACAACATAATGGTGTGTCAAAAAGAAGGAATCATACATTATTAGACATGGTACGATCAATGATGAGTTCAGATGAACTTCCAATATCGTTCTGGGGATATGCTCTTGAAACTGTAACATTTACACTTAACCGTGTACCTTCCAAATCGGTTCAAAAGACACCGTATGAGATATGGAATGGGAATCATCCTAATTTGTCTATGTTAAAGATTTGGGGATGTGAAGCTTATGTGAGGAAACAATTTCCTGAAAAGCTTGGACCCAAATCGGAAAAATGCTATTTTGTTGGATACCCCAAGGAAACTCGGGGATACTACTTCTACACACCAACTGACAACAAAGTGTTTGTTGCTAGGACTACTGTATTTCTTGAAAAGGAATTTATTTCCAAAGGAATTAGTGGGAGGAATGTAGAGCTCGAAGAAGTTCGAGACCAACAAGAAAGTAGAGAACCTGTGGAGTTACATAAGGAACATGAAGACTCACAAGTTGTTGTGGAATTTCAAGTTCCAAATGTAACTCATGAACCTCGTAGGTCTAGTAGGACACGACTTGAGCCTGAGAGATTTGGATTTATCGTGACTCAAGACAGTGATGAATTGGGCATAGCAGATGAGCCAACTTCCTATCTAGAAGCTACTAAGGGACCAGAATCTGAGAAATAGCTCGAAGCCATGAGATCTGAGATGGAATCCATGTACACCAACAAGGTATGGACCTTGGTGGATCCACCCGAAGGGGTAAAACTCATAGGGTGCAAGTGGGTCTTCAAGAAGAAGACTGACATGGATGGAAATGTTCAAACCTATAAAGGTAGATTGGTTGCGAAAGGATTCTGTCAAATTCAAGGTGTTGATTATGACGAGACCTTCTCACCAGTTTCCATGGTTAAATCCATCAGGATCATGCTTGCCATTGCTGCTTATCATGACTATGAGATTTGGTAGATGGATGTTAAAACATCATTCCTTAATGGGAATTTACTCGAGGATGTGTACATGACACAACCTGAGGGTTTTATCGATCCAAAGGAAGCCAATAAAGTCTGTAAGCTACAAAGGTCAATCTATGGATTGAAGCAATCATCTCGGAGTTGGAATCTACGTTTTGATGAAGTAGTCAAAAAGTTTGGCTTTAGTCAAAATGAAGATGAACCTTGTGCTTACAAAAGTGTTAGTGGGAGCACAATTGTATTTCTCATATTGTATGTGGATGCCATACTATTGATGGGAAATGACATCCCTATTCTTCAGACAGTAAAAGGTTGTCTAGGGAAGACCTTCTCTATGAAGGATTTAGGCAAATCATCATATATACTAGGGATCAAGATCTATAGAGATAGATCTAGAAGGCTTCTAGTCCTAAGCCAGAGCACATACATTGACAAGGTGCTAAAGAGGTTTAGCATGGAGGGTTCTAAGAGAGGTAACTTGCCCATGTCCCATGGGGTTACGATCTCTAAAGCCCAATGTCCTAGTTCATATGATGAATGGTCACACATGAGTAAGATTCCATATGTATCAGCAATTGGATCTATCATGTACGTGATGTTATGTACTCGTCATGATGTGTTGTATGCTTTGAGCATAACGAGCCGGTATCAGTTAGATCCAGGTGAACATCACTGGACAGCCGTAAAGAACATCCTAAAGTACTTGAGAAGGACTAAGGATCAATTCTTGGTATACGGTGGTGAGGAAGAGCTCGTGGTAAAGGGTTACACCGATGCTAGCTTCCAAACTGACAAAGATGACTACAAATCACAATCTAGATTTGTGTTTTTCCTGAACAACGGAGCTGTGAGCTGGAAGAGTTCCAAGCAAGAGACGGTTGTAGATTCTACAATAGAGGCCGAATATATTGCCGCATCTAATGCTGCAAAGGAAGCTGTGTGGATCAAGAAGTTCATTTCTGAACTTGGAGTGGTTCCAAGCACTGGTGATGCAATTGAGTTGTTTTGTGACAACAACAGAGCAATTGCACAGGCTAAAGAACCAAAATCGCACCAACGTTCCAAACATATTCTATGGCGGTTCCATCTCATATGAGAGATCATACAATGAGGAGATGTGAAGATTTGCAAAGTACCTACAAAAAGCAATGTGGCTGACCCGCTCACAAAAGCACTTTCACAGTAGAAACATGACAGACATGTTCGATCACTTGTATTGAGATTTATGAGTGATTGGGTATAAGTGAAAGTGGGAATCTGTTGGTATGTATGCCCATAGACACTATCATTCGATGATTGTAATGGGATACTATGTAAATGATTTGTAATACTACATTGATCATATCAATAAAGGCAAGTTTCCAATCTATATGTTTGTGTTTTATATTGTGAGATGACCATAAATCTTATAGATGTCTATAGAATAATATACTCAATGACATATGTCTTTGGGTTGATGACCTAAATAGTGAGATCATATGTATGCTAAGAGTATGTATTCTTGTTTTGTCTCTGATCGATTGTTATTGTGGAAATATCCATAGACATCAATAACACATAAGATTAGAATGTATGTTGGTTGATGGAAGAATCTCATTATCCATGATATGGAGATATCAAACCAAATACATAGATACTTGTTAGAGAACAGTGTATCGGATAGACCCACCTTGAGAGTGACACATGGATACCATGATTGGTAGTTAGAGTCACATCTCATAATGATGGTGGTGATTGTTGTTCTTAGACCTAAAGTCACTACACTTATCATATGTCATTCGGTGTACTTTGACATCATCCACCATGGTACTGAATAAGGATTGCCATAAAGATGGTGCTTGGGTGCACTGTGACACATGGGGATGACTGGGAGTGATGTAGATGAAATTTATCCTTCCTATGGGAGTTTGATATTCTAGTCACTTGATAAGCGAGACTGAGAAATGCATGGCCATGCTGATGTGAGTAAATATGTGATATTGAGCTTACATATATCTCAGACAGTCTGCTCTAGTTCAAGGAACATGGATTGAACGTTGAAGAGGATAACAATTCCATAACTCGAGTTCAATCCGGATATCAGCGACAAAGGAACTATACAATCACTGTAACACCAGTCATGAATGATAGGTTAAGTTGTTCTCCAACTTCTCCAATTACTTAGGTGGCAATGAAGTCTTGCTAGATACCAATCATTGATTGTGAAATCATAATATGATTATGGATATCACTGCAACGTAATTTGGAGCCTATCAGGTCACACACATAGGATGTGTTGGAATAGAAGTATAATTGTGGATTTGATTGGAATTGCTCTGAATCACATTGATTACTAAAATGTTTATGTAATCGATTAGAATAATATTAGAGTGACTGGCTCTAAGTGCAAGTGGGATTCTATTGGTATATATGCCCATAGAGCCATCCCAAGCGATTGCATGGAGTCAAATGTTTATTAATCAATTAATGCGATTATTTGGTTAATTCATGAATTCCAGAATATTCTAATTAACCCACGAGTGTTTTAATTAGCGCAACGTTTCTATTTACTGATGGGTTTAGGAAACCCTACTTCCCTTCGTATCCTATTTAAAGGAGGTTTACGGCCGATATCTATATAAGATATCAAGAGACACTTTTAGTTTATGCTCACGTACATAAACCCTAGCCGTCACCATCCTTAGGAGAGAAAGGAGGGCAATGCACCGCTAGCACACCGCCGCACAGACATGACTCCTTCCCGCCGGCTTAGGAAGCATGACGTGGAGTTCCAGTTCATCTGCGTGGATGAAGTAGAGACGCAGACGCTGAGACACCTGTGTTCGGAGGACATCAACGACCATCCGTGTGTGTTACGAGAAGCGTACATCATCACACGAAAGGAGGGCCGCCGGATCTTCCTATGAAAGTGAACGGGAGAGAAGTTCTACCTGTGTAGACAAGCGTCATTGCACACCTTTGTGCAGTGGGACATCGCCGGACTTGCTCCGCGATAAGGTATATCCCGCAAACACTCCTTCTAAATATGCTGTTGTCGACGAGGTCCTGTTTTGGATTGTGTGGATTTTTGTTGCTTCCGCCGCTCATGTTTTCTCCAAAAAACCCAATAAAAGCATCATATGTCTTGTGTGACAAGGACATTATGTTTCATTTTAAATATATAATCTTATATGGCAATGCCCTATGTCTTATAAACTATACTAGATAGTTGTAGAGACAAATGTGTGTGACAAATATATTGAATGACTTGATAACTCAAACAAACTGAATACCTATACCACTGTCATCTAGAGTGCATAAACAAGAAATGCATTTCTAGAGTCCATATGATGGTTATCTAGACTCTTTTGGGTATTGAACCGATAGAGACATGCATGTCTTATTTGTTGTGCACTGTGATAAAAGCATCTTCACTGGATGTAGTGGGAGATCAACTATTCCATTAGGACTAGTACATACTGATGTACATAGATCTTTTGGATGAATGCTAAAGGTAGTTACAAGTACCCCATTATATTTACTGATATGATCAGTAGATATTGAAATTTGTATTGAATGAAATACAAGTTTGAATCTCTTGAAGTGTTCAAGGAGATCATAAATGAAGTATGTAGCTAAATTGGTAAAAGTATTAAGATACCTCGATATGATCGATGTTGAAATACATAAACCAAGAGTTTGAGGACCTTCTAGGAGATCATGATTGTGTATCATAATGAACTCCAATTGAAACATACTGATGTGTCAAAAAGAAGGTATCACACCTTGTTATCAATAAAATCTAGATAATCTTACAATTTCTTTTGGGCACATGCTTTATACTAAAACAAACCGTCTAAAATGGTTCAAAAGATATCATATGTGATATGGCATGGGAAGTGTCCTAATATGTCTTTTCTAGTGATTAGGATTGAAAGCTTGTATAAGAAAATAGTTTCTTAAAATGCTTCATCCACAAATTAGATGAATGTTATCTTGCTGAATACTACTTATATTCCAGCCCGACAACAAAGTGGTTGTTGGTAGGATGGATGAATTCCTAAATGGAAATTAGTTCCAAAGGAATAAATGGGAGTATAAGTATAACTCAAAATGTTTGAGACAAACAAGAAAACATAGAACCTTAGAAGGCACAATAGGAACAAGAAGAATCACAAGTTGTTATGGAATCTCAAGTTCCTAATGTAAATATAGAACTCATAGTTCTAGTAGAACTTGCCTTGAGTTTGAAAGATTATGATATCATGTAACTCAAGAAGGCGGTAAGTTGATCATAGAGATGAGTCAACAACCTACCTAGAAGCTAATGAGGAATCAAAATTTGAGAAATGGCTTGAGGCCATAATATCAATGATGGTCTCCATGTAAACTAACAAGGTATAACCTTAGTGGATCCACCTAAAGGGGTGAACCCCATAGGATGCATTTGGGTCTTTATAAGAAGACCAACATGGAAGGGTAGATTGGTTGCAAGGAATTTCACACTAGTTCAAGCTATTGAACATATTGAAGTCCTTTCACCAGTTACCATGGTTGAATCCATCTGGATCATGCTTGCTATTGCAGCTTAGTATGACTGTGAGATTTGGAATATGGATGATTAAAACCACATTCCTTAATTGGAATAATGAGGATGATGTGTACATGACAAAACCTATTGGTTTTATAAAGCCATTAATGCAAATAAAGTCTATAATCTACAAAGGTCAATCTATGGATTGAAGCAAACATCTCAGAGCTGGAATATTCTATTCAACAAGACAATCAAAGAATTTGACTTGAGCCAGAATGAAGATGGAATTTGTGATTACAAAATATTTAGTGGGAGCATATTTAATGTTCCACATAATGATGGGGAATAACGTCCTTATCCTGCAAATGGTGAAACCTGGCAAGGAAAGTACTTCTCTGAAGGGTTTAAACGAAGCATCCTATGTGATAGGAATTAAGGTCTATAGAGATAGATCCAGAAAGCTTCTTGACCTAAGTAAAAACAAATACACTGGCAAGATACTAAAGGGTTCAACATACAATATTCAATGAGAGAAAATGTGTCCATGATCCATGGAGTTAGTCTCTCAGCAGCCTAGTGTCCCAATTCTTATGAATAATAGGAACACATGGATAGATGCCATATGCATTTGCAATTAGATCTATCTTGAATGCAATTTCATGTACTTATCCCATTATCTTGTATGTATTGAACATGGCGAGAGGATATATAGTCATCTCATATGTATCGACATGATGAGAGGACATATATATACCTACCTAGAAATCTCATATGTATTGGACATGACGAGAGGGTATATGTCAGATACCAGTGAGAGTCAGTGAACTACTATAAAGAAAATCCTTAGGTGCTTGTGAAGCTCTTAAAGGTTTGGTTCCTTGGTTATGGTAATAAGGAAGAGTTGGTTGTAAAGAGTTACACCGATACATGCTTCCAAACTAACAAAATAATCACAATGTAAGTTTGACATTAAATGACAACTGTTCTAAGCTAATAATAGTTGTTCAAATCTACAAAAGAACCTAAGTATCTTTGTGTTATGAGATCAATAGAGGATACTATATGGATCAAGAAGTTCATATGGGTGAACTTGTGTGAGGTTCCAAACCATTGATGACAAAATAGAAATATTGATGGCACCAATGGAGCTACTAGTTAGGCTGGGGATCTTGGAAAACATACTACGTCACTTCCTCTCATATGAGTAGTCATACAATGAAGAGATGTGAAAATTGCAAAACACTGACTTAAAGAAAATGTTTCTAAACCCTCTCTAAAGCACTTGTGCAACAGAATCATGATGGTCATGTTATCACTCGGGATGAGATCCATGGGTGATAGACTCTAAGTGAAAGTGGGAGTCTATTGGTATATATGCCCAGAGAGCCAATCATATGATGATTGAGATGTGGGAGTAAATACCCAATTTGATAATAATAAAGGCAATCTTCCAAAGTATTTTGCATATTCAGTTATGAGATAATGAATTACATAATAAATATCTAGATAATGATATTACTCAATGACATATGTCTTCAAGAACATGAATTGGAAGAATGAGATCATAAAGATGTTAAGAGTATATACATTCTCATTATGTCCCTGATCGATTGTTATTGTGGAAGATAGATAGACAATAATAACACATAAGATCAGAGTGTGAGTTGGTTGATGATAGAGTCTCATTAGTCATGATATGGCAATATCAAACCAAGCACACAAATATATGTTAGAGAATAATGTATCAGAAAGACCCACCATGAGAGTGACACATGGAAGCCATCATTATGGAAGTCATAGTCAGCTCTCACAATTATGGTGATGGTTGTGGTTCTTAGACCTAAAATCACTACACTCATCACATGTCATGGGGTACACTTTCACATCATCAAATGCAGTCCTAAAATGGGTTGTTATAACAGTGATGATTTTGTGACTTTGACACATGGGGACTAACTGTGAGTGATAGATATGTGATTTGTCTATCTGACAGGAGTATGATATCCAAGGGATCTTGATTAGAGATATTGAGAAAAGTATGACCATATGCATGTGAGTCAATATGTGATATTGAGCTTACATATATCTCATGCAGTTCGCTCTGGTTCAAGGAACAAGATTGAATAAAAATGAGGATGACTGCTCCATGCCTCTAGTTCAATCTAGATATTAGTGACAGTGAAACTATGCAAACATTGTAACACCATATACAGATTGTAGGTTGAAGTTTCTCCCCAACTTCCATTCACTTGGATAGAAATGATGTGTGACTATGCACCGCTCATTTCTTGTGATGTCATAAGCTAGTTATGGACATTCACTGCCAACGTGATATGAGACCTATAGGGTCACACACATAGAAACTCGTCTCTAAGAGTAGTTTGATCTCAAATGATGATTTAATTGATTACTAAAGTGCTTAGGTATTTCAATTCACACAACGGATCAGCTAACTAGACTGTCAAATGATCATTTCAAGTGTTGGACTATAGTTTAGAGTATCAGGCTGATTGTATTGGACATTGGTTGGAATTCTGCCTAACCTGGGCTTTCAGACGCCAATTTCACCTGTGTGAGATGGACGTCTGGGATGGTGTGAGACCCTCATCTCTTTTACACCAAACACCCATTTTAGGAGTGTAATTTGATTGCACAAAGGATTGGTGTTGATGTCAAGTTGAGTACTAATTGGAATTGAATTTCTAACATATGTGCAAAACTGGAAGGTGCAAAATGACCGTTTCACTTAGCGAAACAACCATATTGCTAAGTGAGACAACCATTTTAGCACACAAGTTGTAAAACTTCTAGAATTTATGCAAAAATTCAAGATCTTTTGGTTCTTTCCACTATCTCTTTAGTCCCACATCGGTTGGAGACTGGGAACCCTAACCCTAACCGCTCCTATATATAGAGGGGTACTAGGGGCTTCCCATAGCACAACTACTACATAGAAAATTGGGAATTAGTTGCTCTGACAATTATTGTCCTCTCTTGTTGTGGTAACCACAAGAGCCCAGGAAAGCCCTACTCGACTAGGGAAGGATAGCCATGGGAGAGAAACAACTGAGGATCATTGTTGTGGGAGAGCATGTTGGCAACTAGTATGCCAACAGGAGAGACGACTCCTTCGTGTCCATTCTAGAAGGACAAAAGGATTTCTAGTTTGTCCATGTGGACTACTCTAGAGGTAGGAGTCCTTTGGATGCCGTTAGGAGGGCAACGTCAACTCACAGTCCATGGCGAGATCTTAGGAGCCACTGCAGTAGGTGTTCGAGTCTGCTATCCATGGAGGAGTAGTTTAACGAGTCCCAATGCAACTAGGAGCTACAAAACCACCATCCAAGATAGAGTGTGTATCTACATCGATGAGTATTGCCACTGGACTTGCTCCAGGACCAGGTATATCTTCGTGAAACCATCCTTCCAATTACATAGTTATTGATGTGATCTGTTGGTTAATGGGAAATATGTCAGTAATTTTTTTTGTTTCTGTTGCCTATATAAAGTCATATTTCCCTACACTACTAACAACAATAGCCATCCGACCTTCTTCTTCTATTGGTGTCCAAGTTGCTCTTCCTTATCAGCACGCTCCTTCCCACGCTGTTGACTACTGCCAAAAAATATGTGGTAACCCACAAGGTGAGACCCATGTCTTTGTGAGAGATATAACTCTTAACAATGGTTATTATTACCACATATATACCATTATTAAATAAGATGAGTAGATTCAGATAAATGAATAACTTAAATTGATTACACAAGTTAAGCAGGTTGAGTAGCTACAACTAATAAGAAATGAATTATACATGATTAGAAGGAATATGAAGAACTTGTATAAACATCATCGCTTAAACAATTCTCTTATGACATTATATAAAAACTAAGCAGTATAAGAAACAAGGCAAGTATAAATATCCAATGTGAAGTGTGTTAACCCTAAATAGACATGCTACATAGTGGTGTTACGTCTTTTATTAATGCTCTGAGGAATTGAGGTAAACCACTCAATTCCAACTGATCACTACTAAGTCAAAATCTGTGCCATACAAGTTCTAGTAGAGTCTGACTCCTATGATCTCTCACACCTCAATAAATATGAGTCCACCGTAGTTACATATAACGTCAAACTACAAAACACCTAGCCCGCCTTGGTATATAGGTCACAGCACTAGACACCAGGGTACCAAACCCTACTACAAAGGTACAACCATTGTTGCCCCAAAATATCACATATATAAATCTTTGTGATATGATCTTAGCCATTCCCACACCAAGGAATGACCATAGTCATCCTCCATACACCTGGGACCAACATGACAAGGACACACAGTCACTTGCAACTCACATAGTCAATAATATGTGCTCTGATTTTCCCTTATGACTACTCGTTTCACCACCCAGTAAGTGAAACTAGAATGGGTCTATGGCACATGGAAACTACATGATTAAGGTTCCACTTGATTAATTAATGTCATTTGGGTATCCTTTTAGCACATAAATCAAGGTTCAAGCAACCCCTAAAAGAATTTTATAAAACATGGGTAAAGTGCAACTTCAGAAGATATGAACTGTATTAAACATAAAACTGGTCACATCACCATATGGCACTGTTCATTTCCACTCATGAGACCACCACCATGGGATACCAATCCCTTCTCACACCAATAAAGGATATCACCTCAATTAGGGAATAAGATCGTACTCAAGGTCATAGAGCTATCACATCATTCCCTACAAGAACATTACTATCTCTCCATGCCTCATCAAGGCTCATTATCACCACCATACACCTGTTACATAATTTTGGCATAACAACGCATTTGAGAACCATGTTTTTCTCAAGATAGTTGATTAGGGTTACACCAGTTTAGGAGAGAGAAAGTTACTCCATCAATATGCTAATTACTCAAGCAAGCTAAGCATTATAACCATGTACTTGAATTAGGGTTAGGGTTCAACAAGGCAACCGAATTAGGGTTTCCAAAACAACAATTAAAGTTAAACCCTAATTACAACCATCTCCAAAATTATTGAAAGCAAGTAGGTCAACTATCTTCATCATAAAGTCAACAACACAAGACACCATAGAGTCCAAAAATCTTCATCAACCGAAGAGATTGGGACTCACCATCTTCATCAGTTGAAGAGATGAGTTACCCCCTATGACCATTTAGGTCAAGCACACCATTAAGTGAAGAAAAGAAAAGTCTTAGCGACTGAAGGAAACTTGATTCATCATCCACCAAAGAAGATAGGTGCATGGATATTGAAGACAACATCCAACCCTAGCGATCAAAGGGAACCTCAACGCATAGCGATCACAATTATCAAGATCCTTGACAACCATCAAGGGAAAACAACTACATCAACCACATGAGATATAAAACTCAACGAACATCATTGTACATAAACCTAGACACCAACGTGATCTCAAAAACTTGACAACCATCAAGAGAGAGAAAACTCATAAACCACAAGTTCAATAGGTTATTCATCACCATGAAGCCGAATATTAACAAGGTGAAACTACAACAAAGAAATCCACTAGAAAACCCTAACTTTGAGTTAAAAAAACTATGCAGAACCACCACATGGAAGAGTAGATTACTTTCCCATGGGGCTATAGGAATCAAAAATATGCAGAACCACCACGTGGAACCAAAACAATCTCAGAACCCCCTCCAGATAGAGAGAGGTGGGTATTTATAGGTGAAGGCAGAGTGTATGTGAGTGACACCTATCCTGATTGCTACACTTGTCTTGCCACAAACGTGTTGGGCTCGACACATCCGCATTGCGTGTTGCGGTCTAGATATGTTGCGGTCGAGGTGGATTTCATAGGCATAGAGGTTGTAGCGGTTGAGAAGTTTGTCACGGTCGAGATGGATGTCTTGCTCAAGACGACTGCCGACCCTTGTCCTCGGCCCAACTGCGCCAGACTGGGCATGGCTGTGCTGGGTGTCTCTGTAACATACTGAATCTCAGGGTCTTCCCTGCAATTTACCCACTTTTGAACTTTTCTTGGCCTTATAGTCCCTTTGGACCTTTTTCATAAATTTCCCTTGTTTTATATTCTTTTTGGACTCGTGCAATTTGAGCACAATTCAAGGTTGAAATTACCTTTTTCCCTCATTTATGATAATGAAGGGGTGTTTGCACAAATAACTCACTTAATGTATTAATTGAGGACTTAAAATACAAAATGGAGTTTAATGAGTGATATAATTAGATAATGTTAATTTGGAGCTTTTTGGATAAATATATTAGTAATAATGTGTATTTAAGTTAATAAATGAGAACATTAACCTTAATTGTTTCTCTCTCCTCAAAATATGATTTTAATTCATGAAAATATGTTATTTAATTGAGAAATGATTATTGAAATCTTAATGTGTTTAATATCTCGAAATTTACTCACTTGTTTCATAAAAAGAAGTCTTTTCATATAATTCATTCATTTTAATATATTAATATACACTTTAATGAGCAATATATTTATTAATGGCCATATTATGAGTAGAACGAGAAAGTAATTGCATAGCATTGTTCTAGACTTTAAAGTGAGCTAATGATTCAATTTTGGTAATTTTTGGAGTTCTTTTGACCCCTCAAAATGATTTTATTACACTTTTAATATAGTGTAAATTAAAATGGTGAATAATAACCCACCTTCATACCTCACACTTAATATGGGATAATAAAACTTGCAAATGCATGCTATTAGTGAGTGGAGGACTCTTGGACTCCAAATCTCGAATTTGGGAACCAAGGGTTGCTTATAAAAGCAACACATAATTATTTGCCCAAGCATTATATTAATATATGCTTTAATAATCAAAATAATTTTTTTGGAGGCCAAAGGTTGGGTGAAATGAAAATCTAATTATATAGAACGAATCTAGACGTCATTAGCAACCTGGGGTTAAAATTTGAGGTCATTTGCAATTCATTTTACCTTCCAAATGCATTAAACAAGTTTTAATATAGTGTGACTTAATAAGAAATCGATATATCATTCATTTGCATCATTTAAGCCTAAGTTCGGCCATTAAATGACTGTCACGCACGCTTGGCCTACCATGGGTCGCCATCCAACGGTCCAGGTTAGACGAGGATCCCATCCAACGGTAGGCGCTTTGTCTCCTACCTAAGTTAACCGAAACAGTAGCTGGGAAGACGCGACTCGCTTCCTCTCCTCCTTTCTCCCTCTACACAACATCGTTTTGAATGATTTTACTTGCGTTGGCTTCATTTTGCTCTGACGAATCAAACGAGCCATGTCTTATCCTCTCCCATGAACTGTATCCCGAACACCACTATGCGCTGGCCGTGACCTCTCCACTCCTCTACCTCCTCGCTTCCACACACCACATCACCTATAAATACCACCCTTCCTACCTCCGTAAGACCCCAAGAGAGCTTTACCTCCAACTAAATTGCCCGAAGCGACCACCGAAAGCCACTGCAAACACCAAACAGATTCTGAACTTGCGGAGCTGTTTCACGGAGCTACGAGTTACTACCAGAAAAATTGAACACGTAGGTGCGTTCCTCATTTAATTCTCTTCGTTTTGAGTACCTGCACGACGATTTTGGTCAAGAAATGTGGAAACGCCCAAATGGGCAAGTTGCTCTCTCATGGCCATGGCTGGCTCATGAGAAACAAGAAGACACTAAGGCTTTTTATAGTTTTGCCCTCACACGCCCTTCCTTCCTGATCCTCTCGCCAAGGGCAGATCCGTCATCTGAACTTGTTTTTTTTACCCTTTTAGCAATTAAATGGTCAATCTTGTTTAATTCATAGAAAATCGCTCGGTTGTCGGAAAAATACAAAAAAATACTTGTTGGAAAGATAAAATCATGTAGAATCCGATATTTTAAGTTTTGAACCCTGTTTTCCATTAAAAACATGTTAATTAATTCAAACAATAATTTAAATGTATAAAGTGATAAAAAATGATAATAATATTGTTTTAACTCTGTTTTGGGTAAATAAATATGTTTTCTCAAGTAGAAAAATATTAGGAATCATTTGGCCCTGTTCCAGACCCAAAATCCAAATTTTTAATCCATGGTTTATAAGTATGGACATTTTACACTTAAAGTACCTTTAAGTAACCTAATACATGTGTAATGTTTGTAACTAGGGGAAAATGGAATGGAATGCAATCAGATTGGTGAATGTGATGGTAATTAATTAAAATAGGTATGTGCACCCTATTCTAGTATGTGGCTCCTATGTATGTGAATCATATCATATGAATCCTATCAAAGATGAATGTGAATGTTTATTGTGCAAACTACCTATCCTTCCGATGGATCTTTTTCAACCCCACAATCATTTTTGTGCTAGCCTTGTTATCCTTCTAATTGCATTTTTTGGCTCTTTACTTATGTTATGCTTCTAATGCCATTGTGGCTCATTCATTTGAATCTTGTGAATCTTGCTACTACATATGTTGCCTCATTTACTTGGAAATGCTTTAATCTTGTTATTGCCTATGTTGGCTTATCTTACTGAAATACTTGAAAACATTGTATAATGTGGTTTCTTTGTTGGATCCTTTATTTCGTGGAGTTCTTGGATATTGTTGTGGTCTATGATGGTGTATTTATTTATTTCTTGGGTGTTATTCCCAATGCTATGTTGCAATCTTGTTATACTTTTCACTCTACTGCCAAGTGAATGTTTATGCATGATATAGTTATTGGCCAATTGACAATGTAGTGTACATGAGTACAAACCACCCATAGGGAACTGGGTTTTAGTCCCCCTGCCATTTTATATATTAGGCACTGGGGTTTTAGTCCCCCTGCCATTTTATATATTAGGCACTGGGGTTTTAGTCCCCCTGCCACTTTTTAGGCACTGGGGTTTTAGTCCCCCTGCCATTGGTGAGGTCCGGTAGGTGCCTCACCCTACATTGAGATGATTTTGAGTCATAATTTATATTCATGCAAAGGTGATATTTGTTGATATTGAAATGTGGCAGTTTTCTAAAATCTTATTTACTCACTCTCCTTGAAATGCCTTAGTGGAATCTTTTGTTATGAAATGCTTAGCTTTATATTTTCCTTCATCCTATTATTGACACATACATTTTTATCTTTCTCTTGCTCGATGACCCAAAGCATCCAGGCTAGGATTAGAGTGCGCATGGAAGCTTGGTGAACCTAAGGCTAAGGATAGGACAAGAAGAAAAGGAACATATAGCTTGCTTGGACATAGTTGCTTTTATATATTAAGTTGTTTGGTTTGGAGACAATATTGGCTTAGTCTAAGTCTTCCTCTACCTAGATCCTTGTTCTTGTATAAAGTTATACTCCCATTTGGGAAATTTTTATAATGTACTCTTTATACATTTTGAATAAAGTCAAGATTTAAATTTCTGCTGCTACACAATTGATGATTTTGGTTGCCATGGTTTATAGTAGAGACTTGGTCTTTATAGTCTCAGTCATGGAAGAGGAGATTCGGTAGCAGTTGCTTCATGTTAAGGTCGAAATGAGTGGCACAGTCGTGATGAGTGTAGTGGTCGTGAAGATCTTGTTGCGATTGTGGTTGTAGCAGTCGTGAAGCCCTATAGCGGTTGGGATGAGTGTAGAGATCACTACACCTTTACCTGAACCCGACCGTGCCGGGTTGGGCCTGGCTGTGTCGAGTGTTGCAGTTGAGACAGTGTAGCGATCACGACCCTTTGCTCTTTAGGAACAAACCCACCTAGGGGGATTATTGGCGGTTGATGGGCTCACACACCAGACGACCATCTGGGTGTGCCAGATGAATGTTTGGAGTGTTGCAGGTTGCAAAAATACAAGATCATCTGGTCCCTTCCACTCCCGCACAATCCTATATAGATTGGCAACCCAGGCCCTAACCCTGCCTATAAATAGAGAGGTATTAGGGGCTTCCTAGATCAACAATACCGACAATTGAGAATCAGTTCCTCTAACAATTATTGTCCTCTCTAGTTGTAGTAACGGAGAGAGACCAAGTAAGTCTTACCCGACAAGGGAGGGATAGCAAGGGAGAGAAAAATTGAGATCTTTGTTGGTAGGAGCACATGTTGGTGACTAGTAAACCAACGGAAGGGACAACTCCTTCCTATCTATTCTAGTTGAATGATAGGAGTTCTAGTTGGTCTGTGTAGACTACTCTAGAGGTAGGAGTCCTTTGGATACTGCTAGGAGAGTAAAGTCAACCTACAGTCCATGGCGAGACCACATGAGGTGCTATAGAAGTTGTTTTGTTCATTGTTGGTGGTGAAGACCAAGATCTTCATAGCCATCATCTAAGGGCAACTAGTTCATAGTTGCATTGAAGTGAGTTTTGGACTTGCTCCAAGTCAAGGTATAACTCGCTAAACCATCCTTCCTTTTTCATAGTAGTTGGCACGATCTGGTTGTTATGGGAATACAAATAGATAAAATTTTTGTTTCTGCTGCTATACTCTGTGCCCATATTTCCCACCACATCTGACCTTTCATGACCCGTGGATTGATCACTCCCCATGATTGACTCATATAATAGAATTGAGTCGTTTCCTATTGTCGTCCACATCCTCTACTAGCTGCTCCAGAGGATCTTTCCTATGACGCCTGACTGTGTCCCGTTCCACCACCACCATTGAATTGTTGTTGTTGAGAACCCCATTGACTCTGCCTCGACTTTTGTATCACTTCTTCATCCTTCATTGGACAAAACAACCTCATATGCCAGGTCTGCCCACACTTATAATAGGTTTTTGCCTCTTACCATGGCCTAGATGGCCTTGTCACTGACACTGACACTGACACTGAGATTGCTACATGATCCAGCTGGTGGGAAGCTATAGCCTATGCCCTTGCTCAAGGACCACTGAGAGGGCACCACTGATCTCAATTCAGATAAAACTGATCATTGTACGAATGAGGTGAAGAATAACTTGGCTTTTTAAAGCCTCCAGGTGACTACCCTTGAAACTAAGTCAACATCTTCTTAGCTTTGGTTTCACACTTTTCTATAGCAGACCACTCAATCCATCTCACAAACTCCATGAAGGTAGCAAACCTCTTCCTATTCTCTAGAGAAGACGTTGATGTCATCAACTATGTACTCAACCCCTTCTCAAACTGTCAGATCCTCTCCATATCTATCACTGCCATGTGAGGACAAAACCTCAACAACTTGATGAACTGTTCTTGATACTCATTTATGGACATCAAACCTTGCTGAATCTTCTCAAACTACAATATCGTCTAATCAATATACATCTTCGAAAAGTATCAGCTCCATAAATCCCACCAAAACTCCTCCCGACTGATCACGACTCCATGTCTCTTCTCCTCTTCTATGGCCCATTAATGGCTAGCACTGCCCTCCAACAGGTATACTGCATGCTTCATGTTGTCCTCCTCTAGTATATTGAGGATCTTACAAGCCTTATCCACATCTGTGATGCACATATCCACATATTTTGGATTTTTCGTACCCACATACTTGATCACCCTGACACATCTTAGACGCTCAAACGTCTTCCCATGACCCTACGATTCCACATTGGGGGTAGCTTCCCTAGGTTGTGATATGGGTGCTTAATCCACGATATGCGTAATCATGGCCATCAACTGTCTAAACATGGACTAGAACACTAGATTGGCCATGGTTGCTGGATTGAACTGAGGCACCATGGGCTGCTCCTGCCCTATCTCTGACACTCTATCTTCATGTCACTACCTCCTCACACCACCTCTTAGATCCACAAAGCTACTTTGATCATAATCTTCATGCTCTCCAAACATATCAACATAAGCATAAGCTATTATCAAATATGTTGGATGACACAAGAGCAGACACAAAACTTAGTCCTATGTTCCTATAGACTTGGTGCACTTGGAGTTCTGATATCAACCTCTACTTGTGATGCCCAACACCACACAAATGACATAGCCCAAAACAAAATCATGCAATCAACTACTAAACATCCCATCACTAGAAAAATAGGTAATTTAAAATGAACACATATTACCATCATGTGTAGAAACATATTCTAAAACATTTACATAAAGGTCCAACCTTTGCATGAGATCATGTACCATATCAGGTATTTACATCTATTCAGTGGAATCGACTACAACCTATATTAAAAAGATCTATTTTACTTATACATGCCAACTATACAAACACACACATATAACCAAAACCATGAGTCATTATACATATAATCTACAAAACACATTCTTTCCCAGAACTAAGAGTATAGGGATGATACTAGGACTCTACTACTAACAACAACAACCATATGACCTTCTGCTTCTATTGGTCTATAAGCTACTCTTCCTCAACAACACGATCTTTCCCACACTACTGACAACAACCTAAAAAGATGTGGTAGCCTATGAGGTGAGACCCATGTCCCAGTGAGAGATATAACTCTCAACCAACGTTTATTGTTACCATATATATACCATTATTAAATAGGTTGAGAAAATTCAGCTAAATAAATAATTTAAACTAATTACACATATTAAGTAGGTTGAGTAGCTACAACAAATAAGAAAGGCATTATACAAGATTAGAAGTAATATGCAAAACACATATAAACATCACCTACTTAAACAGTTAATATCACTTACCGCATTATATATCAACTGACCAATATAAGAAACAAGGCAAGGAAAAACATCCAATGTGAAGTGTGCTAACTCTAAACAGATATGCTACACGGTTGTGTTACCTTTTTCATTAATGCCCGGAGGAATTGAGGTAAACCACTAAATTCCAACTGACCACTACTAAGTCAAAATTAGTGCCAATCAATATCTAGTAGAGTTGGACTCCTATGATCTCCCACATCCTCGATCAGTATGAGTCCACCATAGTGAAATATAAATTCAAATTATAAAACACATGGACCGCCTTGGTATATAGGTCATGACACTAGACACCAGGGTACAAAACCCAACCACCAAGGTACAACCATCGTTGCCCCCAAAATATCACATATATAAATCACTTGCAACTAACATACTCAACAATACGTGCTCCAAGTTTCCATTAGGATTACTCATATCACCATCCAGCAAGTCCTGACACTAAAATTGAACTATGCCACAAGGAAACTACATGATTAAGATTCCACTTGATTAATTAATGCCAATTGGGTGTCGTTTTAGTGCACCAATCAAGTTACAAGAACCCCCTAATAGAATTCTACATAACATAGGTAGAGTACAATTTCAAAAGATACAAAACATATTAAACATAAAACTTGTTACATCACCACATGGTACTATTCATTTCCACTCATGAGACCATCACCAATATCACATCATCATGGGATGACAATCCTTTCTCACACCACATAGAGGATATCACCTCAATTAGGGCACATGACCGTACTCAAGGTCATAGAGCTATCAAACCATTCCCTATAAGAACATCATTATCTCTCCATGCCTCATCAAGGGTCATTATCACCACCATACATGTTTTACATAATTTCAAGATAACGATGCATTTAAGAACCATGATTTTCACAAGATACAAACATAGGGTTACAATAATTTAAGAGAGAGAATGTTACACCATCAACATGCTAATTACTCAAGCGAGCTAAGAATTATCACCATGTACTTGAATTAGGGTTAGGGTTCAACAAGGCAACCAAATTTGGGTTTCTAAAATAGAAATTAAACTTGAACCCTAATTACAACCATTTCCAACATTCTTGGATGCAAGTAGGTCAATTATCTTCATCATAAAGTCAACAACATAAGACAACATGGAGTCCAAAAATCTTCATCGACTGAAGAGATTGGGACTCACCATCATCATCGATCGAAAAGGTGAATTATCCCAAGTGACCATTTAGGTCAAGCTCACCATCGATCAAAGAAAAGAAAAGTCTCAGCGACTGAAGAAAACTTGAGTCATTATCCATTAAAGAAGATAGGTGCATGGCAATCGAAGACAACATCCAACCCTATCAACCGAAGGGAACCTCAACTCATAGAGACCACTAACATCAAGATCCTTGACAACAATCAAGGGAAAATAATCTCATTGTCTGTATGAGATATAAAATTCAACGACCATCATGGTACAAAAACCTAGCCACCAACTTGACCTCAAAAAATTGATGACCAGAAAGAGAGAGAAAACTCATAAACCACAAGTTTGATAGATTGTTCATCATTGTGAAATTGGATATCAATAAGGTCTAAAGCACAACAAATAAATCCACCCCAAAACCCTAACTTTGACCATAACCAAGGGAGAAAACAAAACCACAAAAAACCAACGTCTCAACTCACATGCATGCTTCAAAATCTCCATCGCCAACCAGGATAATCATGCACAAGATTAGGGTTGATCAAAAGGGAGCCAACATTCTTGGAAGCAAGTAGGTTAATTATCTTCATCATAAAGTCAACAACACAGGACAACATAGAGTCCAAAAATCTTCATCGACCGAAGAGATTGGGACTCACCATCTTCATCGATCGAAAAGGTAAATTATCCCCAGTGACCATTTAGGTCAAGCACACCATCGATCAAAGAAAAGCAAAGTCTTGGTGATCGAAGAAAACTTGAGTCATTATCCATTAAAGAAGATAGGTGCATGGAGATCGAAGACAACATCCCAACCTAGCGACCGAAGGGAACCTTAATGCATAGAGATCACTATCATCAAGATCCTTTACAGAAATCAAGGGAAAATAATCTCATTGCTTGCATGAGATATAAAACTCAACGACCATCATGGTATAGAAACCTAGACACCAACATGACCTCAAAAACTTGATGATTAGAAAGAGAGACAAAAATCATAAACCACAAGTTCAATAGATTGTTCATCATTATGAAATTGAATATCAAAAAGGTGTAAACCACAAAAAAATAAATCCGCTCCAAAACCCTAACTTTGACCATCACCAAGGGAGAAAACTAAACCACGATAATGAAGGAGAAAAAAAATCAACATCTCAACTCACATGCATGCTTCAAAACTTCCATCACCAACCAAGATAATCATGCACAAGATCCGGGTTGATCAAAAGGGAGTTATCTACTCAAGATAACCAGATAAACATAAACCCTAGATCATAGATGATATCACCAATCTACTTATAACCACATTTTAAGAGTAGATTACTTGCATGCAAGGTTAAGTGTAACAATAATCGAGGGGAAAGTTATATAATTGGCCTTATCCAAGATGGATAAACTCCAATAGCAAGGAAGATCCAAGAAGAGAAAGAAAGACCCTAGCTTGATCACCACTTCAGCCAAGCTAGAACCACCTCCAAGAAAAGAACAAACCCTAGGTCAAAGGAGAACAAGATTGAGAGCAAAACACTAGGCATAAAAGATAAGAAGGAGGAGTTCTCCAACTAAATTCGAGCACTACCATAAAGAACCATGAATTTGGCAAAGAAGAGAGAAGTTCCTCAAGCTCAACTCAATCTCTACCTCGGATACACCATGGGTTTAGACAAAAAGAGAAGGAAAAAGTGGGTAAGGAAAGAAAACAAAGATCAAGAGATGAATCACTTACCCAAACCAAAGAGAAGATCAAGGGATCACCAAGGAAGGGTTGCTCTAAACTAGCTCACATGTAAGGGGTTTGTCCACTAGAGCTCCACCTTCACCATCAAGAACAAGAGGGATGAGATCCAAGCAAGAAGGGAGAAAGAAAGGGTGCAAATAGTTTAGTTTCATGTAAGCTAGCTAAGGGTTGGAGAGAGAAGGAAGGTTAGGTGTCATGCAACCATGTGCCACATGTCCACCATATCTCGTCCATGCAAGAACTATGCTCGTGCATGCAACTTAGGATGATAAAAACAAGAAAATAAAGTGACAACTTGTCCTAGAAAGATTTTTGACTGATGAGAACCTTGTTTAGAAAACCAAACAGTCATAGGAAAACCTATAAACTGTAGAGAAACTCAACGACCACCAACACATGCAAAGGTTGGAGACCGAAGAGAGATAGCACATCTCATCGAACACAGACCCAAGGTAGGTCAAGGAAAACATACTCAAAGAATGAACCAAGGACAATACTTAAAACTTAATGATGCTAAGACTTTAGATGACTCAACATCAAGGTCAACAACCTACATATGGTATCTAAACAAACCCTAAAACTCCACACATGGTGTCATCACATGAAACCAAGGTACACCAAGGCTTTGGGGCGCCACTCCCTCTCTAAAATGACGTAAAAACATGTGAGGCACAACAAGCATGTGAAAAATTGCAAGAAAAACCCTAAATATGGGTAAATTGAAATTAGGTCCAAAACAAGCACACATATAGCATAACTAGCTCAAACAATATTCAAATTGAACAAAACTGAAAACATAAGCCTATCACATGTTAATAAAGCACATCATGAGATTAGATTAAGGTTTCAAGCATCTAACTATGATAAGAAATCAAGTTCAACCAGAAATATAGCTCAGAGGTCTTACAACCACAAACCCCTAACAAGGATTTCACCCTGGAAATAATACACAACCAACGATGAGTACTTCCTATTCATCACATCCTATAACTTCCACGTGGCTTCTTCCATACTAAGATGATGTCACAAAACCTTAACTAAAACTATGTCCTTCTTCTTCAACTTCTTCACCCTCCTAACCAGAATCAACACCAGACTGTCAACATACTACACATCCTCCTCCAACTCGACCTCCACTAGATGCAACACTTGATTTGTATCAGGTTGACACTTCTTCAACATGGAAACATGAAACATAGGGTGCAACCTATGCAAATCATATGGTAAATCTAACTTGTAAGGAACCTTCCCAACATGAGCCACAATAGGGTAAGACCCCATAAACCTGGGAGCCAACTTACCCTTCTTTCCAAACCTCATCACAACTTTCCAAGGTGAGACTTTGAGATACAAATTGTCTCCCACTTGGAACTGCAAAGGTTTGTGATGGTTATCAACAAAAGACTTTTTTTTGTACTAGGCTTCTTTCAACTACTGTTGTATCACTTTGATCTTCTCTCTAGTCTTTTGCACTAGCTCAGGACCCAAAAGCAAATACTCACCTATCTCATGCCAAAAAAGTGGTGACTGACAAAATCTCCCATACAACACCTCATATGGTGACATGTCTACACTCATCTGATAGTTGTTGTTGTAGGAAAACTCTATCAAACTCAAGTGCACATCCCAATTGCCAACAAATTGGAAGATACAAGATCTCAACAGATCCTCCAAAATCTAAATGGTCCTCTTTAATTGACCATCTGTATGTGGGTGAAAAGTTGTACTAAACCTCAGTTGTCCCCATTGCTGTGTGAAAATTCTCCCAAAAATGAATGATAAAATGAGGACCTCTGTCAAACACTATGGTAACTAGAATACCATGCAAAAGGACTATTTCATCAATATATATTTGTGCCAACTTCTCTACTGTGTATGTCGTCTTAACTGGAAATAAGTGAGCTAACTTGGTCAACGTGTCAACTATCACCCAAATGAAATCATGAACTTTGGCTATCCTAGGAAGACCAACCACAAAATCCATAGCAATATGATCACATTTCCACTTTTTAAAGCAACAATTGCAAAACTTTTGTAGGTATCTGATGCTCAACCTTGAACTATTGACAAACTGGACATCTAGCCACGAACTCTGCCACATCATGCTTCAAACCCGGCCAACAATACTGGTCCTTCAAGTTGTGGTATATCTTGGTACTGCCTAGATGCATATCATACATTAAGGAGTGAACCTCCTCAAGAACCAACTTCCTCAAACCATCAACATATGGAATCATTGTCCGGTTGTGGAAGAAAAATATTCCATCATCTGTCTCATGAAAACCATCATACTTCTTGTTGCCAAACTCTACCTTGATATTTTGTATCACGGTTCATCCTCTTGTGCATCTCTACTCTGTTGCATCAATGTAGGCTTCACCTATAATTATTCTAACAATCCTTCCAATAGAGAAACCTCCAACTGTACATTCATCTGATGAAGAGACACCAACATGTCTCACTTGTGGCACACCAAGGAATGTAACTGTGCCTTATCAACAAATGATGATGAAGACTTCTTGCTCAATGCATCAACCACCACATTTTCCTTTCCTAGATGGTAGTCTATCGTGCAATCATAGCCCTTGATCAAATCCATCCATCTCCTCTACTGCATGTTCATCTCTTACAATTTCTTCTTCAACTCCTTCATCTTTGTCGGTGCCATCCTATATTGGTTGCGTACTAGGAATAATATTGATCTCAAAATCAATCTCTCTAGGAGGGGGAACACTTTGAAACTCCTCGAGAAAGACATCCTCAAACTCTTGAACCATGGGCACCTCCTAGATACCAGTACTCCTCCTCTTGGTATCAACAACATGCTCTAGAAAAGCCTCACACCCCTATCTCATCAACCTCTTTGTTGTCATAGCCGACACCAAACATGTCAGAAGAATCCTCCTATCTCCCTCGAAGATCCAAGAAACATCACCACCATAGAACATCACCACCTTGGAACTACATTCCAAGACCACCATGTACTTATCTAAGCTATCTGTTCTAAGGATCACATCAAACCCATGCATGTCAAGTGGCATAAGATCCTTTTAAATGATACATATTGAGAAATAAAGAACACAGGATAGGAACACCTCCCACAACTTGGAAAAACCAACAAGAGGGGTTTCTAACCGAAGGCTATCAGATCTACGACAAAAATACAAACAACACTATCCATCACCTCTTTGGTGATAAAAGAGTGTGTCAAACCTGGGTCAACCAAAACAGATACGAAAGAAGAAGTAGACAAATCAGAATTAAAAAATTCCATATGACCTATCAGGACCAATGGAATGAGCACTCCTTTCAGCTGACTCATAACATAGAATTGAGCTACCACATGTTGTCCTCCACTTCCTCAGTTAGATGCTCCAAAGGAACCTATCAATGATGCCTGACTGCATCCTCTGCCACCACCACTGCTGAATTATTGTTGTTGAGAACCTTACTAACTCTGCCTCAGTTTTTGTATCAACTCCTCATCCTTCATTGTACAAACAGTTGTGTTATGTCTTTTATTTATGCCCTAAGGAATTGAGTTATACCACTCAATTCCAACTGACCACTGCTAAGTCGAAATCAGTGTCATACAATATCTGGGAAAGCCATAATCATATGATCTCCCACACCCTTGGTCAGTACTAGTCCACCATACTGACATATAAAGTTAAACCGCAAAACACCTAGCCCACCTTGGTATATAGGTCACGACACTAGATACTAGGGTGCAAAACTGCCAATGAGGTACAACCATCGTTGCCCTCAAAATGTCACATATATAAATCTCTGATATACAACCACAACTGTTATCACACTGAGGCATGACTGTAGCCATCCTCCATACACCTGCGATCAAGATGACAAGGACACACAACCACTTGCACCTCATATACTCAACAATATGCACTCTGAGTTTCCCTTAGGAATACTCGTTTCACCATCCAACACGTTCTGACAGTGGAATGGATCTATGACACATGGAAACTACATGATTAAGGTTCTACTTGATTAGTTAATGACAATTGGGTGTCCTTTTAATGCATTAATCAAGTTACAAGAGACCCCTAAAAGAATTATACAAAATATAGGTAGAGTGTAACTTTAGAAGATATGAAACATATTAAACATAAAACCTATGACATCGCCACATGGTACTGTTCATTACGACTCATGTGACCATCACTATTATCACATCACCATGGGATACCAATCCCTTCTCACCCCACATAGAGCATATCACCTCAATTAGGGCACATATACCATACTCAAGGTCATAGATATATCACATCATTCCTTATAAGAACATCATTATCTCTCCATGCCTCATCAAGGCTCATTATCACCACCATACATGTGTTACATAATTTTGAAATGATGCATTTAAGAAAAATGGTTTTATTAAGATCGTAGATTAGGGTTACAATAGTTTAGGAGAGAGAAAGTTACTCCATAAACATGCTAATTACTCAAGTAGGCTAAGCATTATCACCATATTATTGGATTAGGGTTAGGGTTCAACAAGGCAATCGAATTAGGGATTCTGAAATAGCAGTCAAACTTAAACCCTAATTACAACCGTTTCCAACATTCTCAGAAGCAAGTATGTCAACTATCTTTATCATAAAGTCAACAACATAAGACAACATAAAGTCCAGAAATCTTCATTGGCAGAAGAGATTGGGACTCACCATCTTCATCGGTCGAAGAGATGAGTTATCTCCAGCAACCATTTAGGTCAAGCACACCATCGAACGAAGAAAAGCAAAGTCTTAGTGATCAAAGAAAACTTGAGTCATCATTGACCAAAGAAGATAGGTGCATGGAAATCGAACACAACATCCAACCCTAGTGACTGAAGGGAACCTCAATGCCTAGCAACCACTATCATCAAGATCCTTTACAACCATCAAGGGAAAACAATTTCATCTACCACATGAAATATAAAACCCAAAAACTATCATGGTGCAGAAACCTAGCGACCAACATGACCTCAAAAACTCGATGACCATCAAAAGAGAGAAAACTCATCAACCACAAGCTAAACAGGTTGTTCATCACCATGAAACTGAAAATCAACAAGGTGTAAACCACAAGAAAGAAATCCACTCAAAAAGCCTAACTTTGACCATCACCAAGGGAGAAAAATAAACCATGATTTTAAAGGATAAAAAAAACAATGTCTCAACTTACATGCATGCATAAAAACCTCCATCACTAACCAAGATAATCATATACAAGATTAGAGTTCATCAAAAGGAAATTATCTACTCAAGATCACCACACAAACATAAACCCTAGATCGTAGATGTTATAAAAAATCTACTTATAGCCACATTTTATGAGTAGGTGTAACAATAATTGAGAAGAAAGTTATATAACTCGCCTTATACAAGATGGGTCAACTCTAATAGCAAGGAAGTTCGAAGAAGAGAGAGAAAAACCCTAGCTTGATCACCACTTTTGCCAAACTAGCACCACCTTCAAGAAAATAAAAAACCCTAGATCAAAGGATCACAAGATGGAGAGCAAAAACCTAGGACTAAAAGATAAGAAGGAGGAGTTCTCCAACTCAACTCAATCACTACCATGGAGAACCATGAATTTGGCCAAGAAGAGAGAAGTTCTTCAAGCTCAACTCAAGCTCCACCATGGAAACTCCATGGGTTCGTCCAAGAAGAGAAGGAAGTAGAGGGAAAGGCAAGAAAATGAATATTGAGAGAGGGATCACTTACCCAAACCAAAGAGAAGAGAAAGGGATCACCAAACGATCACCAAGGAAGGGTTGCTCCAATACCCTAGCTCCCATGCAAGGGATTTGGCACCAGAGCTCCACCTTCACAATAAGAACAAGAGGGACGAACTCCAAGCAAGAAGAAAGAATGAAAGGGTGCAAAGGGTTTAGTTGAATGCAAGGAGAGATATTTATGTAGCCAAGATTGGAGAGAGAGAAGGAAGGTTAGGTGTCATGCAAACATGTACCATTTACCCACCATATCTCGTCCATGCAAGAACTAAGCTCAGGCATACATATTAGGGTGATATAAAATGAAAATCAAGTAACCACTTGTCCTGCAAAACCCTTCTACCAATGAGAACATTGGTTAGAAAACCAAACAATCCTAGGAAAACTCTTCGACCAAAGAGAAACTCGTCGACCACCAACACATGAAAATGTTCGTGACTGAATAGAGATATCACATCTCATCGACAACCAGCCTAGGGTAGTTTGAGAAAAACATCGTCGATCGATGAACCAAGGACCACACATAAAACTTAGCAATCACTAGACTCTAGATGATTCAACATCAAGGTTAACCACCTACATAGGGTATCTAAGCAAACCCTAAAACTACACACATGATGTCACCACATCAAACCAAGGTACAATAAGGCTTTTGGAACTACTCTCTCCCAAAAATGATGTCAAAACATGTGAATAACTACAAGAATGTGAAAAATTGCAAGAAAAATCCTAAACATGGGTAAATTGAAATTAGGTCCAAAATAAGCCAACATATATCATAACCAGCACATCATGAGATTGGACCAAATTGGAAACATAAGACTGTCACATGTTAACAAAGCACATTGTAACGACCCCGCCCCCCGGTAACCCCCAATTAAGGGAGACCCGATGGTCAGAGCCGTTTTCAATTAACAGGATCAAAGGTTCAACATATAATCAACAATAATTATGAAATTCTACTGACTATACTGAAATTGGGTACATAAATTAAAACTTTACTTACATTTTTAAAACATGGAAATCTAACTATCCACAGCTTGAATAACTCTATCTAATCCTCCTTGCACTTTATTTCTTACTTTCATGATGTGTCACTTTACTGTTTGTGTTTTCAGGATTTTACCTAAAACACCGACAAACAAAACATTGATCAACAATTGCTGGTATGTGGGGGCAACCAAAATTTCATAATTAAGTCTAAAAATTTAAATATTGCAATCAAGATAATTAGCAAGTCAATTTACATTTTCCATGTGCCCATCCCCACCGCTTTTGCCCTAACCCTGGAATTGACTTAAGGCCACCTTCTCAATCCTGAGCTTGGTGCCTGGGAGTCACCTCTCATGGTGCTCCATAGTCATGCCTCATTGACCACCTTCTCATTCCCGAGCTTGGTGTCTAGGGTCACTTCTCATGGTGCCCATTGGTCTACCATCATGGGCCTGACCTTTATGGCATCTTCCATCAGGGTGGCATGTAGGTGCGGGAATTACACATTTAATTTAAATTGTGATAGTCATAGTCACTTTATAATTGCAATATGAACATCCAAACAGTTTAGTTGCATTCAATGCGATTAAACATCCAGGAACCCGTCAGGAAACTAAAGCGGTTATTCATAATTAACCACATACCTGTAAAGCAGACTTGAATGCAGAAATTACCAACCAATTAGGATTCAAGCAAGCACACACACAACTATTCCTGAAAAAGACATCCAATTTCCCTATCATTAATTTCGTCATCATGATCTATCACTCCTAGTTGTCTTCTAGGGTTATTATTCCTTTTTAGGGTTTCACTTCCTTTTTATTACTTTTACCTTACTTTTATCAAACAAAAATCCATCAAACCCTAATTATTTTCCATTAAGGTCCTTAACATCAGGCTTGGACCACTAAAACCCTAATTTTCATATTACTATATCTTTTCTTTTCTTTTTCTCCAATTTAGGGTTTCTAAACTTGTTAATCAACATATTGAGTTAAAATCCCTAAACTTGTAATTCTATCATCAAAATAGGATAATAACCATCTAAATCAGTAAACAAGTTAACCATACTCGAATTAACCTAATTGCAAGACTAAGTATATCTTTTATCAACAATTAGGGTTTTTATCCACAAATTAATCCCTTTTCAATTCAAAATATACACTTGCAAATATATATAGATTTAGATGCCCAAACCATTTTTAGCATATTCCTCATATTTTTCCGATCATTTTTCATGTATTGACTTTTTGCATCTGAGTTTTCTATCACTAGATATGATTTTACCAAGATAATCCCTTTTTATCGATTTACAGACTAATTAGGAAATTCGTGGATCGCTCGATCCATGGTCTGTGGTCCACTGAGGATCCAACGGCCCTGGGCATGCGCACCTAAACTTAATGATCAGGTAGGTGAAAGACTGGACTGCCCTTACCCATTGTGAAGGTGTGGCGGGGCAGTTTAGTAATTCTTCGGTCCTTCTTCCTCGACCTCACGCGAGAGAGGCAGACTCCGATGGTCAACTTATGAGTTGACTTCGAGCAACTCTTCTCCTTTGCTCATGCCAGATGTGCAGGAAACTTCGCCTTCCCTTCTAGAACATGATGATGCCTCCAATTGCTTGCCCAGGTTGCGTCGCAACTATCCTCTTCTCATCGGACTCCGGCGCCGCTTTATGAGATATGGAGGTCGCGAGTTGTGAGTAACTGAGCGATTGCTCACACCAGTGCACTCCTCTCTTCCTTCCGCAGTGCTTGGGCTAGATTTTAGGGATGTTGGTTCCCTCCATAGCCCTCCCCTATATATAGGGCCGAGGCAAGGTTCCTGCCCAGTTGGGCGTTTCTTGAATTAGCAACTAAACCTCGTCAAACCAGGGATGAATCCCTTCGGGTTCAACTCCTAGATTCCATGGGATTATCAGCAAACTTTCCAACCCAGTAGATTGCAAGGAATCCAAGAGGGAAAGTCCCTCTATATCTCGCGGAAACACAGTCCCAGTGGGACTTAGTCAAAGGGCGTCCAATGTTGGATGAAGATCCAACGGACCATACTGCTTGCATTCTAAGCAAAGGAAAATATATATCATTATTTCAGAATTAAATCCCAAATTGCAAATAACTTGCAAAATCAATTTCTCCCAAACCATAACTCCTTTCTTTCTCAAATTTTAAGGAAAGTTTCATCTTGTCATTATCTAACTTTGTACGAAATTTGGGAAATAGATTGTAATGGATGAGGAGGATTACTTCTCTCCCAAGTAAATCATTAATTAATCCAAAATTAATTTATATTCCTATTCCTTTTGCCATTATCTTATTATTTTGGGTCTCTTGGACCTCAAGGAAACCCAAAGGCATGGATTCCCATATTGGAGAATATTGGTTTGCCTTTATCTTCTTTTAATTATCAATTTCTCATATTTCCCTTTTTATTAATAAATCCTTTATCCTTTTTAACTCTCTTTTCTTTTCAATTGGGCTTAGTGACCAATAAAGCCCACAATAAATCAAATAAGGCCATATCACACGAAATCTATTGCAAAACAAAGAAAAGGATCTCATTTATTCATTAAAAGAGAAATACTCTTTACATTATATTTTCAAGAAATTGAGGTTATAACATCCTCCCCTCCTTATAGGAATTTTGCCCTCAAAATTCAAACAATCAAACAAACAATCCAGTGTATGTTTTCTCCATGTCCACCTTCAGCTCCCATGTGGCCTCATCCTCTCCATGGTGCTTCCAAAGAACCTTTACCATCTCTATTTTCTTTCATCTGAGCTCTTTCACCTTGATATCTAGAATGCGCACAGGTGACTGAGGATAAGTCAGTTTCCCTTGAAGCTCAATAGGTTCAATGCTCAGCACATGGCTCGGATCTTGCACATATTGCTTCAGGTTAGACATGTGAAACACATCATGCATCATGCTATACTGAGGGGGTAACGCCAAATGGTATGCAACTTGACCAATCCATTCTAGCACCTCAAACAGACCCACGTATCGGGGACTCAACTTCCCGCTATTCTTGGCTATAGCTCGGAGCGGTCGGATTTTTAGAAACACATGATCTCCCATAGTGAAATGCACATCAGTCCACTTTGCATCAGCATATGACTTCTGTCGATCATGGGCTCTCTTCAGCATCTGCTTGATCAAAGCCACTTTATCAGCATACACTTGGAGCTCATCTGACCTCAACAAGGTCCTCTCACCCACATCATCCCAGTGAAGTGGTGATCGACACGGTCTCCCATACAAAGCTTTGTACGGAGGCATCTCGCTACTAGCTTGGTAGCTGTTGTTGTAGGTGAACTCTGCTAACGATAAGTATTGCTCCCATGAGCCACCCCAATCGAGCACACAAGCTCTCAACAGATCTTCTAATGTCTGGATCATCCTTTCTGACTGACCATATGTTTGGGGGTGATAAGTTGTACTAAACTTTAACCTTGTACCGAGTTCCTTTTGAACTTGCTTCCACAACTTGGAAGTAAACTTTGGGTCTCTATTAGAGATGATCGATCCTAGTACGCCATGCAAACACACCATCTCTCTGATGTACAACTCGGCTAGGTCTGTCACCTTAGCAGTGGTCTTTAGGGCGAGGAAGTGTGCTGACTTGGTAAGGTGATCTACCAAAACCCATATCGCATCATGACCTCTCCTGGTCTGGGGTAGACCCGCCACAAAATCCATGGTGATCTACTCCCATTTCCATTCTGGAATCTCTATCGCTTGTAAAAGCCCACTGGGTCGTTGGTGTTCAGCCTTCACCATCTGGCACGTAAGACAACTGGCCACCCATGACGCAATGTCTTTCTTCATTCCTGGCCACCAGAAAAACCGCTGTAGGTCCTTGAACATCTTAATAGTTCCTGGGTGCACTGTGTACCTGGATCCATGAGCCTCTTGCAAGATACGTCCCTTTATTGATGAATCCACTAGAACCCATATGCGATTCCCGAACCTGATTCCTCCGTCTACTCCTACGGATAGACGAGTCTGTGGCTTCATCATTAAACCTTTCATCTTGTCTAGCTCTCCACTGGAAAACTGTGCAGGTATGATCTCACTCAACAACTCGGATTGGATCTGTATATTAGCCAACTGAACTCGGTCCTCTAACGGTTGTGGAGTCCATTCCACAAGTTCCTCCAAACTCTTCCACTGACTGGACAAAACAGCTGCACACTGAAGCTGTTTCTGGCTCAATGCATTAGCCACAACATTCGCCTTACCAGGATGGTAGGCGATGGTGAAGTCGTAATCCTTCATGTACTCCATCCATCATTGTTGTCGTAGGTTCAGATCTCTCTGTGTCAGCAGGTATTTCAAACTCTTATGGTCGGTGAAGATTTCAAAAGTAGCACCGTATAGGTAATGCCGCCATATCTTCAAAGCATGGATGATTGCAGCTAGTTCCAGGTCCTGTGTCGGGTAATTCACCTCATTTGGCTTGAGCTGTCGGGAAGCATATGCAACCACATGTCGATCTTGTTCCAACACACAGCCAAGTCCCATCTTGGAAGCATCAGTGAATATCATGAAACCCTCATTACCAGAAGGTAGAGTCAACATAGGAGTGATGGTCAGCTTCTCTTTCATTTCTTGGAAGTGAGCTTCGCATAGGTCAGACCACACGAACTTCACATCCTTTCGGGTCAACATTGTTAGTGGTAGAGCAGTCTTGGAGAAATCCTTGATGAAGCGACGGTAGTATCCGGCCAACCCCAAGAAGATGTGAATCTCGGAGGGGTTCTTTGGTGCTGGCCAGTCTCAAATTGCAGATACTTTGGCTGGATCTACGACGATCATTCCTATGAGATGATGTGTCCAAGAAACATGACTCGATCCAACCAAAACTCACATTTCGAGAACTTTCCAAAAAACTTATGCTTTCTCAGGATATCAAGGACTCTACCCAGGTGTTCATGGTGTTGGTCTAGGTCATCCGAATACACTAAGATGTCATCTATGAACACTATCACAAAAGAGTCAAGGAAAGGATGGAACACACTGTTCATGAGGTTCATGAAGACACTTGGTGCATTGGATAATCCAAACGGCATGACCACAAACTCATAGTGGCATAACGGGTTCTGAAAGCCATTTTGGGTATATCCTCACTCCTTACTCTCACTTGGTGGTATCCTGATCTCAAATTGATCTTGGAAAAGACTCGAGACAATTTGAGTTGGTTGAACAAGTCATCTATTCTAGGCAAAGGATACTTATTCTTAATGGTTTCCTGATTGATCATCCGATAATCAATACACATTCGAAGCAACCCATCCTTCTTTTTTACAAAGAGGACTGGTGCTCCCCATGGTGATGTACTGGGTCGGATGAACCCCTTATCCAACAACTCTTGCAACTGGGTTTTCAACTCAAGCAACTCAGCAGGGGCCATTCTATAGGGTGCCTTAGATACAGGGTTAGTCCCAGAAGCTAACTCAATCACGATGTCTACCTCCCTCTCAGGGGGAATCCCTGGTAGATCATATGGAAACACATCCACGTACTCCCAAACCACCTCTATGTCCTCTAAGGATTGCCCCTTAACCTCGAGTATGGTAACTATGGCTAGGTAGGCTCGACAACCCTTGGATAGCATCCGTTCAACTTTTAAAGTGGATAAGTAAAGACTGGTTGTCACATCTTTCCTTCCTCGAATGGTGAAGTGTGGATAGCCGGTTTTCCTAATGAGAATCTTCTTCTCTCTACAGTCAATCTGGGCCCTATAGGTGGAAAGGCAGTCCATACCGATGATTACATAAAAATCATTCATAACAAGGAGGATGAAGTCAGTGGGAAGCTCATGGTTCAGATACTTAACTAGAAACATAGGGTTTTTTTTAAAAGAGAGGTATAAATACGACCACTCGGGGTTGTGACATCCAAAACATGACCCAAATCCTTGATATCCAAACCAAGCATAGTTGCCAGATTTCTCGAAATAAAAGTATTAGTAGAACCAGAATCAAAGAGTGCTTTTACATTATGTCCCATGACTTCCAGCAAGCCTACATAGTTATTCCATATCAGAAAGCTACTACATGGTCTACTGAACTAAAAGGAAAACTCTATGGGTTATTACCCTCAATCAACTTATTAGCATTCACTCGAGCTTCTTCATTGTCGATGGCAAACACTCTAGTTTGTCTCCTCTCTCCAGCTAGAGGTGCTCCAGCTGGTGCTCCTACTATGGGTGCTGTAGCTACTGGCTGTGCTTCCACATGATGTGACCACAAAGGTCCTCTTGGGTTAGGATGAGGGCAGTTGGCGATGAAGTGTCCTTCTTGTTATATCTGAAACACACCTTCTTCTCAAAGCGACACTTCCCAGGATGTGCCCGTCCACAGGTGTGACACTGCTGGAGGCGACCACGGGGCTTGCCTTTGTGCCCATGCTTGTTCTTGTTGTGGTTGCATCCTTGTCCCTTCCTGTGTTCATTCCTCTGCCCTTGAGCTCATTTAGTGAAACCCAAGTACCCTCTGGATTGGTTCTGTGCAGGCATCACTGTCCTCTCCATGTCTAAGGCGGTGTTGTAGGCTTCGACGAAGGTCTTTGTCTTACTAGCCATCACATGAGGCTTGATGGCAGAGTGTAGATGTTCCATGAAGTGGTCCACCCTCCTCTCTTCATCCATCATGTGTCCAAAGCGTTCCAGGAGGCGGAACTTATGACCAAAGTCCGCAACCAAAGAGCTTCCTTGAGTCATGCTGATGAACTCTCTTTCTTTCTCTTTCTTTGCTAATATGGGGAGGAATTTGGCGGTGAAGATGGTCTTGAAGTCATTCCATGCCATCGGCTCCTCACTTAGGTCTCTTCCCGTGATATGGTTCTCCCACCATATCTTGGTTGCACCTTCCAAAAGGTGAGTAGCAAACAGAACCTTCTTATTTGGCTGTACCTCGAGCATACAGAACCCATTCTCGACTGCAAGAAGCCAAGCTTCGGCCTTGTCGACTACTTCAGACTTGTCTTCTCCCCATAACTTCTCGACGTTCAGCTTGACGAAGTCTAGGATGGTGGCCCCAAGTCAAGGACGAACTGGAAGTGGCTCACCATTCTCAGCTCTAGCTATGTCCCTAAGGGCCAGGGCACAAATAGCCTCAGTTAGTTGCTTTTGTTGTTCCATCCAAACTGCATTTGTTGTATGAACCACCATGGCTGGTTCTGGACCACCAGGCTGGTCCTCCTCCATTTGGGATTCCTCTTCATGCATCTGGTATTCCTCATATTCTGGTCCTTCCCCTTGCTCTCGGTTGATGCCAAGCATTGGTTCAGGGTTGGGAGCCTCATGCACAACTTCTTCAGGCCTCTTTCTTTTCTTAGAGGTCTCTCCACCATGGTTCCGCTTCCTCTTCTCAGAGGATCCAATCTCCTTACGGGGTGGTCCACCATCACTGGTGGAAAAAGGGATAGCCACGACTTTAGTACGAGCCATATGTACAAACACACCAAAAAGACTTTTAGTTTTCCTTTAAACTAATTACACTTATGTCAATGACATCTTACTTACGTATCTTTTATTAATTTGGTGGAGGATCCCTTAAACCTTATCAACCTTAACCCATACCACATGAGGGTGAGGAAGAGAGAGAAAACCCTAATCCTTACAATCCTTAAGAGAAAATTGAGTTGAGGAGAGATGAGTAAGATGAGAGAGTCCTAAAGGTATCTTATTTTGAGTCATATCCTAAGACATCGGCCAGGCAGTCACACAATCTGGGAGTCCTCGTATTCTGACCAGCGGTGCGGAGGAAATGCTTGCTAGCCCCCAGAAGTGATCCTTTTCTAGACACCTCAGTCTTTCAGACACTCCTCTAATAACTCCACCGGTTCTATGGAATTTGTAAAATATAATAATTATTAATGATTAGATGAAGAACCTACGCTATGATACCAATTGTAACGACCCCGCCCCCGGTAACCCCCAATTAAGGGAGACCCGATGATCAGAGCCGTTTTCAATTAACAGGATCAAAGGTTCAACATATAATCAACAATAATTATGAAATTCTACTGACTATACTGAAATTGGGTACAAAAATTAAAACTTTACTTACCTTTTTAAAACATGGAAATCTAACTATCCACAGCTTTAATAACTCTATCTAATCCTCCTTGCACTTTATTTCTTACTTTCACGATGTGTCACTTTACTGTTTGTGTTTTCAGGATTTTACCTAAAACGCCGATAAACAATATGTGGGGGCAACCAAAATTTCACAATTAAGCCTAACAATTTAAATATTGCAATCAAGATAATTAGCAAGTCAATTTACATTTTCCATGTGCCCACCGCTTTTGCCCTAACCCTGGAATTGACTTAAGGCCACCTTCTCAATCCTGAGCTTGGTGCCTGGGAGTCACCTCTCATGGTGCTCCATAGTCATGCCTCATTGACCACCTTCTCATTCCCGAGCTTGGTGTCTAGGGTCACTTCTCATGGTGCCCATTGGTCTACCATCATGGGCCTGACCTTTATGGCATCTTCCATCAGGGAGGCATGTAGGTGCGGGAATTACACATTTAATTTAAATTGTGATAGTCATAGTCACTTTATAATTGCAATATGAACATCCAAACAGTTTAGTTGCATTCAATGCGATTAAACATCCGGGAACCCGTCGGGAAACTAAAGCGGTTATTCATAATTGACCACATACCTGTAAAGCAGACTTGAATGCAGAAATTACCAACCAATCAGGATTCAAGAAAGCACACACACATTTATTCCTGAAAAATACATCCAATTTCCCTATCATTAATTTTGTCATCATGATCTATCACTCCTAGTTGTCTTCTAGGGTTATTATTCCTTTTTAGGGTTTCACTTCCTTTTTATTACTTTTACCTTACTTTTATCAAACAAAAATCCATCAAACCCTAATTATTTTCCATTAAGGTCCTTAAGATCAGGCATGGACAACTAAAACCCTAATTTTCATATTACTATATCTTTTCTTTTCTTTTTCTCCAATTTAGGGTTTCTAAACTTGTTAATCAACATATTGAGTTAAAATCCCTAAACTTGTAATTATATCATCAAACTAGGCTAATAACCATCTAAATCAGTAAACAAGTTAACCATACTCGAATTAACCTAATTTCAAGACTAAGTATGTCTTTTATCAACAATTAGGGTTTTTATCCACAAATTAATCCCTTTTCTATTCAAAATATACACTTTTGCAAACATATACAGATTTAGATGCCCAAACCATTTTTAACATATTCCTCATATTTTTCCGATCATTTTTCATGTATTGACTTTTTGCATCCGAGTTTTCTATCACCAGATATGATTTTACCAAGATAATCCATTTTTATCGATTTACAGACTAATTAGGAAATTCGTGGATCGCTCGATCCATGGTCCGTGGTCCACTGAGGATCCAACGGCCCTGGGCATGCACGCCTAAACTTAATGATCAGGTAGGTGAAAGACTGGACTGCCCTTACCCGTTCTGAAGGTGCGGCGGGGCAGTTTAGTAATTCTTCGGTCCTTCTTCTTCCTCGACCTCGCGCGAGAGAGGCAGACTCTGGTGGTCAACTTACGAGTTGACTTCGAGCAACTCTCCTCCTTTGCTCACGCCAGATGTGCAGGAAGCTTTGCCTTCCCTTCTCGAACACGATGATGCCTCCAATTTCTTGCCCAGGTTGCACTGCAACCGTCCTCTTCTCGCCGGACTCCGACACCGCTTTTTGAGATATGGAGGTCGCAGGTTGTGAGTAACTGAGTGATTGCTCTCACCAATGTACTCCTCGCTTCCTTTCGTAGCACTTGGGCTAGCTTTTAGTGATGTTGGTTCCCTCCATAGCCCTCCCCTATATATAGGGCCGGGGTAAGATTCCTGCCCAGTTGGGCGTTTCTTGAATTAGCAACTAAACCTCGTCAAACCAGGGATGAATCCCTTTGGGTTCAACTCCTGGATTCCATGGGATTATCATCAAACTTTCCAACCCAGTAGATTGCAAGTAATCCAAGAGAGAAAGTCCTCTATATCTCACGGAAACACAGTCCTAGTGGGACTTAGTCAAAGGGCGTCCAACGTTGGATGAAGATCCAACGGACCATACTGCTTACGTTCTAAGCAAATGAAAATATATATCATTATTTCAGAATTAAATCCCAAATTGCAAATAACTTGCAAAATCAATTTCTCCCAAACCACAACTCCTTTCTTTCTCAAATTTTAAGAAAAGTTTCGTCTTGTCATTATCTAACTTTGTACGAAATTTGGGAAATAGATTGTAATGGATGAGGAGGATTACTTCTCTCCCAAGTTAATCATTAATTAATCCAAAATTAATTGATATTCCTATTCCTTTTGCCATTATCTTATTATTTTGGGTCTCTTGGACCTCAAGGAAACCCAAAGGCACAAATTCCCATATTGGGGAATATTGGTTTGCCTTTATCTTCTTTTAATTATCAATTTCTCATATTTCCCTTTTTATTAATAAATCCTTTTTCCTTTTTAACTCTCTTTTCTTTTCAATTGGGCTTAGTGACCAATAAATCCCACAATAAATCAAATAAGGCCATCTCACACGAAAACTATTGCAAAACAAAGAAAAGGATCTCATTTATTCATTAAAAGAGAAATACTCTTTACACTATATTTTCAAGAAATTGAGGTTATAACACACATCATGAGATTAGATTAAGGTTTTAAGTATCTAATTATGCTAAGCAAGCAAGATAGACCATAAAGCTAGGTTAGGGGTCTTACACAAAGAATCCAACTTTGGAGTCAATTTTTCCTTTTGGAAAACTTTAATACGTGAACCACCCCATTTGAGGGAAAGTATATTTCTTCATATTAATGCTTTCATTTATTATTTATTAAACAATTTTTTTGTGTAACTCTCTCTTGACCAAACCTATCCTTTAGAAAAATCTTGAAGGATAGATCTGTATTCCTCAATTTAATAATTTTGTACAACTTACCCCAAATTAGTGAGTATTCCCTATATCTTGTATATAAGCCTTAAACTTATTGTGTTATTGGATAAAAATCTTATATTTGAAGGTGAAAAACATCCTAGTGCACAACAATCTAATAAGAGGAGTTTAAAAAAGACCATAATAAAAAGGATTATGAGGTAAGAGATTGTATGATTAAGGGGAAACCATAATTTATTTAGGTTTGGGTTCATTACAACACTCCACCCCTTGAAGAGGATTTCCTCCTAGAAATCCAAACATCCTAACTTAAGAGTCCACAAAATATTTCTATATCGTGAGTATAGTTTTAATGTATATATTGGTTCATGTTTACAAATATGTCTCTACTCGAGTCTCCTAGGCAATTTAGTTATATCGAGATGCCATTGTTTTGAGAAAAAGCACAAGATTTAGCTAATGTGTTTGCAGTCAAGCATAGTTACCAGTTCGATACTCTTAAGGAATAAGGATTTGGGACCAACCATAGCATAATCACAAAAGGTGACTTAACCAATCTGCACATAGCTACAACTTCTCCTCTAAAACTACTCCTAGACTTGAGGTTTAGGATTTTCTAGGGTTCTGTACATGCATACTCAGAAAGGTGGTGTCTTGGTCTATTAAAACTTTGATGAGAAAAACCCTACAAAGTAGAAAATGGTGCCAAAAACAAAGTGAGGCTAGGGAACCAACAAAACCTATTGAAAATATTATTGACATAGTATTGGTTTTATATGAAATTACCTCCATTTACTCCAACAAACCTAGATCACAAATCATAGGTGTGTCCCACACACCTCCCCATAGGGGGTCCTGGATCCTACTGATTGTTGTTGTCTCTTTGTTGCATAGCTGGTCTAACATGGCAAGTTCTTCTTGATGTTGAGGTGATATTGTCATTGTATGTTCAACAATCACTACGAAAACTCCTCGGTTTTAACCTGCTAAATAGGTTGTCAACTTGATGCAAGACCAAATCAAATAAGTATAGATAGGTATCTTTCCCTTGATATGGAAAAAGGAGAATGGTTGAGTTTCAAATCCAATTGTGAGGAAAATACATAAAAGTCTAGATTGAGAAGGGTTGATTAAAACTAAGACCATAAATAAATGCCTAAAATAAAAATCAACTAATCAAGATGGGAAAATTGGAGGTCTAGAGGATCACCACCAAAAACCACATTTCTACTCAACCAATCAATTACTAAGGTCCAATGATCAAATTAGGACCATGTGGATTGTGTCCTTATGGAGCACAATCACACAAGGGTCAGACTTTCTATACACATGTTCATCCCAGCATTTATTGATCCTTACCCAACCGTCCAACACATGACTATCCAAGGTCACATCAAGAAACATGTCATTTCAAACCGATGTTCAAACCCATGGATCAGGTGGTTGCATCACCATGCTTTATAACAAATATAAGATTAGAAGGACAAAAAAGAAGATAATCACAATCAAGTGATTATAGTTTCATTCTTATGAGTATCCATGGTCATATCACTCTGTTAGAGTATAGCATATCATCCAATAACCAAGTATAAATAGAGAGAAACATTCTTTCAATGGAGCAAGAGAATCGATTATATTGAATAAAAATGGCTGTGGGGCTACTCCCCATGCCCTAGAACAATCTACTCGACATAATGAAACTATAAGGAATGCAAACTAAAATGATATCCAACATGATACAAGATGCGTTCTACAACTAAAATCTAGATCTACAAGCTAAGACTGGATTCCCTTTAATTATGGAGTCCCCCCTCCTTTTATAGGGGAAGGAGGGGTGGAAACCCTGAAAAGGGGAGATAAAAAGACTTGTCGGAGGCTATTGAAATGGCTACTCATGGATGGTGAACCGACCGACTCACTACCTGAACTGCCCATTTCGGATGTGGAAGGGTGCGCACTAAGGGTAGTGCTCAAAACCCTAGTCAAAGAGGTGACTGTGCCATTTGACCCTTGCTTCATTTCCCAGGAATGCGAGTCGACTGGTTCAAACTTGAAATGTCAGTTGCGGGATTGTGAGTCAATTAGGCCGGGATATGGAATGCCCATTTAGATTGCTTGGCCGGTCGTTTAAGGGAGTGAGCGAAAAGATGAGTGACTTGGTGGAACAATCAATTGGAACTCTAAATGGAGCAATCTGCATGAGTGAACTGATTCGTTCATGGATGAACTCGTCATTTGGAGTTTAGAGAAGGTGTTCCCTTTTTTCTATTGAGATGACCATTTGGGTAGATGAAATGGTCTCCTGGGAGGTAGAGAATGGAATTCCACGACTCTGATTCTCGGGTCTTATGGATGTTTGAAATAATGTGAATGTTTTTTAACAAAAGCCTATATAAATCAAGTCAAAACTCCAATTTAGGAAATAAAAGTTAACTAATATAATCTATGATAAAACTATTCGATAGCTAACTATTTATTATCAAATAAAAAAATGTATAATAAAAGGTGATGGTTTTGCACACATCAAAATACCCTGGACTTAAATCTTTGGTTGTCCTCAAGAAACAACAAATACAAATAATTCAAATTTTTACTAGAAACATATCTATCCTCACCCTCATAGCATTACTTGCTCCTTACCTCCTTTCTTGGCCAAGTGACCCAATCTCCTAGAAACATGGAACACAAAATTCCAATTTCCTAGTAAAACATGTTTCATGACTTGTTTCTATATCAAGACTTTGTAAGAAACAGACTTAATCTTACTTTACTTTGACACTCCCACTTTTTTTTGTGAGAATTGGACATGAATATGATGAATGAAGTATGGAAGAAGATGATCTCTCCTCTATTTGAGTTGGGATCTTTTATTCATGGACTGCAGTTACATTGACCCTATTTTTCAGTGTGCTCTTATGGCATCTTTTAATGGTACACCCCTATTGATATGGAAGAATGGAGATGGGGGAACACATGCCACCCCGGACTTGGGGTTGGGCATGGGGGAATTTTGATTTTTCTTTATAAGAAGATGGTGCAGGGAAGTTATTCCTGTGCTTTCAAACATACATTTTTTTTGCAGAGTGTCATCGCATCAATTTGATTCTTGTTGTCACTACATCATACAAGAGATATGAAAATCTAATATACATATTTTAAGAATAGAAAAAAATTAATGTTTGGTTCTGATCGATTCGATATGGCTTGCCAACATTTCCAAGTAGTGAAAATTTTTGGGGTCCTAGGTGACATGGTGTTTTCTAATCATGAAAATTTCTACATTTTTTGCAGAGAAGATTTACTAAATGCAAGGGGGTACAATGATACAAAATATATTGATATTAATCGACTAGATAAAGGCCGAAGCTAAAGGATTTTTTTTGAGAAAAAATAAAAATAAACTAAGTAACATAATGGAATTGCAAAAATTTTAAGATAGAGTGGGTGGAATGCGTATGTACCACCCACCTCCACCCCAGACTTAAAATTTTGTTTTCCCAAGAAAAACTTAAATCTAGGATGGAGGGATGAGAAGGGTAGGAACACTGAGGGAAATGGTATCTCAAAGAATGTCCAACTAAATGGAATATGTATAAGGGTTGGGATCTTGATCGTTGGGGATTCATAGTATACCCAATGATTGGGTGGTTGTGGAATCTCAAATAGGCATTCATATTTCCTTTTGCCTCACAGTCCCTCTATTAGGATCTATAGATCTTCCTTCGAAATTTAAGGTAGTGTTGGAGATAGATGAGGATTGAGGGATATTGGTGGGTGCACGACGGGTAACATGTATAATGTCACTTGTATAAAATCATACAAAGGATCTGGCTCTAGTTTCCCTCCATCATATTGATCTTCATATGGTGGAATTAATGCTAATATAAACAGAACAAAAGGATTTCAATCAACATCAAAAGTATATTTTCTCTCTTAAAAACCATGCAATCAACATTGGGATAAGTCAGATTCATTGTTGATGTAGCATTCATCTCTAGTTCCTCTATGTAAGATGTTCCCAACGCTTTCGGAGGGATAAAAATAGGGATATCATTGTTGCAAAAAATGAAAGGGGGAATGTGGAATTCTTCTAAGAGTGGTATCTCCCCTTCTAGATTATAAATATGTGAAATAGGAATTGGATGTGATAGAGTGTGGGGAAATGTTATGTCATTGGGTGGAGGTGGCCCATTACCCTGGATAGATTCAACCATAGGGGATTGATCATCAATAACATCTCGATTATTGTCAATGATGGTAGGAGCTGTTGGATATTCAACATAAAGCTAACTCTCACACTGTGACTTTTCATACTCTAGTATAAAGCTTCTAGGGAAAAGGTAGGAATACCAACATCCTCATCGTATGAAGTGTAAAGATGGGTTTGGGGTTTCCCAGATTTACATTTAGTAACAAGATATATCCAATCCCAACTAGATAATTTAATAATTGCAATAAAAATTTAGCCATGAAATTAAATCCTAAGGGATTTTTGGATAATCAATATAAAAATAGCCAAACAGTGGAAATGTCTAACATTTGTCTCCAAGATAAAAGGTTCACTCCAAGAGCTTATTACATGGCTAAATATGGATATAGAATCAAACTAAGGCCCACCGAGGGCAATCTGGCCATCTCTCTTTCTATTCCTCAAAGGCAACCTCCTGGTCTTGGGTATCAAGTCTCGTCCTTAGCTACCTCCTGCTCTGGGTAATTAGAATACCTTGAAGGACAAGAAACACGAAAGATATCAACAATTGTTGATATGTACTACAATTGTAATTTGGGTGTAGCAAGAGAGAGACAAAAGGAAAGATACGATACAAATGGTAGAAAAATCAAATAAGAACAATTAGAGAGAAAATAGAGGCATAACAAAGATATTAAAAAATATATTTATGAGGCATTTCAACGGTAATTCTTGTAGTCAATAGTTTAACTTGCCAATAATAAAATTTGTAACAACACATAAGTATGTAGCAAGAAATATAATGTGAACAACCTGACTAGTAACATCTCGCTATATGGACAACGACAACTGCACCACCACAAATTACCAATTTAGGGACTAATACCTAGGGAGTATGTGCAACCATGGCCTAATATCCCCGATTTAGAGACTATGCTCAAGGAATGTGTGAAACTAAGGCAAAAAAACCCTGATTTAGGGACTCTATGCCCAAGGGATACATGCAACTAAGGTCTAATAACCCATCATATGTTGAACTATACTAGGCAAGTGTCACTATTGCTCGTAAAATAGGATATGTCTAGTAGTAATAAGTCTTGGTAATTAATTCAATGTCGAGAGTAAGCCATAAGGCATTTAAATACAAGAATATTTCCAAGAATTAAGACATGCATCAGAGTTTAAAGTTAGACAAAATGTTTAAATTGAATTGTAAGATAATGTGAAAGTATTATATGATTTAAAATAATTGATCATGCCTCATTCCAAGAAGAAAAATTATCAAAGAGAAAAAGTGTCAAAAGAGGTGATTAATGCGCAAACACCTCAAGTGAGAAGTACATACCTACAAGATCACAATGTAACTGTAGGGGCCCATTTTAATTCATACAATTACCTTGTCCTCCTAGAAATATATATTTCATATTAGTTGCATTAAACATGTGTCAAATCCTAATATAGATGTATGTACTATGGTAAACCCAAATTCAAACACTAATAGGCTCTTAGATTTATTGATATAATTTCTGAGAGACATGATTGGAATGGTAGTCCTCGACAATATGAGGTTTTACAACCCAACTCAGTTGTCAAAAAGATGAGTTTGGATAAGTATTATTTATAAGATAAGCAGAACACATAGATCATCATGTCATAAGTAAAACATCATGATAGTTACCTTATATAAACGAGGAATGATAAGTCATATCTTAGGTTCAATATATTATATATACATAATCATTTTAAATGGGAGTTCACTACATCTTTTTTTAGATTTACGAGAGAACCACCCCTGCAGAAGCGCCACATTCGTGACCCCCCCCCAGGCGGCGTAAACTCTTGGGTCCCTGGGCGTCCCGCAAACCCAGAAACTATTTAAAGCGCACAGTTGGCCGGCCTGCACGAAGGGTAAACACTTCAGGGGCGACCGCTGGGTATCGAACGCGGGTCCCTTCCTGAGGGGGCCCGTGCCCGAACCACCTGAACCACTCCCCCCCCTCCCCCGGCCTTTATATAAACGAGGAATGATAAGTCATATCTTAGGTTCAATATATTATATATACATAATCATTTTAAATGGGAGTTCACTACATCTTTTTTTTTTTTTTAGAGTAGTAGAGTGTTTCACAAAATATCAATTCCTATTATTTAGGAAATGCAACTAAGGGTTAATTAGATAGATTTGATGCAAACGAAGGATTAGATCTAATCAAAATGGTTATAATTATATGTCTAGCCAGATGTAAAGAAATATGTGTAGGCAATGGTTGTGCATAAACCAAAAGGAAATATGAACTAATGGGTTTCTACATACCAATCATTAAACAGATTATGCATGACCTATAGCAGGTCTGCTAGGTTTTGCAGAACTACAAGGTACAACGAAGAGCTTAAGAGAAGTGCGCTAGGGAGAAGGTAAACTAGATCTATATAGATACCTCTTATGATCCTTGAGCAGATGTTAAAGGGATTACTGTCCTCGGATATTGAGAGCAAACTTCTTCAATGCAGTTGCCGGTCAGCAACACCAACACCTTGTATATACCGCACTACTTTAAGTCTTAGGGAGGTAGGATGGCTGGAGTTGGTTGTTGAGATGATGGTGGAAGCATTGTGCTGTAAAGATCGCTTGTGGCAGCGCTGATCTATAGTAGCCTGTTGCCTGCCTCTCGAAGCGGTGGTGGCGATGTTGTTCTGCAGTAGTTGGCTGCTTGACACTCACAGATTATGGCAACAATGCCTGCTACTCTCTACAGCAGGTGGGTGTCGTCGGGGAGCAGAACGCGCGTGTAGGACAGTGGGCGATGCTGCACCTGTTGTGTGCCACCCGCAGGTGCTGGTGCTGCTGTCCTCTGTAGCAGGGTGATGCCGCAGTAGAGATAAAGGGGAAGGGAGGCGCCGCCAGGGGATGTAAGCGCTGAGAAGAAGAAGAAGGTGACAACACCTAGGGTTGTCTGCTGGGCATTATCTAGAAGCAGAAGGGGGCGCAGTGCCTAGGCGTTTTGGAGCGATAGTTGTGAGGAGAAGAGAGTGGGCGGAAAGGGAAGAAATAAAGGAAAGGGAGGCGGAAGGAGAAAACGAGACGGATGGGGAGAAGGCGGCAGAAAGAGAGATGGCGCAACGGCTGGTAGCCGGTGGAAACACGCACGTGCGTTAGCGGAAGGGAGGGGAAGAGCGCAGCGTTGAATTGGAAAAGGAAAGGACAATTAAATGTAATTAATAGAAAGTTAATAGAAAAGTTTGGGGAATTAATTGGATGGTCAAACAAAGTCAGATTTAGACAGAGGTAGATTAGATCTAGAAGTATCCAAATAAAATTTTAGTCATTTTTTTGAATAAATTAGACCAGTAATTAGTATTCGCTTTAATTAAGCATTTTATGACCAGAAAAGGGTATAACAATCTATCGGTCCTTTAATAGGATATCAAAAGCTGATGTTAAAGGTAAATTACTCCAAATAATTGTTTTGAATAAATTTTAAAATAATCATATTAATTATTGAGAATGTATTTAATTTATTCTAACGACTAACAAGTTTAAATGTACTTGTTAAAAAAATGTATATGTGTAAATATTAGAATTACCTGAAGCTCGCTATGCTACATGAAGACTGTTATTCTTTGGTCAAGGCTATCTCTGTTAGGTCAGACGTACATGAAATAAACATAGGATAATCATTGTCATCATCGGGAAGAACCATCTTAGACTGGTCGAACTTCTTGGGGGTCTTTGTGATTGGGCCTCTAGTAAAGTAGCTAATAGAGCCTGTCAATTTTCTAAAATCTCATATTGCTCCACTATTATTTTCTCCAAGGCTCTAATTTGTTCATCCTGTTGGGGTGTACATTGATTTTTACAATAAGGTTCATACCTCCCAAAATTTTGTTGGTGATCCTCACAATACCCCCTATAATGATCTTGGTCATAGCACCTCTCATATTGATTGTGGCATTGATCATAATAATCTTCAAAAGTTTGGGGATTGTAATTTTTACTACATCCACCTTGGTGGGAAGACTTTACATTACAAGGTGTCGCATAATATGAGGGGACACATTAGGGCAGTCTTGATCTTCTGATCGAGATTCTAGAAAAGTAGCCATAAATGCATGTCGAGTTCGTAATGTTTCCTGCGATTCAACTACTATCCTTTCCAGGGCACTAAGCCACCCGTCTTGTTGAGGATTGTATTTAGTTTCACAATTATATTCATATCTCCAAGGTTTCATTGGTCATATCCCCCATTAGAATATGGATAAAGGTAGCATGGTTCCTTATAACGACCCTTGGGGAATTGTAGGTTAGAATTTACATCATACTGACCAGAATGGGGGACTCAGGATTATATAAGGTGCTACCATAATTAGGAAACATATTAAGATAGTTCAGTGATGTATGGTTGTAATGACCACACAATGGGATTTGTGAATCTTAATATGTCAATTACTCCATTTTGAAAGCTTACTCTTTTTCCAAGAGAAGAAAATTACAAAAAGAATCTAGAAAAAACTAAAAATTATGGAAAGAACTAAAACAAGATAAGGGTTAGTCAGTAATTATAAGGAACTAAAAAAATTACAAGGGTAAGCTTAAGAAATTATGGAACAAGACTAAAAATTGCAATAAGTAAACTAAAAAGATGTATTGCTAGAATGGAAACTCAGAAGAAGGACGAGATATACTACTAGAATGGATCTTGATAGACAAAATAAATTACAAAAATTTAAGAAAGAAAACATAAAACAAAATTACAAAATAATTCTAACAGTTATACAAGTTGTAGAAATATGAAAAAAATTATATACATGAAATACAAGCAATCATATTCAAATCGTCCTCGACAACGATGCAAAATTGATGTTTGTCATTATACACACAACAATCACTAGGAAAAGTCCTAGAGTTTAACCTTCTAAACATATTGTCAACTTGATGCAAGCACCATATCAACTAAGTATAGAGAGGTATCAATCCTTAGAGATGACAAAAAGAAAATGGTTGAGTTTTAAAACTGATTATGAGAATAAGAAATAAAAGTATAGATTGAGAAGGGTTGACTAAAACTAAGAACAAAAATAAAGTGCTGAAATAACAATTAACTAATCAAGATAGAAAAATTAGGGTCTAGAGGATCTCCACAAAAAATCATGTTTGCACTCAGCCAATCAATTACTAAGATCCAATGATCAAATCAGGACCATGTGAATTGCGTCCTTACAGAGCACAATCACACAAGGGTCCGACTTTCCGTAAACTTGTTGGTCTTGACATTTATGGACCCTCACCCAATCGTCCAACATGCTACTATCTGAGGTCATATCAAGAAACATGTGATGTGAACTGATATTCAAACCCATGGATCATGTGATTGCGTCACCACATGTTATAACAAATATAAGATTAGAAGGATGAAAAGAAGATAATTACAATCAAGGGATTATAGTTTTGTTCTTATGGGGATCCATGATCATATCACCCCATAAGAGTATAGAAGATCATCTAATAACCAAGTATAAATAGAGTGAAAATATTCTTCCAATGGATCAAGAGAACTGATTATATTAAATAAAAATAGGCTATGAAGCTACTCCCCATGTCCTAGAAGAATCTACTCAGACGTAATGGAACTACAAGGAATGCAAACTAAAATGAGATCCAACATGACACAAGATGTGATCTACAACAAAAAAATGGATCTACAAGCTAAGACTAGATGACCTTTTCATGTGGAGTCCCCCCTCCTTTTATAGGGGAAGGAGGGGTGGAAATCTTGAAAAGGGGATATAAAAAGACTTGGCCAGTGGCTGCTGAAATGGCCGCTAGAGGATGGTGAGCTGACCGATTCACCACTTGAACAACCCATTTTGGATGTGGAATGGCACGGGCTGAGGGACGCGATTAAAACCTTAGTCAAAGAGGTGGCGGCGTTGTTTGTCCCTTGCTTCATCACAAAGAAATGTGCGCCAGCTGTTTCCGACTTGAAACGTCCTTGACGGGCTTCTGGGCCGATCAGGTCAGGCAATGAAACGCTCATTTGGGATTTTTGATTTGTTGTTTTACGGAGCGAGTAAAAAGATGAGTTGCTTGTGGAATAGCCAATTGGAATGGAGAAATCTACATTAGTGAACCAGTCAGTTGGATTTTAAAGTCGGCATTCCCTTTTTGCTATTGAGTTGACCATTTGGGTAGATGAGATTGTCATTTGGGAAGTAGATAGTAGAATTTGAAGCTTTTGATTCTCAAGTCTTTTGGGTCTTTGAACAGGAAGGATGGGGGATCACGGGGGAAGTGGCAATGGCACTGGCGATGGGGGCCACGACCAAGAGAACAGATGTAGGAGTAGAGAGGGAAGGAAGGGGGATCTGGACAAGAGCAACGGAAGGAAGAAAGACCCCAATAAGGGGCCCGGTGAAGGCGGTGAAGATAGAGTTAGGGTTACGATACCCATGTTAGGGATTAAATTTCAATTTTCTAGGATGAGGGGCTCATCCGACGTCGACAGACGTGATTCAGAGATGAGGGATTTGAACTTGCATGCTCACAATCAGACTGAAGTACAAGACTTTCTTGCTACACAGATGTACCAAAGAAACGAGAGTAATGCATCAATGACGGAAACCCTAATGACACATCACCCCTCTTTTAGTGCAGTGGTTGGAGGTACTAACAGATAGGGCAATACTAATTCCTCCGCATATGTGTTTTTCTTGGAGAAGCTTTTTGAAGATAGCCTGAACGACAACATTGTGGAATCGACTCTGGAAGAAGGAAATCCGGCCATCTACATAGAGCCGGAAGAGGAGGAGGATCTGATACGCCCTTGGATGTACACAATGGTTATCCACCTATTGGGGGTGGACGTTGGTTTCATGACAATGAGGGATAAGATAAAGCTTCTTTGGAACCCTAAAGGCAGATTCAATATGTACGAGTTAGACAAAGGCCACTACGTCATACAACTTTCTTGTAGGGACGATTATGATGTTTCCATGACCGGGGGACCTTGGAAGCTATTCGCCTTGCTGTATGGGACTGGTTCCCAACCTTCAAACTGACAGACATGATGCTGAGATAGGTCGTCATATGGGTGTGTGTCATGGACCTGCCATTACACCTATATGTAAACACCATCTTTGAATATACTGGTCTGGCACTAGGAAGACTAATTAAAGTCAACAACCACACTACCTTAAGGACTAGAAGTAAGTCCGTAAGGCTAGCCATAGAAGTGGACACAACCAAGAACCTGTGCCTGATGATTTTGGTCAATGGGATAGAATACATGGTTGAATACTAAGTGACACCTGAAACATGTTCTTATTGTGGGAAGATAGGGAATCAAGAGAAATTCTATAGAACTAAACAGACTGACCACTCTGGAGATGTTGTGAATATGCAAAGATCTGACAACACTGAACAAATTGCAGCACGGGAGGCTAGCTGGAAATTCCAAAAAGGCAACAGACACAAGCCATGTCGCTTTACTAGACCCAAGGGACAAAATGGATGTACTAGGGATAATACTACTACTAATAACTGATTTGAGAACCTAGAACACGAAGTAACACAGGAAGACGGAAATCACACCAGAGCTACTACCAATATAGAAGAAGACTCAGAAAAAAATAATGAATCGAATGAGAAGGGGACAGAGAGAAACATGAAAGTGTGGATGCCAAAGAAAACAGTGGAAACTATGGCACAAAAGAAAGAAGTCCAGTGGAACATTACTAATGAGAACATCCAACAATCCAAGGAGAAAGTTATAGCACCCAAGACTGGAGAGATAGATGAAAACCACAAAGTAGTCAACCCAGCAATCAACAAAGTCATAAACAAAATGGAAGAGGATAGTACAGACAAAGTCATTGTCATTGAAGAGGAAGATGCTACTAAAGAACCCTCTGAGGTACGTGTGGAGAAGAACGGACAACCAAGACAGACTGATACACAAATGGGAGAGCAACTGATGGACCAATCCAAGATGGATGAAGATGCAAACACATACAATAGGCATCCCGGGGCATACTCAGATGAGCGTAACAATACACCCCACCCTCTCCACTCAGGAAGAAAAATAAAAGGAAATGGGGAATAAATAAAAACTACGAGGGTAATCCCCCCATATGAACATAGATGAAAGAGTCCACGTCTTATGTCAAGGGCCGAAGAGGGGGACACCAAGGAGAATACTAAGGATGGAAACATGCATGGGAAGGCATGCGTGAATTCTCAAGAAGACTGAGCATGAATGTCGCAACCCCTTTTTTGTGTTTCTGAATGATTGATTTTCTCTGTTGGAACAATAGGGGGATTGGGGGAGATGACAGACGTAGGGCACTCAAAGAGATTATGGTCATTCATCAAACTAAGCTAGTGGCACTTCTTGAACTGAGAATCAACGGAGAAACTACCCTTAGAACCATCAAATACCTAAAATTCTCACATTCTTATTGAGTAGAGGCCATAGGATTCGAGGGGGTATATGGCTCTATTGGAATGCCAATCAATGCAATGTGAAAGTGGCGTGCAACCATAGATAGTTCGTCACCTATAGAGTCAATGAGGAATGCTACATAACGTTCAACTATGCTAGTCCCAAAATCTCTACCAGAAAACTATTGTGGAAGAATCTCATTTTCTTGGGTAAACGATTTAAAGATCCCTGGATCACGTTGGGCGATTTCAATACTACAATTGACCCGAGAGAGAAAAGTGGCAGTCATTTGTAAAATTAATCTGAAGCAGCAATTTTCCAACAAACCCTTTTAGAAGCAGACCTCTCCGACATGGCTTTCTCAGGTATGAAATTTACTTATAGGCATGGTCTCTTATAGGAACTACTCGGCATGGCCACTGCAAATAGTACCTTCATTGCAAAGTATTCTAATGCCACGGTGCATCACCTACCTTGTTTTGGCTCAGATTAGTGCCCATTACTCATGAGATTCCATGGGAGAAATCCTACACCTCCTAGGTTCATCACGAGGGCATCTTGGCAAAACGCTGACTCTTTCAATAATATGCTGCTAGATTGCTGGAACAACAACGTGAATTTCACTGAAGCCCTGGATTCAACAAAGGAACAAATATAGAACTAGGACCGTAAGATTAGAAGAGATAATAGAAGGAGGAAGGATTGTATTATTAACAATATTAACAAGATGTAGACCGAACTCGCTGAGCAAAACAACGAGATCTCTGATAACCTGTGCCTAGACCTACAAGCTGAGCTGGATAACATCCTTAAAGCTGAGGAAGAGGACCTCAAACACCAGTGCCATATACGCTGGTTTAAGGAGGGTGACAAGAACTCAAAATTTTACCACAACTTTGTAAACTAAAGGAGATAAAGAAACCACATTACTACTTTAAAGGACCAGAATAATGTTTGGAACATAGATGAAACTGAGTTAAAGGAGATGGTTGTCCAACACTTCAAGAAGCTCCTACCTACTCCAATGCTCCAGCAACCCCGCATTGCAGAAGATTTCCCTGGCCACTTCTCAAAACTAAACATTGAGACCAGGGAACAACTCAGCTCCTGCCCATCTGATAATGAAATTCTCTGTGTGATTAAGTCCCTCGACCTAGTGAAGGTGGCGGGACCGGACAACATTAATGGTACCTTCCTCCATAAAAATTGGCACATTGTTGTCTCGAGTGTCAACACCACTGTCAAACATGCCATCAACTCTGGTTTTATCTCAGATGCTCTCCGCAACTCCACCTTAGTCTGAATCCCTAAGATAGTGGTACCGAAATGATGTGCTAACCTACGTCCTATTTTCCTTAACAACCTTGTTCTGAAGGTCATCTCCAAGCTTGTAGCAAATAGGCTGAAACCTTTCATGCCTGACTGGATTTCCCAGGCATAGAGTTGCTTTGTTCCCAGACGTCGAATTACAGATAATATAGCCCTTGTCTAGGAACTCATCCACACCATGAAGAGGAAGAAGGGAGCCAAAACCATGGCTATCAAGATCGACTTAAATAAAGCCTATGACCAAATGGAGTGGATCTTCATCAAAGATACGCTTGAGAAGATAGGCATCCCACAAAACATCATTAGCTTCATCATGTCTTCGATTACGAGTGGGGAAATCACTATCTCTTGGAATGGAACTCTCACCAAGTCATTCAGAGCCAGTAGGGGACTCTGTTAGGGTTGTCCCCTTTCACCTTACCAATTCGTTCTTTGTCTCAAACGATTGAGCCAAATTCATCCAAAAAAAGTAGATAAAGGTGAATGGAAACATGTGAAAATTGAAACCAAGGTCTGAATATAATCACACGTATGCTTTGCTAACGACATCATCTTATTTGGACAAGCCATCATGAAACAGATGAACACAATAAAGAACTGCCTCAAGTAGTTCGAAGAAGTTTCTGGGCAAACAATGTCTATTCAAAAATCGAGAGTCTTCTTCTCTAAGAGCGTAGGGAGGCAATAGAAAGATCATATCTGCAGAATCAGTGGTGGCCTACTAATGACATACGACTTAGGGAACTATCATGGAGTACCAATTATCCACAAACGAGCTAGCAAAACTACCTATGGCAATGTGATTGACAAGGTGAATGCCTGGGCCACGAAGAGCCTATCCTTGGCAGGCCACATCAGCCTCACCAAAGCTACCCTCTCTTCTTTACCCACCTATGTTATAGGGTTAAAATTCTATCAAGCTCACGCGGTATCATGCCCGCGTCAAGCGCAAGGAATACCGCCCAAAAAAGGCCCAAAACCACCTGCTACCCGCTTGTCCCCCAATCTACCCACAAACCCCTTCAGATCCACTCAGCAGGCGCCGCGTAGAGGGCTCGTGTGATGTGCGAGTTGACCCATGCGCCTGCGACACCCTGCACCATCCCGAGAGTGTGTGACCCGTCACTCCCCCTTCCCACTTCCTTCCTTCTCCAAGACTCCTCCTTCCCCAAGAATTTCAAACCTCCGCCCAAACACTCGGCATCCCGAGAGCGCGTGACCCCGACTTTGTTCCCTCCGATGCCTCTTACACATCTTCCGCCTCTTCCTCCTGTCAACAAATGACGTTGACTTCCTTGACCCTGGCTTCTGTGTCTCCACCACTGGGTCGAACGGAAAAGGGCGAACGACACTCATTCCTTGGTGCCGGGTCCCGCGCCTCTTCGGGTTCGAACGACGTCGTCGGTGTCTTGGCTGCTGGAAGAGTGATTCGGCGCCTCTTCCTACGTAGAGGCCTCTTTTGTGTGGCCTCATTTATCTATTCTCGTCTTCCCTCACCACCCTCTCCTTCATCAAATGGCGGCCACCCTGAACTTAGATGACAGATGACGACTTTGATCATACTTCGGTCATCAAATGGGCGGTGAAGCAAAAGAAGCTCTCAAATTAGGTGATCGACAAAGGTAAAAGGAAGCAAAAGGCATCAGACATTGAACTTGCCAGGGCTGAAGTCGAAACAGGTACTCTGCCTCTGAGAGTTTAGAAATCTGTGGAAGTTGTGACGAGCATTGAAGCTGTGATGAGCATGGTGGAAGGAGAAGATGGTGGACGGAAGAAAAATAACATCAAGTCAAGGTGTTCATGGAAGTTATTCATTGACGCCTACAACAACATTACAGACGAGGAGAAGACACTCTTTGCAACCACACCATTCCACAACCTTCTGCAAATTAAGAGGATGCCTGATAATGATTTCAAGCTCCTTCAAGAACTTGCATTTTGTTACAATGACACAGGTGGAAGCTTTAAGTTTGGAAATAATGATATTGACTTCAGTGTGAACGAAGTTAGACAACTGCTTCCTCTCCCAATAAGAGGTAACATTGCTAAATGATCTCCTATTCATTATTACAAATGTTGCTAAATGAAATTCTCTTACAATCTTTTATTGTTAATCTTTTCTTGCAAAAGTTGCTAAATGTACTAATATTATTGCAATCTTCTCGACCGCTTTAAATAATCACAGCCGAATATGGTTATTTCACACCCCAATATTGTTGATGGCACCCATGTATGGATGATTGACAAAAGGTTAACAAAGCATTTAACACAGATAACACACAATAATATGGTACAGATAATGACGCCCAAGTTTGGTTATTTAACACCTCTACTCCTTTATGGCACCCAAAAATGGGTGAATGACAGACCTACATTGGTACCTAAAACCAATGGAGCCCAAATGGAATTTGGCACATAACATTGATTTCGTTAACGCCCATAAATGGGATTTTGGCACTAAGTGGCACTGAATGGGTAGTTGACACCTGCAAACTATCTATGGCGCCCAAAAGTGGCATGTGACACTTAGAAATAGTTAATGGCACCTGCAAATGACTGACTGGACACCCAACACACTAAGTGGCACCTGCATAAATGGTTTGACTCCTACAAACCATTTATGGCGCCCAAAATGTATATTTGACACCTAATAATAGAGCCCGTAAATGGGTAATGCCAAAAAATGACTATTTCGCACCCAGAAACATGTAATGGCGCCCAACCATGGGTAAGTGGCGCCCAACAATGGGTAAGTGGCACCTGAAAACCATTTATGGTGTCCAACATGGGTATTTGATACCCAAAAACATTTAATGGTTCCCAAAAATGAATGACTGGAACCCCAACACATTAAGTAGCACCTGAATGGGTGTTTGACACCTACAAATAGTTAATGGAGCCCAAAGCACTAAGTGGTCCTGAATGGGTAGTTGACACCTCAAAACCATTAATGGCGCCCAAAATGGATATTTGACACCTACAAATAGTTAATGGCGCTCAAACATGACTGACTGACACCCCAAAGCACGAAGTGGTCCTGAATGGGTAGTTGACACCTCAAAACCATTAA